>JAAXCT010000581.1:0-415680 GCA_012490785.1 Eragrostis nindensis
CCATGCCTTATGTAATTGCAGATCTCACCAAGCAGATCATTTGTGTGCTCAGCCAGAAGTCTAGTCGTATCCAAGAAGATCTTCTGCAAAAACCACCAAAAACAAGGAAACGAAAAACTGAGTGCTTTGAGTATTTGTACACACGAAGGTAATGCTGATAGCATATACCTTCAAAACATAATGGGATAAAACTAATTTAAGTCGCAGGGGGGAGTAAGCTGCTAGAAAATTGATTCCAGATGAGAGATGGGCTGAGGTGAGAAACAATATCGATTTATTTCATCATGTTTAAGTGTGGCACTACCTCCATATTTATGTGAGGCTCCTAACAGATTGGATCAGGGGAAAACTGATTCAAACACAGCTTAGAGCCTAAGATACAACCTGACTTATACCTAAGAGAACAAACTGATGGACACCAATCTGCACATGCTAGAATACAGTGCTTGATGCTCACGTGAATAGTGTATGTGCACACTATCTTCTTTTCCTCAAAATTCAGTAACATATAATAAGCACAATCTCCAAGCTAACATAAAATCAACACAGTGCTAACTCATCATTTTATCAACAAAAAATAAAAATGTTTAACCAAAAAAACGAGCAGATGCAAGAAATCTCCAGTCATCAAGCAATGTTATAACATAAAGTGTACCGACAAATGGGCACATGCTAAAACATAAGAAAACTATTATGGTTTAACGAAGTCAAGATGTACGAATCTAGCCCCTCCATACCAGCTAGCAGTCTTATTTACGTAAAAAAAAAAAACCTTCTTTACTGAGTAAGGTGATGACCCAGTCATCAAGTATTCCAACATCAGATCTAAACTACTATTCATGATTATGCAGCAGAAGTAGCAAATTATGCAAGGGAAGGGCATGAGACGTACCATTTCTGGTAGGCATAGAAGATGGATAAGCTTGTAGATAGCATTGGTATCTGCCTTCCAGTAGTTTGGATACAATTCATAAGGAAATAGATTGTCATCAAGATACTTGTGCATACAAGTGTTCTCAACTGCAACATGTAATGGGAGTAGGCCATCAACTACTCTATCACCACAAGTGCGTACATTTGCTGACGCGCCATGCTGGAGGAGCACCTTGATCATGTCAACAGAAAATATCTCAGCAGCTTGGTGGAGAGGGAAGAACCCATATTGGGTAGCGCAGTTGGGGTAGGCACGATGTCCATTGAGCTCAGGTGCCTGGCCCTCCAAGACAACATTGGCACATCGCACAGAATCCTCGAGGATCATGTGAAGTAAGGTTTGGGGAGTGATGAAGTCCCGAGCCATAGCCAGGTAAGCCTTCTGAAAGAAGCGGAGGAACTTCCGTTCATCATCCTTCCGCAGGATCGGCAACAAGCTGGGATAAATACCGTAGAAGGCAGAATTCACCGTCTAGATTAATCCATGCACAATGCAAAGGATGAAAGCAATTAGTTATCCAATTAGGGCAAGAAAAAAAAAGGTAACTTTCAATAAGCAAAAACCAATTTATTTAACAGGCAAGTTAAACATTCAACACAATGGAAGACCTTGAAATGAATACTAATATAACCGAATGAGTTAGCACTTATATTCTACAAACTAAGATAAAAGACAAACCTTGGGAGTTGGGTCTGGGTTGATAATGCGGTCCGTGCTGGAGGCGGCAATCATAGCCTCTGTTTTTCTCTTGCACTAGATAGATAAACAAAGGGAGTGATAAGAATGATTATGAAGAGATAAGTCATAAGAATGATTATTTACTGTACCTCCTTGATGAATGTATTCATGTTAACACCCATAGTTGATCCATCTTTATGTTCACCATCACCTTCATGAGACTCAGTTTCCATTGCCACCTTGTGGATTACACCTCTACTCCTGTTTATTTATCCAAAAATGGTAGTTTGAGTTTAATCCATATTTTTCATCTTTATGTTTCAAGTGAACTCCATATTTTTCTGTTTTGCTTTTTCGGTGTAAATATGAAGCTCTAGTGCAAATTTCTTAATGAAATATGTGCACTGCATGTTCTTGAAAAAAGCTCTAGTGCAAGAGTTCTCAAGTCAGCTAAGTAACCATATAAATTTTGCATTCTAAGTTTAGCAAATGAATACACAGTTTGACAAAAATAAATTATTACTGCCGACAAAATTTCAGTTAACTTTTCAGTTGAAAACTAATTGCACTGTCCTAATGTCAGCAAGAATAAAAAAAGAATGGAAGGAGCAAAAAAATAGTAGACCACGTCAAGTACAAAGTACATAGCAATATAGAGCAAAGCAACGATCAATCATCCACTTTAATAGCCGTCAAGATAAAATAGGATCTTGGAAGTGAAAAGGTAGGAGTGTCAAACATAACTAAAGCAATGGCCAACCAAATGAAAAAATTGGTTGGTCAATCATCCACTTTAATAGCCGTGAAGAGAAAATAGGACCTTGGACGTGAAGAGGTCGGAGTGTAAAACATAACTAAAGCAATGGCCAACCAAACGAAAAAAATTGGTTTTTCTCCCAGTACTACAGTTCTATAGAATACAAGCAATCAGCTCAACTAAGATAATAATTATCACTGATTCACTATAACCACATCACTGAAACATACACAAGCATAAAAAGAACTACTGATTTCCTTCTCAATTATTTTTATCAGTAACTACGCTATTTCCATTTCAGGCCGCAAAGGATCTTAACTTGAGATACCATAAACTTTATAAAACAACATGGTAACAAGAGGAAAAATAGGTGGTTTCTTGAGAGAAAAAGGAAGAAATATTTTAGGAAATTTGGTTATAGAAATAAAAAAGGTGGTGATTTTTGGGAAAAGCACTCAGTAGTTCAAAATCAAACACCTCAAACAGTGATCAGCCAGAGAACTCCTGATTTCATTGATCTTATGGACTTGCTCAACGTATACAAGTTTCTCCTACGCCGACAAGTACATTACTTAATAGCTAGTGTTTTCTATCTAGCTTTAGCTGAACAAGTCCAAACAATTATTAAAAACAAACAAAAAAAAAGGCCAGAAAAACATGGGGTTCAGGGTTCGAATACAATGCACACAACAGGGTGAGCCTGGAACAATGCACAGACTCAACTCCAACCTAAGAGCGAAAAACAATATTGGGCACAATTGCCAACTCTGATATAAAAATAGAAAAAACTAGATTACAGATTCCTCTCAAAAAGAACTTGCTAGCCCAAGGTCAGAGAAGTTCGCAAAAGGTCGCATGATGATCACGGAGAGAAGAATATGGGGAAACATTAGGGGTGCAAGTTTCTAAAGTTTTGGGACAGTGGGTCGGCCCAAAACTCTCCAAAAAGAACTAAAATTCCCCACCATCCTATAAAGCTAGTAGAGCACATGAACTAGAGGCTTGACCTACAGCTACCCATTGGGTACCTACTTGCATCCCTATGAAACATAAACAAGAGAAGATAGGAAAAATGAAGTACTACTGGTCTGTAAGAGTTGTTAAACAAAAGTATAAAACATTGTGAACCCCACGAAGATCACGGAGAGAAGGTCACTACAGGCTGGCTGGCACAGATAAACTGTGTATAAAGATCATAATAAGTGAATGAAAAAAAAAAGGCTGCATACCAGATAGAAAATATTACTATGAAGTAACCTGTAAACATAAGACAAGAACTTTATGCATATCAATACAAATTACTTGTGAATAGTTTTGAAATTAAGGAGAGTGAAGCATAAATTAAAGGCTAAAGACATGTCCTCCAACCAAATAAAACTTTGGATTTTCCTTCCAGTACCACAGACAATAGAAAACAAGTTAGCTCAATTATAAGGGCATTTTGACGCCAATAAATAATATAACTGAAAGCATGCAAAAGCATATCTTGAAGGAAACCAAAGAGCTGATTGATAGGTTCAACATCGATAATCAACAACAACAACAAAGCCTTTTTATCCCAAGCAAGTTGGGGTAGGCTAGAGATGAAACCTGCAGGAACCAACAAGAGAGGCAAACCAACCAAAAAAGAAAGAACAAGGAAAAAACAGGTAAAAAGAGAAAGAAAAGAGTTCAACATCGATAAGCCTAAACAGAAAATTCATGTTTCCTTTAAACAGCAAGAAATGAACCTTTTTCAGATTTCCATCTTCTTAACAATACTCCACATGTCCCAAAATTACTTTATTTCTAGAGTTAGTCAAAGTCATGCTATGCTAAAGTTGACCAATTGTATAGAGAAGACTACTAACATTGGCGACATCCAATAAGCGCATCATGAAAATACAACTCATAACGTACCTAGTGGTACTAAAATTTGGTATCAAAACTATTAATATTGTGCCAATTTAAACTACCATAAGGTCACACAAAGATATTTCAGCTAGAAAGGTCTTTTCATTTGCGGTGCAATTATGATCAGCCAGGAAACTCCCAATATTTCGTGGATCTTACAGATCAACACAGATATATAAGTTTTCTGATATGGCGAAACAAGAAAATTGCCTACTCGCTAGTACACTTGGTCTATCTTTAACTGAACAAGGCAAAGCATTACGAAGTCCACAACTACAAGTCCAAGAGCTATCACACTATCACAGACCACATTGCAAGGAACAAATCTCGATTTTCATTAGGTTTAGACCAGACGTGATGAACAAATTTATTCATAATCCCACGGATTACTTGCAACTCAAACACAGCAAATAAAAAACGAAGCCTCTTCGGAATCAGAAGAAAGAGTTCGATCCGATGTCCTACAGGGGAATTGGGTCCGCCGGTTGCCTCAAGAAAGTGGTGACCGTATGGGGGTGGGAACACGGGCACAGAAGAGGCAGGTAGAGGTGCTGCTTGGGTTTCACGAGATTTCGTCCACCGTGCGGGAAATTTTTTTTTTGACAGAATAGCGAAAGGTATTCATACACAGAAATTGATGCCGAAGAGAGATCGTTGCGCGATACCTGTGGCTTAGGGCCTTTTGCCCGCTCTTCTCGTGCGGCTTCGCACGCGGCTTCTCCACGAATTTCGCCAAAAGCAGCGCTCCCACAGCAGCTCCTCCGTGAAAACCGGGCGGAGCCGCGCACGAAAAGGCAGCGAAGCCGGGAGCACCTCCAGGGTAGCTTCGCCGGTTCCCTCGCCCGTCCTCACGCTCCCTTCTCCAAATTGCCCTTGCGCATCACCGGCCAGCTCTGCGCTCAGCCGAGGCGGAGTTCACCGTCTCCCCCAATCCCGATGGCCGCGACCTGTCGATCTCCCTCTTTAGCTTGTCCCTGCCTCCATCCCAACCGCAGGTGAGCTTCCCCGTGGCCATAGCTAGCTCTCGATCCTACTCCCCCGCCCCCACTCTCTCCTCTCTGAGCCCAACACCGAGCTCCACCCACCGCCTCTTCTCTTCCCCATCGTCGTTGCAAATTTCAACGACCATGACCCAAATTGATAGCTCAAATGGAACCACGCTGCCTCCAGGATTCGATTCCACCACTCCTTAGCCTCCATCTTTCCTAGTCCCCATGCTGATTCGAGCTCTCAAAGCTTGCCCATGCCGAAAGGGAACAGAGGAGAACGATGCCGGCTGCGTTTAGATTAGTTTTTTTTTAAGCA
Source organism: Eragrostis nindensis (assembly GCA_012490785.1). Taxonomy (NCBI): domain Eukaryota; kingdom Viridiplantae; phylum Streptophyta; class Magnoliopsida; order Poales; family Poaceae; genus Eragrostis; species Eragrostis nindensis. Next base: position 5,568 of record JAAXCT010000581.1, read on the forward strand.
AAACGTTTCGATTAGGTCCCTCCTTCCAGAATTTTTTTTATTTTTAATCGAATTTTTTATTATATTTTTATTAATAACCGCTAGTTTTCGAAATTTGCAAGACTAGACACCTTGTCGCCTGACAAAAGGGCGATTAGTCCTTGTCACCCCACTGTTGGGCTATTATACAGACGTGGAGCCTTCAAGTCGCCCGTTCAAGGGGCAATTGGCCTTGTCGCCTCACCAGTGGGCGACTGGACCTTAACAAAAAGGCGACAAGCAATGCTACAGTGCTCATACACTATTTAGTACTGTTTTAGACACTATTTAACACTGTTTAGACACTATTTAGCAATGTTTAGACACTATTTAACACTGTTAAGATACTATTTAGGACAGTTCACCTGCAACAGCCATGGACAACGCCACAACGCCCGCCTCTTGTCCCGCTGGTCAAAATTCAAAAGCACGAGAGTGCTGGGGGGGAGTCCAGGCGTATTACCCCCTTTCAGTTTAAGTGTCATTCTAATACCACTTAATTTTTTTTAAAATAAGTGTTATTCTCATTTTCCGATACAGGTTTCTCTCTATCTTTTTCTTCCTTCGCTACTTATCGTTTTCAACGCGCTTTGTACTTTTTCATCTCTTCTTAATTTTGATGTCCTACCTTGTGCTGCCATGTCCAAAATTGTACGCTATTAGTAGGAGTAGTCTTCTTGATCTTCTCTGTCATCATGCCTGCTCCAAATTCGAATTGGAACCTACTGACACATATAAAGAAAGACTACTCCTACCAATCTACTGACACAAATAGTGTAAAAACAATGCTAAATAGTGTCTAAACAATGTTAAATAGTGCCTATACACTGTAGCTGTGCTTGTCGCCCTTTGTTGGGGCGACTAACCCCTTGTCGGCCTTGTAATAGGCGACACCTGTCTAGTCGCCTTAGACGACAAGGCCTAATCGCCCCTTTGTCGGGCGACTTGGTGACTAGAATTGCAAATTTCGAAAACGGGTGGTTATTAATAAAAATATAATTAAAAAATCGATTAAAAATTTAAAAAATTCCTTCCATGCTCTTGGTTGTGTCATGAACAAGGATGGACTGGTCCTGAACCCAAGGAGCGCGGCCTCGCAACGGCGGCGGCCGCACTCCAAGGGCAGGACGATATGGGACTGCTAGATCTATTCTCTTCTTGCCTCATCCTAATGACTCCCTAACCCTTTCTTAAATAGACTCCTAACCCTAGGCAGTAGCCGCCGCTACAGTACTGGGCCGTGCTACAGTAGCACGTCGGCCCATGACCCCCAATAGACTGCCCATGACAGGTTGGGCCACCATGATAGGCCAGGTTGCAGCCCACATACACTTTTTTTTGGGAGATTAGATCCCAAATCTTTACTTAGTAGTTAAAATAGAATCTCTCAATTTAATTATTTTTCATGATATGGAGTTACGTCAGAATCAAACATATATGGATAAAATCAAAATCATACTCCCTCCGTTTGCGAAATGAAGTCGTTCAGACAGCAGGATTAGTTCAAAATTGCACTAATCTCCCTGTCCTAACGACATCAATTTGCAAATGGAGGGAGTATATGGTCAGGGGTACGGTGGACAATTACTTCTTTCATCTATTCATACAAATCATGAAAAGCTCTAGGAGAAACTATTTGCCGAGGTGTGGGAACCACGGTAAATGGGCGCCTAGCAGGGCCTCCCTTTGAGATTCGGAGGGGAGCGAACGGTTCTAAGTGCTAAGATCGTGAACGTGAGGAAGAAGAAAGAAGCAAGCGATTTTACCCAGGTTCAGGCCACCCAGAGGTGTAAAACCCTACGTCTTGCTTGTCTGGTATTGTTCAAGTGTTGTTTCATGGTACAAGTCACTCCCTTTTATAGATCAAGGAGGGGCCGGACCCGTCCATGGGCCGTTACAAAAGGGGAGTTGAGGCTTTACTGCTCCACGCGTCTGAGATGCCGGACGCATAATCTTCTCGTCGGACGGCTCATCTTCAAGGCTTCGCCAGTCCCGGCCGCCTTGTCTTGTCAATGTTGCGTCGCGCCTGGTTTCGCGGGAGGGGCGGAGCGCGCTCGGCCAGGTGCACCGCACTACCCATCGGTCCGAGCGTTGGGCCGTACCATGGCAGGCGGCGCACGTCAGCCCGTGCCTCCGCGCCAGCTATGACCGGAGGTAACAGGGCTATGACCGGTCCAGTCGCGTCAATCAACCAGGCGCTGCGACGCGCGCACGCGTATTGAAATCCATCTAGCCGCGCGCGTGGATCCGCACGGGCATTCGTCGACAGGTGGGGCCTTCGGCGGGGATCCCGCGATGCTGGCCCGCGCGGCCGTGCGCGGGCTCTCACCGCCAGGTGGGACCCTCACCGAGGGATCCCGCGCCCAAAGATCTCCGCGCACCTTTGCCCGCGCGAGATCCCGACTGTCCCATCTGTCGCCAGCGCCTTCACGCCGAAGGCTCCCGGGGGGTTGCCACGCGTCGGGCTTTCGCTCACCTCGCGGGGCGCCGATCTTATCCGCTCCGCAGCCAGCCGATGGGCGCGCAGGGGGTTGCCACGTGGCAAGGCCAGGCTGCCTTTGCCAGCCCGCGGCCTTGCCGTGGCGGGAGGCCTGCTAGTCCCGACTGGGTCGATGCGGCCCAACTTCAGCTGGCGCTGCTCTCATCTGGCCCAAGCATGACTCGAGCTAGACCTTTGTCCGGGGGAGTGGGGACCCCGTTCCCAATATACCGACACTATTTTACCAAACGATTTCAGACACAGCCAGCCAGCTGTTTTTCTAGAGAAGCCACAGCCACAGCCGAAGCCAGCACAGTCGGAGCCCTACCAAACAGGCCCTTAGAGCAGCTGCAACAGCTTATCCAAAACTTAACCCAAAAATTTTTCAGACTACTCAAAACTTGTTTTCTAGCTTTAGGTAGCCTATGTTTTTTCAGTATACCCAAATCAGACTACCCTAATCCTTGCGCTCCACATGTCATTGTTTAGCCCTCTCTCCTCTCCATGCGTTGCTTCAATATAATGGCGAGGCCAGTAGCAGCGCGGAGGGCCGCCAGGCCGGCAGAGCGGGGCTGCGCGACGTTGGCGGAGCGGGACCGAGGAGGTGCACGTTGGCGTGGATGGGAGTGGAGCGGGACGACGTGGGAAGGGTGCCACGGCGTCGGATGCCGCGCCGCGGAGGATGAAAACGGCGGCGGCGGAGGAAGAGGATAGCGGCGGCGGAGGAGACCGCACCGCGGAGGAAGAGTACGGCGGCGCGTGTCGGCGGGGAGCGGGTGCGGCGGCGCGCAGGGGGAGCTGCGGCGGGATCTGGAATCTTGCAGGCCGGGCGGAGGATGTCGAGGCTGGCGTCGTCCTGTCAGCTGCTAGAGGAGAAGCTCGAGGGAGGGCAGGGGAGGTCGTCGGGGATGGTGGCCGGGCTTCGGGGAGAAGGACGGCGTCAAGGAGCAGCTCAGTGGCGGCTCAATGGCGTCGGGCTCCATGGCGGCGAAGCAGGGGGGATGGCGCGGCGTCCAGCTCGCAAGCTCGAGGTTGAGCACGGCCGGGGAGGATTGCATCAAGGTCGTGGCTCGGGCGAGTTGAGCGAGGCGGGCAGGAGCGGGCGTCGAGATCGGGGGTGGAGATGGCGGCGAGCTCCATGGAGGGCGTTGGGGCGGATGGCGGTTGCGGAGCAAGGCCGCCGCCACCATGGACAAATCGAGCTCGCCGCTACGGACGAATCGAGCTCGCCCCAATCATTGTTCGTGCGGCCTCGCGGGCGTGGAGGCGAGAGAGGAGAGCTCGCCGGAGTTGGTGGAGGCTTTGATGCGGTAGCAAGTTGAGCTCGGCGCCAGCGGCGGGAGCACATCGGGGTAGACGGCGTCGGGGAAGACGAGGTCGAGGTAAAGGCTTGGATTCTAGAAAGGAAGGGGAGGGACGGCGGAGGTCGTCGGCGAGGACCTCCCGGTCGTGCGCGAGGTCCTGTGGCGGGAGCTGGCGGCGGCGCGCCGTCGGTGGCATGGTGGGCAGGACGGGCGAGGGAGGAAACTTCATTCGCGCTAGAGGAACAGTGGATGGGTAGTCAATTTCGGCTACCCAAATGTCTAGTTTTAGGTCATGCCCCTTCGCCCCCTCCCATCCTAAACTTGCTATTTCATTTGCATTAGAATGATTTATATGCTACAAATTGCTCTAAAACATTTTTCTGACTATTTGTTTTCCGATTTCAATGATTTATTTCAACTTTTATGTCAAATTGGCCCCCTCTTCTCTTATGTTCACGCTCCGCCACTGCTCCCAATGTTTTAAGTGTTGCGCTGCAGAATTTTCGAGTAAACATCTCCTTGCCCGTCACAGCCGTCCCCGGCACCTCCCCCCCACCGCATGGACTCCCTCGATCCCTGGCGCAAGCGACCGACGACAATGTGAACGCCACGCGACCAGTCCCGTCATCGACCTCTCGTGCATGCGCGCATCGGAAGGATCGGAGGTGGTCCCTCGGCCGGGGGAAGGCCGAAGGCGGTAGCCGAGACGGTGGGCTTCTTCTTCCAGACATTCCGCGATAGCTAAGGGTGGGCGTTCGGGTATGACTGGGATTTCGGTCCGGTCTTTTCGGGTTTTCAAAATTTCGGTTTCTCAGAGTTGATACCCGAACAGATGCAGACATACTGGGTACTCGACAAATTCGGGTACACAAAATTCGGTTCGGTCTTCGGGTATACCCAAACTACCCAAATATATACAACAAGTTCAGTTCAGAACTAGAAACATGTGTACAACAGCATCAATGTTATCAATTGTCTCACAAAATCAAGCAATCGGTGATACTGGAGTCCTGTACCGGAACTACCAAACAGCCAAGAAATATTCAGTCTATAGCAGACTAGCAGATCACGAATTGCTGAACACAGACAATGCAAGATTGACGGGATCGAGGGCACAAATTGCAAGATTGGAGAGATCGTACTAATGCCGTGGTGACTGAAAAGATTGGGATTCGTCTGTTCAAGCACTGGTGGCGGTGGTGCGGCAGCGGCAGTGTGGCTCCTTCTCATGAGGTACGGCAGCGGTGCTGCAACCTGCAACACCGTTGGAAGGCGGTGCGACAACTTCAATGGGCGACGGCGGTGCGGCTCCGGCGACAAGCGGCGGACGCAGCCTCGCAGCTGGCCGGGCGCAGGAGGCGATGCGGCGTGCGTAACGGAACCATCTCGCGTGAAGTCGTAGGCAAGAGGAGGGCGTCTGTGGGCTTTAGATGGGCCATTGTTGAGTAGGAGGGCGTCTGTGGGCTGTAGATGGGACAGTGGTCCATCACAACTTCGGGTTATCGGGTACCCGAGGGGGGCACCCGAACAAGAAGAAAAACACTTATGTGCGGCCAGCTGGATGTCAAGATAATCCCAGTGATCAACAAGCCCACAGACAATTCACAAGCCTTTCACAGGCACTCAGGGATCATTTCATTGTTTCTCGACATTGTACTTTGCTTTTTTCTCTGTTTTTTACGTCTTATGTATTTTCACCTCGATGCAAATATAAACGTTCAGGTAGGGGCCTCTCCCTCCCGGCTTCCTTCAAAAAAAAACTGCTAAAGGAATCTAACACTCTCGTTCTCACGTAAATATCCTTATATCCATGCTTAAGCATCCAGTTTGTTTCAAAAAGACAACTTGCCGCAGAGCTAGCTGAAAGAACCTGCTCAAAGTCTCAAACTGTTTTAAAAATTCAGAGGGGGTGGTTAATTCTCTGTTATTCTTGTATACAAAATGGATGATTTGTCAGTTACAGGTCCAGCAAGAGAAATCGGGCATTTGGCATCTGAATATTAGTTGAATATAAGAGGGAAAGAATTGCAAGCTGTTACATCTTCAAGTTACAACAACAATAGAACGAGTACATGAGGGGAAAACTCAAATAAAATTCTCCTTTGAGTGCCTTCTTTTGCTGAGTTTTAACCAATGTTTCTTTCGAAACTCAAAAGGCAAGTGGTAACCAATGCGACAATAACATTGAGGTGGCGAGAATCAGGATCCAGTGTGCATCCAAGACCAGGATCATGCATATGCACCAATTCAAGTTGGTTGCAATCCTACTAATTTCGGCTCTCTGCCATCATCCTCGGCCTACATAACCTACCAGAATCAACATAAGAAGACCAACACAACAAATTTTACGCACACTTGTTACTTGTTCCAACAGGGTCTCACACAACTTGTTACTTGTTCCAACAGGGTCTACACAACTTATTGTAACTAACACATCACTGAATCCAGATGTGGTTCTGCCAATGATGGTTAAAACGGATATATTCAATGAGCTTCAAAAGAAAGAGAGCGAGTATGCGTACAAATTGATATCATGGTCGTTGAAACCATAGCACAAAACCAGTCATGTTTGAATCTTACTAATGTGTTTGCAATCAATTCACTGATTGGAATTATAGTGATTGCAAATTTGCGGTCTACTGAACCTTCTGATAAAAGAAACAGAGTCACTGGATATGTCCCCTTCTGAATTCCTCTCGTCAGTTAACACAATTCCATGTTTCAAACAGACAGAGCTCCATCCTTTTGCACCGAAGATCTCCAATAACACGTCAGATTGAATGCGAAAGTTGTAAGTCCACACACAAGTAGATCAAGTCTTAACCAATGTTTCTTTCGAAAGACCATGGGTTAACAATGCTACAGTAACAGAGCAGCATACAAACATTGAGGTGGCAAGAATTAGGATACATCCACGACCACGATCTCTGCACCAGTGCATGTTGGTTGCAATCCTACCAACTGCATCTGTTTGGCTCTTTGCCGTCATAACCAGAATCAAGCTCCTGCGACGTCCAGCCGGCACCGCGCAGAACCTGCTTCCTCGTCCGAGTCACGAAGTAGTATGCTAACACAATAAACAGAGTAGAGTCAGCAGTCTCGACAAATAAACGCATTGCTATTATGCATTTAACTTATGGCGCCGATGATGAATGTCTCGACAATCAGGCAATCTGCGCAACTCTTGCTTCCAAGGAATGAAAAGTGTTTGCCTGGTTGGATTCACGAGACAGGATCAAAACTACATAACTGTTGACTAGGCGAGGGATCACACACAACGCAAACAGTCCACATGAATGTTCCTTTGTCAACAATATCTAGACAAATTTAGGACTCAGGCCTTGTTTCTTTATCTATATAGAAGCAACAGGAGGGGAAAAATCCCCTACTGATTATATTTATATAAATAAGCGTCATAGAACAAATAACAAAATTACGAATAACCAAAAGCAAACCAGAAAGAAAGGAAAAAAGCTATTCTAATGCTTGTAGCCATTCTTTGATCTGCGGCAAGTATCTGGGTTTCGCTCTATGGATAACCAAGGCGAATTCTCGTTTAAACTTGTCTTTGCAAGCTTGAACTGTGGGGTCTTTGCCATTGAAGATCCAGTCGTTACGTGTAATCCATATGCTCCAAGCCATGAGAATGATAATCTCCATGTAAAAAGGAACTGCCAGCTGTGCTTTCAGTCGCTTGTGTTTCTTTATCTATAGATTACAACATGACACTAATATCACACTGATTATGGAACTTCACTGATGAGTTAGAACTCTGGCTAAAAAATGAAAGGTGGACGTCCATGCGGTCCTGACGGGCGGCGAAGTGCGCGTGAAGCGCGCGGTACGCTTGTTGGCATCTCGGACGGCAGCAGCCACGGCGGCAGCGCCCTGACCCTCCTCGTCGAGCGCAGCAACAAGCTCTGAAGGTAGGCACTTGAGAGGGTGGATAGAACACTAGGTGAGAGACAGTCCAGAAAGATTAGAGGGGCGACATACTCTTGAGGGAATCTTGCACCTTGCTAAATGTTAGGTGGGCATTCTATCCGCTTGCTGTGAATGCGACGTGCTGTCGGGGCATCCCCCTCTTAAGGGGAGTGACTCTAACACCTCAACCCATTTGCAGTCTGTTAGTAGTGGCTTTGTTCAAGTGGTCCAGATCAAAGTGAAGTGTTGGTGAGAATAGTCCCACATGTTTTGTTTAGACGGGTGATGTTAGCATATAATTTTTATTGGTTTCAAGTATAGACCTCTGGTTAACCTTTTTATACAACGCGAGGAATGAAAATGTAAGAGAGGTGTTATTTGCATGTGTGTGCCCGCCTCACGTTGAGGCTGGGGCGGTAAGCGGAGAAACAGGGTGGTACAGTACAGATCGTCCAAACAAAGAGAGGGAGTTTGTGTACAAATTGATTTCATGGTTGTTGAAACCATCGCACAGTAACCATAATGTTTTTTTACGAAAAGAGAATTTCATTAATATTGAAGCAAATTACATCCCCTGATTACAATAGCATCCCAATCAACGCTAACCCCATTGATGGGAGACAAGAAACCTTGAAAGAGCCGCAAATTCCACAATCTAGGATCACCATCCCAGACGGATATGCCACGGACGAAAACTCCAATCTGAAAGAACAAGGCCATCTCACAATCCACCACCATCATCCTCATCTCCGACAGGGAAAATTGAAACCCAGCCCTTTCACAGAAGAGGGGTAGACAATTTTCGAATCTTACCAATATCTTTGCAAATCACTTTGCTAAAAGATATCGTACTGATGACCTTTTTTATGTTTGATATTACTGAGAAAAACTTCTATGGTCTTCATCATGCCACGTCTCGTATTATCATATTTACGTTGTTTTCATTTAACTATTTAAGTATATGAAGTGTAACAAATATTTCACATAATGTGTAGACTAAAATCAGAGTATAGTTTATATGGCATATGTTTTTTTGGAAATACATTTATTTCGTTCGTAATATTAATGTATCATCTTAGGTATAGGTCATTGTCGCCCACCCCATCAAATTTACCGTGCCTGAGATAGTTCTAAGGTGAGGGTCGAACACGGGACAAACGGTCATTTTCAACTCTAATGTACTTTTTTTTCACTTTTTCACTTGATAAATAAATGCAGCGGGTGTTTAAAAAATGATTGGCTTAACAAATACAATGTATTGAGGTAATCTGGTGTCATAGAATTGCACCTCTTGTTTTGGCTCTAGCGTCGCCAATGACTAATGTCAAGGTCGGGGTTGTTTTGAGAAAGAGTTAAAATGAGGCAAGACATGTCATCAATTTGCTTTAGAACGTGCCACTAGCACCATCGGTATTGCAGTTTTTCACGTCGTGTATCATAACACCCATGGCTCTGCAAATACCAAAATGTTATCAGTCATAGCCATAAATATGTATCTAGATACAACATCTTCATATTAACTATCAATGTAATGACCGACAAATGATTTGAATGCAAATTGAAAATGTTTGTCTCCGCACTGGTCATCAAGAAACCAACAAATATAATAGTCTGAAAATGATTGTTGTCGCCATCAAACTTTCTAAAAGGCATATTGTATCTATGTAGTACGTTCTATATGCGGTGCACGTGTCAAATGTAACTACATCACCAAATTGGTTGTACATTCTCCTACTGTAAACCACTCCTCCACATCAGAAGTAATCCTACAATTCATGTACATCTGAAAAGCAAACATGAATTTTGGATCTTCTTCTTGCTACCTAATAAGTGATTACATTGTCTTCTCAATGTCATCAACAATCATATCTCCGAGATATATGTGAGCACTCTGTCTTCAAGCGCTTTTTATTGAATGTAAGGTTGTCCATTATGCATCTTACTTAATTGAGGTTAACATTGTTCTCTTGTAAATACCAAACCATATCCTTTGTAGCTTGGTTTATTCATTGATGAGAAGTCATGGGATATATATAGCCTTATATTATAGTACCTCTAGATCAAATAAGTTTTAGTTTACTCACATAAGTCAAGGGATATATATAGCCTTAGTTTACCTCCAGTGTTGCATAAGTGCACCCACTCATATTTCAACTCTAGTGTAGCCGCTGACTTATCAATACATTAGAATTGAACTAAGTACGAGTTTATATGAGCAATACTCACCATCATCGTTTAATTTCTCACTAAGAACTCCAAGCGGACCCTACAACCCTACAACAATTTATAGTCCTTTAGTCGTCCCACACAAAGTGAACCATCCACAACCTTTAAAATTGTACTGTTATCAGTTTTAGCTTCTCTTGAGTTCTAGGTACATTCCCATGCCCTAAGCTGCACGCAAACTTTCAATCGGTAATTCTTTGTAATTTGGTACCACTTAATTTGTGGCCCTTACTATACCAGTAAATCAATATATATTGACATTTCTGGCTTTCTTTCCTTTTTCCTCCTCTCCATTGCACTAGTTCTCCCTCTTTTTTGTTGTCGCTCTCGTTTTCCCCTTGGTATCCGTCTTTCTCTCAATTGTCCTTTCTATTTTTTTCCCCTTCATATTAATTGTCCTTTTCTTTGGTTCGATGTAAGACATGTCACTCTTTGACTTGTACCACTCCACATTATCAGTTGGTCGACATGGAAGTCAAGATCAAACACCGTGCGGGAAATAATAGTACTCATATTCATACTCCATCGAATGAAGGTTTCCAATTTCTCTCTCTCAGATTTAGAAGTCTAGTAAAACTTAAAAATCTAATTTCTGAAAAAGTTCAACAAAACCTGTATATATATTATTGTGAGAAAATACACATACCTTGTCAAGGGATCCTCTTGAATCAGATATGATCAAAGAAGGCCTCTCACTTTAGGTGTTTCCCGTACGAATTCTCATATCACCAACCATGCAAATAATTTTCTCTGACAACTCTTTCTCAAGCACATTGAACACTACTATGATGTGGAGAATTGGAATATCAATAACTTTTTTTGTCAACTATCTTTGCAAATAAGAGAAGGTAATGACATGTGTGGAGCAGACAATTTGTAGGTGGAGGTGGAGGCAACTCATGTCTGGGTACCTAAGAAATTTAATCAAATCTGATAACAGGGTAAGTTAATAATTACAGAACAAAGTGCTCCACATACTTATTACGTCTACTGTGGCCATCACATTGTTAGCCTAGCCATCACTATAGAAAAACGATGGTCTTGCATTGTCACAGTCACTATTATAAGATTTTTAGCCTTTCAAAAATTATGAGTGATATTGACACAAGAAATACACACCGCTATGAAACGCCTGATCTTTTGCCACTGCAGGATTTGAGCTTATTTTCTTGGTTGGATGGTTTGTCAGTATGCTGAGCTCCTCCAAGGGAACCACAGCAGTATGAAATTTCATTATCTTTTGCTATTGCAGGTGAGACTGATCACTTGGGCCTAAAACTAAAAAAAATTAATTCAGTAATGAGTGCTAATGGAGGCTAGTCTGAACACTCTCATTCTCACATAAATAAATATCAATGCTCAAGGATCACTGTTTTTAAATAAGAGAACCGCAGAGTTAGCTGAAAGAACCTGCTCGAAGCAGTCCCAAACTGCTTTAAAAATTCAGGCGAGGATGCTTAATTCTTTGTTTCCATTTTATACTTCCTTGAGATAAGCAGCATCATAGGAAAAACGATCAGATGGAGCACATGGGTGGTTTGTCTGTTACAGCTCCGAGATAAAAATGGGGCATTCGAGATCATACTTGTTGAATATAACAGAGGGAATTTCAAGCTCTTGTAACACTAGAACGAGTACGTCAGGGGAAAACCTCGAGACAAATGATCCTGCTTTGATGCCAACAGCAAGACGTAAAGAATTGTGCAACAATACAGCAGCCTGGATCTCTAGAATGTTTCCTAGTTCCACAACCACATTTGCTGAAAGTGGCTGCTTTATCAGCGTACAGATGAAGAAACAGAGTCACTGTATTGTCCCATCCGAATTCCACTTGTCAGTTAAGCACGATTCCGTGTTTCAAGCAGACATAGAGATCCATCCTTTTGTGCCCAAAGATATCCAATAGCACTTCAAATCTAATGCGAAGTGGATCCAACATCTTCAGTGCCTTTCTTGCTGAGTGTTAACGAATGTTTCTTTCGAATGACCAAGGGTTAACCAATGCTACAGTACGTAACAGAGCAGCGAACAAACATGGAAGTGGGCAAGAATTAGGATACATCCACGACCACGATCAAGCATATGCATCAATCCATGTTGGTCGTAAACTTGTAATCCTACCAACTGCATCTATTCGGCTATTTGTCGTCATAACCACAATCAAGCTCCTGCGACGTTCAGCCGGCACCGCGCAGAGCCTGCTTCCTCGTCCGGGTCACGGCGTACTGGAACGCGGTGAGTCCGAGCTCCTCCAAATCCTCGGGGTAGATCGTCTCGTCGGGCATCGCCGCCTTCTCCACCTCGAGCAGCTCCCGGCGGAACTTCTCCCTCGCGAGCGCGATCTCATCCCGCCGCCGCCTCTTGATCACCTCCATAGCCTTGTCGATCAGGCTGGCCATCGGTCGCTGCGTTGTTGCCGGCGTCGCGAGTTGCTGCTGGTCCGGGAGCGGCTGCTTCGCTGCAGATTCCGCGCGCTGATGATGCGGCGCTTGTGTTGCCGCCGGCTTTGACGGCGACGACGTCTTCCTCCTTTTCGCCGCCTCCTCCGCGGAGGGTGCCTCTGCTGCAGCTGGTAGCCGTTTGGCGGCCAAGATATGGCGTGGCGGCGGCGGCGCAGGGACAATCTGCGCGGGGGGCTTCGCGGTGACGACGCGGTGAGCGAACTTGTCTCGCGCCATCTTGCCCCAAGCCACGGGAGCGACCGCGACGGGCCGCTTCAGGGCCGCGCGCTCGGCCGCGAAGACATGGCCGGCGCGAGGAGCAAGCGCAGACATGGTTGGATCGCCGAGAGGAGACAAGGAAGAAGACCTCGTGGTGGATCCGATCGAGTCGCGCAGGGAGGGAGGGAGAAGCTGAAGCGGCGAACGAGACGAGAAGAGGAAGTCCTCGGCGGGGGCCCTCGACTTTTATTCCCCGAGGAGTGGCCTCCGCATCCGTGTCGGCCGCGCTTGCGTTGCCGCCAAGAACTCATCTCGAATCAGAGTGGTTTACGGACACTTACCAACCGCCATAACGGCAAGTTCGAGTAACTATAAACATGCTATAAGTCGACTTGATGCATAACCAACCAGCTCTGCTGCATTCTGCATGCCAACACAAAAAACAGAGCAGAGTGAGCGCAGTCTTGAGAAATAACGCGTTGCTGTTATGCATTTAACCTATGGCGATCAGGAACGTTCAGACAATCAGGCAATCTGCGCAAGTCGTGCTTCCAAGAAATGTTATCCAGTGTTTGCCTGGTTAGCTTCACTGGACTGGATCAAAACTAGAGAACTGTTGGCTAGGCGAGGGATCACAGACAACGCACGCTGTCCACATGGATGTGCCTCTGTGCAGACAGTCTTCGACACTTGATTTTTGAATGTTCCTTTGCCGCCAATGTCACTGATGAGTCACAACTCTGGCTAAAGCTTGAAACATTTGTGGACTACAATCCCAATAAATCAGATCAGGGAAAGCTGTGCTCAAAAACCGAACCTGTTAATTCCTGCATAAGGAGTTCTTTTAGTTGTTCTGGGCTGTTTGCTAGCAAACTGGTATCCCCAGTGGCGTGTAACAAACATATTATTTTGCTTTCAATACAAGCAGGCCAGAAAGGCTTTCTCTAAAAAAAAAAAAAACCGAACCTGTGGGCATTCAGAACCAAAAACCAAGCAAAATGAAAAGCGCGCTTTCACAGGCACTCAGGTTCACGATAATCCCAATGATCAATCAGCACACGGACTATTCACAAACCTTTCACAGCCACTCAGGGATCAATTCATTGTTTCTCGATATTGTACTTTTGCCTTTTTCTCTTCATTTTTTTATGTCTTATGTATTTTTATCTCGATGTACATATAAACGTTTGTTTAATGAACACTCTCAATCTCATGTAAATATCAAAACGTTTATTTTCGTCTCTGCGTTCTGACTTCCTAAAAAAAAATGCTGCTAAAGGAGTCTAAAAGTCTAACACTCTCATTCTCACATAAATATCCATGCTTAAGGAAAGTTTGTTTTAAAAAGAGAAGAGAACTCGCCGCAGAGCTAGCTGAAAGAACCTGCTCAAAGTCTCAAACTGTTTTAAAACTAGCCTCTCAACCCGTGCGCCTGCACGGGCTAGTAATCCTTATTTAAGGAAAACACATTTACACATCTAGTAAAAAAATGGTTAATGTGTCTTTTTTAATCTATATCAAACATGAGTGAAAGGACAAAGAATCAGCCTGGGTTTGTGGAAAACAAAAAACAATTTATTTATGGTTTTTGTCTTTAACACGGTAAAATTAATCATTTAATTATCGATGAACCATTATTTTCAGACCCCACCGGAAAAATTGAAATGTCGGATATTTCAATGAAATTTCGCTGAATTGTTTTCCTGGCTCATGATTAGTTCTAGGTATAAATATTGATTCGAGATCTCATAACCCAGGTTCACTGAACATATGAGACCTTTTCCAATGAGTCAATCAATTTGAGTTGATCCTAAATATGTTTACTTTTGAAACTCAACCACAATTCCAGTTTATTACCTCTAGCTAGTTACTATGTGGTCTAAGAAAAATTGTCCTATGGACATATATAAGTCCTCTGCTTTTTTCTGTGATTGGAGGTCAGTTAACATCATGTCTGAATGTATTGCAATTTGTAAACAGTTATTTACATTAACTACTGTGATGAATTGAAACGAACAGGCTCATCCGCACATGCACAGATAGACTCGTCAATTAACAAATCTTGAGATTCTTAATGCTTCGAAAGGGCTTTCTATACCTTCAGCGAGTATATATGTGGGATCTATCGTCTTGCTTCTGTGATCTTCTCTTTTCTTCCAACACGATGCAATAGCTGTAGGGTGAGATCATGGGGTCCTGCTAAGATGACACCTACAGCAGTTAGAGCACACGGCCGCTCGCCTGACGGCTCGATCGGCCCTATTATGTAAACTAATAGAAGCAGAGGAAATATATAGATTAATTAATAAAGAATATACAATACGTCAAACTGGATTGGATCGAAGGATACCGGATACGTACCTCAGCACCCAGCCTGGAAGCGGCACCGTCTCCTCCAGATCCGCATCACGATTAATGACTCATATGTGATCTCCTTCGCCTCGATCATACCCGCCGACCCTGATAGCTATAGTTCCTCATTGCGGCACTCTAGCTGCTTGCGGCGACACAACACCGACTTGATGCCTGTTGCTCGGTGGCTCCATGCTTGTTTTCTTTTTCCTCGTCATGCGAATTGCCATGAAATCCCTAAGTGCCCGGCTTTGCCGCAGATTCTCTAGATTTCTTTTCATAATGACAGATGGAGTTGGTTGATAGGGTACTTTAGCCTATTATTTTTATAATGGCATAGGTGGGTAATTTAAGTCATGTTAGATCCGATGGCTATTGTTTATCAAACTTTAAATTCGATGGTCGGATGTTTTGCTTTTTTGTGAGAATTTCTAGAATAAAAATGGCATAGGTGGGTAATTTAAGTCATGTTAGATCCGATGGCTATTGTTTATCAAACTTTAAATTCGATGGTCGGATGTTTTGCTTTTTTGTGAAAATTTCTAGAATTTTTCTCCGATTAACGTGAAGGCTCCAAAAGGAGCCTCCAATTAGTAAATGTAAGATTCAGGGGTGATTAATTCTCTGTTATTCTTAATTATTATTCAAAATGTAGTAATCGGGCATTTGGCATCTGAATATTAATTGAATGTAACAGATCCTCGTCTGCAGGCCAGGGTTGTCAAGACGATTAATTGGTGTGTTATGGAGGGGAAAGTGGCTTCAACCAGGTGCGGACGGGCCTGTGGCCCAGTGGCAAACGACGCATGGGAGCGTCTGCGCCGGCGGGGGTTCGAGCCCCCGCTCCCGCACCTGCCTCCTGGAGGCCGCCCCAAGGTGGGGTTTCTCTAAAAAAAAAAAAAAAAAAAAAAAAAAAAAAAAAAAAAAAGTGGCTTCAACCAGGCCATCGAGATGGCTGCTGAGGTCTTGTCTGATGTCAAGCTTGTTCAAGAGAAGAAGCTGATTGGGAAGTACTTCGAGGAGATCTCAGCCAGGACACCGGGAAGCTTGTTTCGGGCGTGCAGGACACCATGACTGCCCTGAAAATGGGAGCGGTGGACCTCGATGTCAACCGGTATCTGCTGAAGAATAGCTAGCGTCACAGGGAAGCGATGGTGAAGAAGTACCTTAACAATGACCAGGGGAAAGATCAGACCAAAGGATGCTGCTGACGGAGTGGCTCGCGGAGAATTGCCGACAGTTCGGTTGCACGCTGGAGTTTGTCCCCGACAAGTCGCAGCAAGGGTCCATGTTCGATCTGCCGGCGCATTGGCGAGATCGGCGGGATCCTCCGGTAATCTTACCCAAAGCGAGAAGATCAAAATAGTGGACGCAGGCTGTTCCTGCCCTGCATCGTCCAACAAGCAAAACCAGTCGAATAGCCCTGACCTCGACTACAACAGGACCAGACCCTACTAAAACATCCAAAAGATTGGAGTTGAGTTGTGAAAGGGGTCTTGGTCTAGTGGTTAAGACATCTGATTAACACCTCTCAGGTCCTGGGTTCCACTCCCCGTGGGAGCGAATTTTCAAGGATTTAACGGCATTTGTGCTTTCAGTGGTAGGCGACGCTCCCGTCGACAGCGAGACGCCAATGGTGACTTCGTATCTCTAGATTTGCCGGCTCAGTCTTCGAAGATGCTCATAAGGGTAAGGTTTGCGTACGTGTGTTCATAGGGGTAAGTGTACGTGCGTTGTGAGTGTCTGAGTTGTACTGTGTAATCTAAAAAAAAAAAGATTGGAGTTGAGTTCGGGTTTTAGGGCCATCCTAACTCAACCTTTTTCCTTCACGCAACGATGTCATGAACTATAACTAACGATTGGATGACCATATATTACCGATTTCCTCCCTATAATGTCAAATATTCACAAAATCAGGAGAAAAATATAGCACTTAAAATGTTACAAAACAAATTTAGCAATGAACACGTGCTTAGTGGTGTGTTAATTTTATTTCTAAGAATTTTTTCTATGAAAAAAATAAGCATGACTTTTAAAAATTAAAATTGGACGTTCATCCTCTTTAAGTGTACGTGATATATGCAACTAGTTTACAGGTCGGCTTGGAAAAATAGGGGCTCAAAACTTGCTTCAACTCCAGCAATCAAACTGGCCCAAGACCCTATTTCGTGTGGGACCCATCAGTCAGTGAGAAATTCTCAATCTCCTTCCCTCTCCCGACGCGACGCGCCCGCCCACCGCCGCGACGCGACGGCGCCCGCGTCCGCTGGCCGCGGCGAAGCTGCCCGCCGCGACGCCACCAGCCCGCCGCGACGCCGCCCTGCGGCCCCTGCCTGTTGTCCCCGCCCCGACCACCGCGCCGCTCGCCTGCCCGCCGACCACCGCCCGCGCCGTCGCCCGCCCATCAAGCCGGTGATCCTCAAGGGCCGAAGCAGAAGCGGGCAGAAGCAGAAGCCGGTCATCCCCAAGGTTTAATTTTTTTCCTCATCCAATTCCTCTTTTGCGACGAGTAGCTTCAGAAGTACTGAATGCTCTTGATGGAAATGAGATGGAAATGCTCGATTTATGCTATCTGTTTATGCTCGGAAATGAGATGGAAATGCTCATCCAATTCCTATCTGTTTATGCTCTTAGATCAAATATCATGAGATGGAAATGCTCGATTTAAAGCTAGCTGTGCTACGATAAAATAGAGTATGAATGGGAATGTGCCTCTTCTGTTGTTTAAATCTGGTTGAAGTGGCAGTGGTTTCAGATAATTTTCTGGACTGTCTGCATCGTGCAATGGCATAATGTGGTAAAGCCATGAGTAGTTAGCTAGTCTGTGTAATCAACTCATTGTTGCCCATAAGTGACAGATAATTTTTTCCTCATATAATTTCTGTAATTCTTGATCTTGTAGCTTCTGATGCCCTCATTCAGTTATAGTTGAAAGATGATGGATTATTTTGTTTGTCCAATTTCTGTTTCCCTGATGCGGTTCTTGATCCATGCTGCGTTGTGTTGGGCACGGCAGGGCCTTGTGTGTTCAGAGATGCCGATTTGCGAGTTTACAGCAATGGGGAACTCTGAACCCAAGGTTGTTCAGGTCTTCCTTTTGCCTGTTCTGTTCTCATGGCATGAAAACAACATGGCACTGCTGTGTATGCTATACTGCCATTCGAGCACATGTGTGCATTTTGTCATGGTTAAGCTAACCATCAGTGAAGCACTTAGCAGAAGCTCTCCAACAAGAAACCTCCATATGCTAGTTCCACTACTAGCTTCATGGTTCAACGAAAAATAGAGCAATATCATTGTGAGGTGATCACACACCTACTGTTGCATAATCACTGGGCCTGCACATGTTTTCAGTCTTGTCTAAATGCACAACTCCATATTTCAGCATGACGCATAAGCATGCCTATTCTGTAAACTATTAGTGTGATGGACACAATTTTGTTTAAAGCCTGTCCTTGCGATATAATTTTTGTAATCATCAAGAATAATTCTAGAACTACACCTAATTACTATTCATGTCTGAGAACTAAACTAGCTGTTAGATAACAGTAGCCCTAATTACAATTTTGAAATTCCATATTCATCCTGCAATTAAGCACATGTGAACACTAGTATCAGGACCTTTTTGCCCACAAGACAAACTGCAGTGTTGTCTGAAACACTACAAAATTTGATTCTCCAGAAACTCTCGTCAACATGTTCATATAATGCTTGTGTGTACATGACTGTTCATATATTCACTTGGTTCAAACTCTGAATCTACAGAATACAAGTACCTTTTAATGAAACTACAGATCAGGTGACAGAAAGCTTCAGAGCATCACTTCCTGCTCGAGCATCAGCAATTTTGTTCTCACAGGGAATTACATGATGTTCTCTTGAGCATACTAGCATAGCCCTAAAATCACAGGGAAGTTTGCTCCTGCTCCTTTCCTGCTTCCTGAATTGTATTACTTGGTATCTTCTACAAAGTTAGTTCAATGTTATGGTGGAAATTTGCAAAATCGTGCATAGCTTGTTAGCTGAACAAGTATAGCATCCTGCTTCCTGACTTTGCTATAAATGTTATCTTCCTGAATTGTCTTGCAGCTGAAAGGCAATTTGCAGCAAGCTACACAGTTCAATGTTATCTTGGACTGTGCAACAATTTCATGTATGCTATACTTGTTCTTTCCTGCTCCTTTCATGTGGCAATTAGTGCTCAGGCAACATGCTCAAATAACAGCAAGGCAGGGGGCAGGGGGCAGAACAGAGAAATTTCATTCAAATGATTGTAACTCATTCAATGATTTTACTAAACAAGCATTCCAAGAATCTGTAATTATTTGAAATCTGAGTAGAACAGAATTTGAGAGAATAAGTAATTTTATCATTCAAATGATTGTATCTTCTGTTAATATTCAGAGAACAGCTCTGTAATCAACAATGAGTAGAAGATATATCAGTTAGCGAAAAGGAGAGCTGCATTACATGAATCAGAATACCAGATCACCCAAGGGCTGCATTCAATTTTGTAAATCAAAAACTGAATTACATGATGTTCTCTTGAGCATCTAAATACATGGGCACATACTTCTTCTGCTGCTAAATTGCTCTTCAACATAAAGCAAAATCGACAACCACTATTGTTTTTCGGCAGAGCGAGGGAAAGCCCTTTCATCCTCACAGGTCCAGGCCACATACTTCACTGAACAAACAGTACACCGATAAACTCTTAACAAACAGGTCGATCACTGAACAATTCAGTGAAAAGCACCAATGGGTGGCACTACTATCTCACTGGAATTGCAAGTACTCTAATGTATGGAGTACTTCTGTGAGGAGTCGGCGGACGGAGGCGGCGCGATCGAATCCAGCATGGGAGGCCTTGGTTCTTGTGGCCCTGGCGCGGAAGGAGAAGGCGGGCGGCGTGTGGCCCGGCCGCCGCGTGGAGGCGCGTGGACGTCGGAGCCGAGGGCGAGGGCGGCGAGGCGTGGCCGGGTGAGCGCGGCGAGCGCGAGCTGCTGGAGCGCCGCGGCCTCGCGCGTGGGGACGCTGCCGCCGGCGGCTGCTGCTCCTCCTCCCCGCCGCGCGGCGTGGCAGCTCCACCAGCACCGGCGCCCGGCGGCGAGGAGGCGCGTGGAGGGGCGGCGAGGAGGCCCGGCGGCGTGGAGGCCTGGCAACGTGGAGGTCCGGCGCGTGGAGGCCCGGCGGCGGCGAGATCCGAATGGCGAATGGCGTGCGGGAGGAGGGAGAAGAGAGAAAAAGAAAAGAAAAAGAAAAAGAAAAGAAAAAGAAAAGAAAGAAAAATGATGGGACCCACGAACGAGGGGAGGATGAGAGACCTCAGGATTGGGGGCTTAGAGATGGAGTTTGAGAGGGCATGCAAAATGAGAGCCCAAGTAAGGTCCTTGCTGGAGTCGGTTTTTTTGCTCAAGCTCCTAAATAATAGAGTAGGGGCCTAAGTAGGGGCCTTGCTGGAGTTGCTCTAAGCCCCCAATCCTGAGGTCTCTCATCCTCCCCTCGTTCGTGGGTCCCATCATTTTTCTTTTCTTTTCTTTTTCTTTTCTTTTTCTTTTCTTTTTCTTTTTCTCTCTTCTCCCTCCTCCCGCACGCCATTCGCCATTCGGAACTCGCCGCCGCCGGGCCTCCACGCGCCAGACCTCCACGCTGCCGGGCCTCCACGCCGCCGGGCCTCCTCGCCGCCCCTCCACGCGCCTCCTCGCCGCCGGGCGCCGGTGCTGGTGGAGCTGCCACGCCGCGCGGCGGGGAGGAGGAGCAGCAGCCGCCGGCGGCAGCGTCCCCACGCGCGAGGCCGCGGCGCTCCAGCAGCTCGCGCTCGCCGCGCTCACCCGGCCACGCCTCGCCGCCCTCGCCCTCGGCTCCGACGTCCACGCGCCTCCACGCGGCGGCCGGGCCACACGCCGCCCGCCTTCTCCTTCCGCGCCAGGGCCACAAGAACCAAGGCCTCCCATGCTGGATTCGATCGCGCCGCCTCCGTCCGCCGACTCCTCACAGAAGTACTCCATACATTAGAGTACTTGCAATTCCAGTGAGATAGTAGTGCCACCCATTGGTGCTTTTCACTGAATTGTTCAGTGATCGACCTGTTTGTTAAGAGTTTATCGGTGTACTGTTTGTTCAGTGAAGTATGTGGCCTGGACCTGTGAGGATGAAAGGGGCTTTCCCTCGCTCTGCCGAAAAACAGAATAGTGTTGTCGATTTTGCTTTATGTTGAAGAGCAATTTAGCAGCAGAAGAAGTATGTGCCCATGTATTTAGATGCTCAAGAGAACATCATGTAATTCAGTTTTTGATTTACAAAATTGAATGCAGCCCTTGGGTGATCTGGTATTCTGATTCATGTAATGCAGCTCTCCTTTTCGCTAACTGATATATCTTCTACTCATTGTTGATTACAGAGCTGTTCTCTGAATATTAACAGAAGATACAATCATTTGAATGATAAAATTACTTATTCTCTCAAAATTCTGTTCTACTCAGATTTCAAATAATTACAGATTCTTGGAATGCTTGTTTAGTAAAATCATTGAATGAGTTACAATCATTTGAATGAAATTTCTCTGTTCTGCCCCCTGCCCCCTGCCTTGCTGTTATTTGAGCATGTTGCCTGAGCACTAATTGCCACATGAAAGGAGCAGGAAAGAACAAGTATAGCATACATGAAATTGTTGCACAGTCCAAGATAACATTGAACTGTGTAGCTTGCTGCAAATTGCCTTTCAGCTGCAAGACAATTCAGGAAGATAACATTTATAGCAAAGTCAGGAAGCAGGATGCTATACTTGTTCAGCTAACAAGCTATGCACGATTTTGCAAATTTCCACCATAACATTGAACTAACTTTGTAGAAGATACCAAGTAATACAATTCAGGAAGCAGGAAAGGAGCAGGAGCAAACTTCCCTGTGATTTTAGGGCTATGCTAGTATGCTCAAGAGAACATCATGTAATTCCCTGTGAGAACAAAATTGCTGATGCTCGAGCAGGAAGTGATGCTCTGAAGCTTTCTGTCACCTGATCTGTAGTTTCATTAAAAGGTACTTGTATTCTGTAGATTCAGAGTTTGAACCAAGTGAATATATGAACAGTCATGTACACACAAGCATTATATGAACATGTTGACGAGAGTTTCTGGAGAATCAAATTTTGTAGTGTTTCAGACAACACTGCAGTTTGTCTTGTGGGCAAAAGGTCCTGATACTAGTGTTCACATGTGCTTAATTGCAGGATGAATATGGAATTTCAAAATTGTAATTAGGGCTACTGTTATCTAACAGCTAGTTTAGTTCTCAGACATGAATAGTAATTAGGTGTAGTTCTAGAATTATTCTTGATGATTACAAAAATTATATCGCAAGGACAGGCTTTAAACAAAATTGTGTCCATCACACTAATAGTTTACAGAATAGGCATGCTTATGCGTCATGCTGAAATATGGAGTTGTGCATTTAGACAAGACTGAAAACATGTGCAGGCCCAGTGATTATGCAACACTAGTGTGTGATCACCTCACAATGATATTGCTCTATTTTTCGTTGAACCATGAAGCTAGTAGTGGAACTAGCATATGGAGGTTTCTTGTTGGAGAGCTTCTGCTAAGTGCTTCACTGATGGTTAGCTTAACCATGACAAAATGCACACATGTGCTCGAATGGCAGTATAGCATACACAGCAGTGCCATGTTGTTTTCATGCCATGAGAACAGAACAGGCAAAAGGAAGACCTGAACAACCTTGGGTTCAGAGTTCCCCATTGCTGTAAACTCGCAAATCGGCATCTCTGAACACAAGGCCCTGCCGTGCCCAACACAACGCAGCATGGATCAAGAACCGCATGAGGGAAACAGAAATTGGACAAACAAAATAATCCATCATCTTTCAACTATAACTGAATGAGGGCATCAGAAGCTACAAGATCAAGAATTACAGAAATTATATGAGGAAAAAATTATCTGTCACTTATGGGCAACAATGAGTTGATTACACAGACTAGCTAACTACTCATGGCTTTACCACATTATGCCATTGCACGATGCAGACAGTCCAGAAAATTATCTGAAACCACTGCCACTTCAACCAGATTTAAACAACAGAAGAGGCACATTCCCATTCATACTCTATTTTATCGTAGCACAGCTAGCTTTAAATCGAGCATTTCCATCTCATGATATTTGATCTAAGAGCATAAACAGATAGGAATTGGATGAGCATTTCCATCTCATTTCCGAGCATAAACAGATAGCATAAATCGAGCATTTCCATCTCATTTCCATCAAGAGCATTCAGTACTTCTGAAGCTACTCGTCGCAAAAGAGGAATTGGATGAGGAAAAAATTAAACCTTGGGGATGACCGGCTTCTGCTTCTGCCCGCTTCTGCTTCGGCCCTTGAGGATCACCGGCTTGATGGGCGGGCGACGGCGCGGGCGGTGGTCGGCGGGCAGGCGAGCGCGCGGTGGTCGGGGCGGGGGCAACGGGCAGGGGCCGCAGGGCGGCGTCGCGGCGGGCTGGTGGCGTCGCGGCGGGCAGCTTCGCCGCGGCCAGCGGACGCGGGCGCCGTCGCGTCGCGGCGGTGGGCGGGCGCGTCGCGTCGGGAGAGGGAAGGAGATTGAGAATTTCTCACTGACTAATGGGTCCCACACGAAATAGGGTCTTGGGCCAGTTTGATTGCTGGAGTTGAAGCAAGTTTTTGAGCCCCTATTTTTCCAAGCCGACCTGTAAAATAGAAGTAGGGGCTTTGATTTAAGGGCCCTTGCTGGAGATGCTCTTAGAGATGGAGTTTGAGAGGGCATGCAAAATGAGAGCCCAAGTAAGGTCCTTGCTGGAGTCGGTTTTTTTGCTCAAGCTCCTAAATAATAGAGTAGGGGCCTAAGTAGGGGCCTTGCTGGAGTTGCTCTAAGTCAATTTGCTCCACTAACGAGCACTTTGGTTGATGCAGTGGAGAGAAGAATTGATAACCAATCACGCCAACACTGTACAAAACCTAGGTGGGTTAGGAGCATGATTTGTTGACACCCACCAGGGCCTTCAGCTCGGGTGCTAGGCGGCGTGCCATCATCTTCGAGGATTTCTAGCTCGGGTTAGGAGTTCTAGCAAGAAAGGCCATGATACGGTTTGATAGGATTTCTAGCAATCCATTGATGAGCACAAAAGTACAATGTCCAACTTGAGCAGCAGCTTTGGGTTTTTCCTATGTTCGAAGAGTTTGGCTGAGCTCTGCACCAACTTGAAAGACCGCTCCTTGATGAACGCACTTTGGTTGACATCCACTAGGGCCTTGAGCTCAGGTGCTAGGCGGCGCGCCATCATCTTAGCCAAGATTTTTGCGAAGCTGTGGATTAAGCAGATTGGCCGGTAATCACTGGCATTACTTGCATCTGGCTTCTTGGGGAGGAGGGTGATGAGAGAATTGTTGAGGCTATGGAATCCCCAGCGATCCCGCCTGTTGAAGGCTTTCAGAGGTGCCACCATGTCTTTTTTGATAATTGGTCATCAGGTCATCATCATCTGACATTTCCGGAAGTGCCAATGTCATTCTTGAATGGCCAGGCATATTTCTTAGGCTCCCATTTCCGGAAGGGATTTTTGTGAAGGGGAATCACTCGGCCACATGTAGATTGAACATACACTTCTGATGTCTTTCTCGTTATTATGCGGTTAACCCCTGCTAAAAAATTAGCATGTATAACAGATCAGCATACAAACATTAAGGATTCAGAATACATCCAAGGCCGTGATCAAGCATATGTGTCAATGCATGTCGCCAAAAATGCTACGAAATCCATGTCCTCACGGTTCACTCATCCCCGATGTACGCAACCCTACCAAAATCAAGGTGCTCCTGAGACGGGAATTCAGGCGAGGGTGATTAATTCTCTGTTTTTTATTTTATACATACATGGATGGTCAGTCAGTAACAGCTTCGAGAATGGAAATGGGACATTTGACATCTGAATAGTTGTTGAATATAACAGGAAAAAGAAACAACCTCTTATATAACAATAGAAAGAACGAGTACGTCAGAGGAAAACTCTAGCATAACAGTTCTGCTTTGACGCCATCGACAAGAAATAAAGAAGGGTGTAACAATACAGCAGCCTGGATCTCAAGAACGTTTCCTAGTTCCATAACCTTTGCTGAAAGTGGTGGTTCAGATCTTCGAAAGAAATAGAGGGAGTATGCGTACAAATTGATATCGCGGTCGTAGAAACCATAGGAAACCAGCCATGTTTAAATCTTACTAGTGTGTTTGCAATCAATTCACTGATAAATATCGTACTGGCTGCAAATTCGCAATCTACTGAACCTTTCTGCTAAAGAAACAGAGTCACCCTATACTGTTCCCTTCTGAATCCCTCTTGTCAGTTAAACACGAATCGATGTTTCAAATAGACAGAGCTCCATCCTTTTGTGACCGGATGTCTCCAATATATAGCACTTCAAATGGAACGCGAAAGTTGTAAAGATAACACACAAGCACATCCAACATCTTCAGCGCCTCTCTTGCTGAGTGTTAACCAATGTTTCTTTAGAAAGACCAAGGGTTAACCAATGCTATAGTGACAGAGCAGCATGCAAACATTGAGGTGGCAAGAATCAGGATACATCCCCGACCACGATCAAGCATCTGCACCAATGCATGTTGGTTGCAATCCTACCAACTGCATCTATTCGGCTATTTGTCGTCATAACCAGAAATCAAGCTCCTGCGACGTTCGCCCGGCACCGCGCCAGAGCCTGCTTCCTCGTCGGAGTCACGGCGTACTGGAACGCGGTGAGGCCGAGCTCCTCCAAGTCCTCGGGGTAGATCGTCTCGTCGGGCATCGCCGCCTTCTCCACCTCCAGCAGCTCCCGGCGGAACTTCTCCCTCGCGAGCGCGATCTCATCCCGTCGCCGCCTCTTGATCACCTCCATAGCCTTGTCGATCAGGCTGGCCATCGGCCGCTGCGTTGTTGCCGGCGTCGCGAGTTGCTGCTGGTCCGCGAGCGGCGGCTGCTGCTTCTTCGCTGGTTCCGCGCGCCGATGATGCGCCGCTTGTGTTGCCGCCGGCTTCGATGGCGACGACGTCTTCCTCCTCTTCGCCGCCTCCTCCGCGGAGGGTGCCTCTGCTGCAGCTGGTAGCCGTTTGGCGGCCAAGATGTGGCGCGGCGGCGGCGGCGCAGGAACAATCTGCGCGGGGGGCTTCGCGGCGACGACGCGGTGAGCGAACATTGTCTCGCGCCATCTTGCCGCAAGCCACGGGAGCGACCGCGACGGGCCGCTTCAGAGCCGCGCGCTCGGCCGCGAAGACATGGCCGGCGCGAGGAGCAAGCGCAGACATGGTCGGATCGCCGAGAGGAGACAAGGAAGAAGACCTCGTGGTGGATCCGATCGATTCGCGCCGGGAGGGAGGGTGGGAGAAGTCTGATGTGATGAACGAGACGGAGACGAGGGAGGGCGGCGACTTTTATTACCCGATCGAGGAGTGGCCTCCGCATCCGAGTCGGCCTGAGGTACGCGCTTGCGCTGCCGCCAAGAACTCGAATCAGAGTGGTTTACGGACACTTCCAACCGCCATCACCATGACGGCAAGGGCGAGTAATTAAACATGCCAAGTCGAATTGATGCATAACCCAATAAACAGAGTAGGGTCAGCAGTCTTAACAAGTCTGCTATATTATGCATTTAACCAATGGTGATCAGGAATGTCCCGACAATCAGGCAATCTCCCGCGCAGTCATGCTTCAAAGAAATGTCCACATGTCAGCAGTGTTTGCCTGGTTAGCAGCTTTATGGGACAGGATCAAAACTAGACAACTGTTGGCCAGGCGAGGGATCACAGACAACGCATGGATGTGCCTCTGCGCAAACAGTGTTCGACACTAGATTTTTGAATGTTCCTTTGCCGCCAATATATGGACAAATTTAGGACTCACTACAGCATGTCACTGATTATGGAACTTCATTTGATGAGTCATTAGACTTGCTAAAGAATCAAAAAAATTGTGGCCTAGTTTTCATAGCCATAGCTGGTGGGCAAGGAATTGAAATGTTTTTCGAAGATGCTACAATCCCAATAAATCAGATCAGGGAAAGCTGTGCTCAAACACTGAACCTATGGGCATTGAGAGCCAATAACCGAGGAAGAAGAAAAGCAGTTATGTGCCGCCAGCTGGATGTCAAGATGATCCCAATGATCAAAATGCACGCGGCAATTCACAAGCCTTTCACAGGCGCCCAGGGATCATTTCATTGTTTCTCGACATTGTAGTTTTGCTTCTTTTTCTCTCTCATTTTTTTACGTCCTACGTATTTTTCACCTCGTTGTACATATAAACGTTTATTTCATGAAAATTAGTTAGGGGCCTCTCCCTCCCGACTTCCTAAAAAAGAGAGGATTCTAACAGTCTAACATTCTCGTTCTTAGGTAAATATCCATGCTTAAGGATAAGTTTGTTTTAAAAAGATCAGAAAAGAGAACTTGCCGCAGAGCTAGCTGAAAGAACCTGCTCAAATTCTCAAACTGTTTTTAAAATTCAGAGGGAATGGCTAATTCTCTGTTATAGTTTCATACAAATGGATGGTTTCAACCAGTTCCAGCAAGAAAAATCAGGCTTTCGCATCTTAGTATAGTTGAATATTTTTTGCGAGGGAAATATGTTAATATTAGTTGAATATAACAGAGAAAGAATTTCAAGTTGTTACAACTTATAACAATAGAACGAGTGCCTTTTCTTGTGAGTGTTAACCAATTTTTCTTTCGAAACTCAAAAGGCAGGTGGTAACCAATGCGACCGTAACATTGAGGTGGCGAGAATCAGGATCCAGTGTGCCTCCAAGACCAAGACCATGCATAATATTGCATATGCACCAAGGCATGTTCGTTGCAATACTACCAATTAATTCCGTCTCTTTTGCTCTTTGCCATTATCCTTGGCGTACCCTACCAGAATAACATAACAAGACTAACACAACAAATTTTACTCACACCGTTACTTGTTCCAACAGGGCCTCACACAACTTGTTACTTGTTCCAGCAGGGCCTCACACAACTTGTTACTTGTTCCAACAGGGTCTACACAACTTATCGTAACTGCCACATCACTGAATCCAGATGTGGTTCTGCCAATGATTCTTAAAACGGATATATTCAAACTTTCAGTCAGGGGTCCATTATCGACCAAGCAATCCTCAAACGTACCTTAGTGGCACCAAGAGTTATTACAACTCTTTCTCCACTGTTACCCTTTGGAGCAAACTCCGTTCGTGCCGATTTACCAGCTGACGTCTTTGTATCAATTATCAGCATGTCCCTCACATAGACAGATACAACAGGTCGCATCAGTAGGATAACTCCATGATCATCAGGAGTCTCGGCACCAGCACTTTGCTATCATAAAGCACAATCCTCTGCTGGATGCTGGTGGTGTGGGCAGTGATCGTTCCATAAAATTCTCCCTGTAAAACCTAATTGCAATAGTCCCCTCCACGGCATTTTTCACGACAGCATACATCACATCCACAGTACTAAGCCTGGTGGCAATAGATTTTCTTTCAACCACGCATTTTTCTAATGATCGACCTGCTATGCCCCTGATCGTTAAGACTCCTTTACTGAGTTCTCTGTCCTGCCCTTCATGATCCTTTATCTTCAGATCAGTCTCAACATAATTATCATCTAACAATGCAAGTCCTCGTTTTGGGCCAGTCAAGATCAATGGTTCATCCTGGGGAGAAAAATTACATGATAGGTTAGCGGCATATGATTTCCAAATGTATAGGGTTGTGATAGTACTAGGCACATAGCACACGATAAAATGTTTTGAATATGCCAGCAATCAGTCAGCAGCTAGTAAAAGGAGTCATCTAGTTGTTTCAACACTATTATGCATATACAGCATTTCAGCCAACCGTGCCTACAGACAGTCACTAAAGAACAAAAGCATGGCAAGTATATGCTTCACTCTGAACATATTTATGAAAAACAAGCACATGGGGAAGTCACTCCGAACATATGTATTTTGGTGGCATGACGATTACAAAACAGTAATCTAATACCAGGAGTTTTTTTTTGTGACAACCGATTAAATCTTTAACTTAATTCCATCTTTATATATATGTATTCAAACAAGAACAGAGGATGGTAATTGCATAAGCTTATTCTTATTAACATCGGTGAGTCCATTGTCGATCACAAGTTGCAGGTCAGTAAAATAAAGGTGATGCAATCCAGAGTTAACAGTAGGGAAGGAGGGAAGCTGTACCTTGCAGGTGATGAGTTGGCAATGGTCTCTATCGCGGCGGAAGAGGTAGACACACTTGTGGTCGATGCTGTCTCTGGCAATGACAGAGCCATAGACTTGGATCGGGAAACCAACATCCGAGCATGCTACCTTGACAGATAAGATGTTTACTGCCTCACAAACCTCTGGTACGTCCCCATCTTCGTAGAGTTGATACGTGAATCTCATTGGACCCAAGGGCGCTGCGATGCCAGGGAACAAGGACGAAACAAGGTTAAATCTCACTACAACACAATACTTGAATCAAATATAAGTTGAAAGTAGAGAGATCAACTAGCTACTTACACTCCTCATCAATGTCGAACGTTGGCGAGACGGAGAAGTACATACGGTTGAAATACACGCCGCCCTGCTTGGGATCCAAGTCCATGATGCGAGCCAGACTTCGTTTCTGCAGGGAACCGTCGTGGTCTCCCTCCAGCTCGAGGCGACGCGCCTCCTCCATGGCCTCCCGCCGCAGACTCTCCGCCTCCTCCGCCCGCTCGGCCTCGCTGATGCCGGAGTAGTCGGGTTGCTTGATCTCGGAGGCGACGCGCGTGCACTCCCGCATCAAGCCCGCTCGCTCCTCCTTCAGCTTGGCCTTCTTCTCCTCTCGCTCCGCCTCGCTCGTGCCTGACACTGACAAGTCCTTGATCGCCGTGTAGAGGTCCTCAAGCTTCTTCTGAATCGAGGACAAGATCTTCTCCTTTTCCCGAGACTCCATCGCCTGCACCTTCCACGTACGAGGCGCCTCCGCCGCCATTACACGCCGACCAAAGATGGGGCAAGAAACAAGGCAAAAGCCGATCTAGGGCTTGCGACTGGTTGGTTTATTTCTTTTCTTTTCTTTTCTTTTTTAAAGAAACGACTGGTTATTTATCTATACGGAGTTCTGCTTCTTTTTTGTTGGCGTCGGATCCGCTGCGGGCGCGCTTTTGCGCCGGCGGCGCGGAGGCCGGGGGGCATCCCGGCGACGTAGCTGAGTCCGAGTCGGGGACGCGGTTGCGTTGCTGCTACGATCCGGGCCATGAGGGGTAACCGCCATGGCGCCGCGCACGTGCTTGATGATCAGATATCAACGCACACGCTCGTCGGGTACAACATGAACATGATTAACAGTGCCCTAAAAGTTCGTTGCGTCACAGTTCTAATCTAAGTCAGAAAACAGAGCAAAAAAGCAGAGTGTTCTTGCAGTGCAGCGCGGCGACGAAATTCCAGGAACTTTTGACTGGTGATTCGTTGTCAACTGGGTTTGTTAATTGATAACGAATTGTAATCAATAGTAGCATTTGGTTACAATCTCCGGTATGCTATGATTCGTTGTCATTTTGTTACAATCCGGTCAGTGAGACCATAATATACGGGAGATTGTAACCAAATGCTACTATTGATGCTGATCCAACAATGATTGGTGCTGTAGGAGAGAGGAGTGTTTAAGAATCCATATATTCTTGTTAATATGTAATGTTTGTGATTTGTAATCTCTTTGCAAAGCCTTGTTAGTCAGAAGTTCAAACTGACCATAGAGGAAGTTGGTTGAACATAGTGCTCCACATGCTGCGTCTGCTGCAACTACCGTAAGTCTCCTTGAATCCTACAGAATTGAGCTTATTTTCTTTGAAATTCATGCAAAATTCTTGTGTTTCAAAGGCTGCCTAAGAAACTTCCATGCATCTGCCATCATCTATCATATATAATTCGATTTTTTTTTGATGGAAAACAGAAGGGGATTTCCCTTGCTGTACTTTTACTAATCAGATTGTTAGCTTATGTACAAAGAGAAAAGAAAATTGCAAGGGTGCCAGCCATAGCTTCATGTCTTGCTTGAGGCGAGGCCTGGCTCTATACATGGTCAGCAAGAAGGCTGATCTGAATTCTGCTTTCCATCTTGGGAAACTAAGTGATCCTCCATCAAAGACTATGATATTACAATGTGTCCAAATCGTCCACGCTGCAACTGTGATGGCTTCCATGAAACACTCATGTGTGAAATATTGTTTATACTGCTGAACCATTTCCACTAGGGGCATTGATAAATCCCAAATGATATGCAAAGATGTCCAACACATCAGTGAGAAGGCACATCCAAAGAACAAATGTTCAACTGTGCCTTCAGTGCCTTCAGTATTGTTGGCACAGAACACACACTGAACTGATGGAATGTGAAATCTTTTCCCCCTCAAAAAATTCCTCGTGCTGAGCCTATCCTGCAATAACAGCCAAAAGAACACCTTGTGTTTTTTTTCTGACAACATGATTTCCAAATCCATTGGAAGGCCAGAGGTGCTGTTGTCTGACCAATCAGGAGATTGTACACCCTCTTGGAAGAATATTGACCATTACCCCATATGTAAACCCATTGATCATTCTGTGTCAGCTCGATCCCGCTCGTTTAGGATTTCGACCAGTGATGCAAGTTGCTCTGCTGCCGGTCGTGAGAGAGGCAGCTGAAACAGCCTGTTGTAATCCGGCAGTAAATTCATGAAACACAGAACTGAGAAGTTAGGCTCTCTGGCAAATGAGAACAAGTGAGGATAAATATTTTGCAGACATCCAAAATTCCAATTATCCCTCCAGAACATAGTTGTATCCCCTTTACCAACTATGGCTGCTGCATCTCTGTATGAGTACGACAATCTGCATAATTCTCGCCACAAAAAGGAGCCTCTAGGTCCTCTAGAATGAGGAGCCTGCATGTTTGTGTAATATGCCGTCCATATAAGCTTGACCCATGGCACATCCACCTTGTTATAAAATTTATGCAAGTGTTTCAACAATAGAGCTTTCATTTGTGCCTCCAGATATAATTTGAAATTCTAAGGCCTAAATTTCTTTTACGTTTGATATTGTTGAGAAAAAACATCCATGGTCTTCATTGTGCCACGTCTCATATTTTCATATTTACATTTTTTTTCCTTTCAACTATTTAAGTATATGAAGTGTTGAATATTTATTTCACAAGATCTATAGATTTTTTGGATAGTTCATAATGTATTATCTTAGGTGTATGGCAAGGTTGGATATCATCCCCTTAAAATTTTCCATGCCCGTGATGGTGGTCCCATGGAAATGGGTTGAATTGGGGACAAGCGAGATCGTCCTATATATCTAACTTCGATGTAACTATTTCTCTTCTCACTTGATGAAATATGAGCATATCATATTCTCAAAAAAAATGATTGGCTTATCAAATAAGTATGTTTTATTCATTCAACATATTGAGGTAATCTAGCGTCATTTATAGCTAAGTGGTGACAACCTTCCCAAACTTCATGGGACACTTCTAGTTCAACTCTTATAGTGATCGCATTCCCAAGCTTCATGGAAGACGTCTTTTAAGGACGAGACATAGTTGGTGTTGATGTCGATGTGACTAAGGATCAACCCCTATGATGTAGCATAAGGCAACAAATTTATTATACATGCCAATTGCTAGGAAATTTGTGTATGTCCAATTCATAATATGTCTTAAAATTAGCAACAAAGGAAAACAGCTTCTGCGTTCAAAATAGTTTTATACCAAGAAAAAACTGGACATTTGGAGAAAATGAATAGTACAGTCACAATGGCCTTCCCCTTGGTGGAATTTAAAGAATAGGTCCCCTTTAAGATGTGGTGACTAGCTTACATAGTTAAGAGGTTTATCAAACAACTTTTCCAACATATTGATTTGTCATATGCATGTATTTATTTGCATAGTTAAGGTCGATGTTTGTTTTTTTGCAACATATTGATTCGTCATATGCATGTATTTATTTGCACCTCTTATTTTTACCATAAATTTTCACCTCAGCCTCTAATTCTGGTGATCTTTTGATTCTCTGAAAGTTTATGAAGAGCTCTACAAGATGATATTGGAAACCATCGCATTCATTGTGTGGTGGTTTGTTCTTTCAACAACAACTCCGTAGAGTGATTTAGTTGTTTTATCTTAGTTATACATCTGCAATCAAAATCAATACAACTAGACACACTGAATTGCTTGGATTACTACGGAATCATGTAGAGTTTTTTACAAACATTCCATAGAGTCTATGGTCATCGAAATTGAACTCTGAAATCAAAAGTTATGACAAAAATACGAGACATTGAATGCATGCATACGATAATCGGGAATTACTGTGGAAACATATGAAAAGCAAATTATATTCAACATCTTATATTTTTCCATAATTTTTCACACGCTTTATTTTAATTTTGATGAATTTTTGTACAAAAGTTTGTGATGTGTGTGTGTTTTGGTAGATAAAATGATATACTTTTGTGTGCAATCATATAGAGCTCTTCGCAAACTTTTCAGAGAGTACAAGGTCAAAGTTTGATTTCAAAAGCTATGCAAAAAATACTATGAAGAGATGAAGGTGTCTTCTCAATGGATGCCTTCGTCATGGGCCCTGTGGGCTAGAGAAAGTGGTCCGGGGACCCTTCTTTAGGTGTGGCGGGGTGGGGTCGCTCTTTCTCTCTCGAGTCTTCCTCTCTTCTACAGGTGAGAGCGGCGACTCGGAGGCGACTTCGTTTCCGGCGGTGAGTTCGTCGGCTCCCCCTCGCCTCTGATGGCCGAATCGATGTAGGAGGACTGGAGGAGGGTGGGAGTCACGGACTCGCCGTGTACATATCCTTCCTAGCTTCTGTAGATTTAGGTAGGCTAGGGTTAGGGTTGGACTTCCATGGGTCGCCATCGATCGTGGAGATCTTTTGTGCCGGCGGAGCTCGTGCGGAGGGTGGCTCTAGCTGCGCTTTGGGTTTCGTGGCGGCTTGCTTCACCGGTGGTGGCTTCATGCCGGCGGCCGGTCTTTTTGGCCTCTCAAGGGTCCTATGGCAGGGGCGTCAATGGCGGCTCCGCATGTGAATCCTGCGAGGTTTATTTCAGTCCCTATCCCGGGCTCTTTCGTTCTTGTTGATTGGGTCGCGTCATGGAGGCGAAGGGCGGCGGATCCCAGTCGCCATGACGATGTGGTGGCTGTTAGCCATCTCCTAGCCGGTGCGTTCATCGATTTATGGCACTATGTTGTGCTACTGAGGGCGGTCTTCAAAATTGATGTTGATTCGTTTGGTTGGGGATCGGCTTCGAGCCTCTGCTGGCGTTGGCTCCGATCAACAAGAATGGCGAGCATCTGGAGGTCCTGCAGTGTTCTTCAATGTAATTTTCTTTTTCTTGGAGGTTCCCCTGCAAGGGGCTGGATGTAAAATTTCCTGTTTAATCAATAAATTCCAACCCTTTTCTCAAAAAGATGTGGCGGGGTGGGGAGGGGGAGCTGTGTGCCTTGGCCACATAATTAGTTTGAGGCAGGCTTAAGCTTGTCAAGGCCATAGAATGAGTTATTTTTTTATGTTGGATCAGATGGGGACGATTTTCTTGTTAGAACTTGGCCTGTTGTGCCCTGTTTTGTGACGATCCCCTAGCTGTTATGGAAAATCTTGAAAACAAAAAGTGTCTAGTTTTTACTGATCTATACGATTTGATTTCTTTACTGTACTATTTCGTTCATTCTGATCTTCCAAAGACATTGCAAGCCGATTTAACTGAAAAAAATCCCTCTTCATTTCAACTCTCACGGCGATGACGAGGACGCGCAAGGAGGCAAAGCGGTCCTACTACACGCGCGACGGGGCCGCGGCAAAGGTGAGGCTCTGCTCCGCCAACTTCTACCTGTTCCGGCTGGCCCGCCCAACACGCTCTCCTGCAACCTCGCGTCGGAGCCGCCGCCAAGTGCCAACGCCGGCGGAGTGGACAGCATGGGCGCTGGCGGCGCCGGGGTTCGAGCTGCTGTCGGAGTCCCTCGACCTGGCAGGCGAGCTGCTCAGCGAGATGGGATGCGCGGAGTCCGTCCACGTGGCGTTCCCCCGCGCACATTTGCAAGAAAGACTTTGACGACCGCCAGGCGCTGGAATACTTTTTCCAGCATCACGCTTACCCTGCTCCTCCATTGTATCGCTTCGTTAAAACAGAGCAGATATTTTATCAGCAACATGTCGTTGTGAGAAACTTTGTTTCTTGTCAGCGAGCCAGCGAGGGATCAACAAAAGTGACACCTGAACGCAGATTCCAGGCTATCCCAAGCTTGGCCAATACTTTTTGTTCTCTTTAATATACCAGTACCTCAGTTTATAAATGTATAACGTTTAGGATAGCTAGCTCACATTAAACTATTGTAGTAGTATTTAAGAATCGAGTGAGTACTTATCTTGAACGATGGAGTGGCAACTTCTTAGAAGCACAGAAATTGGTTAATGGAACTTTAACAAAACGATGGGTTTTCCCATAACTAGATATTAGGCTGCCTGCACTGGGGTCCGGTAAATCTTCCTTCAGGAAGATTTACCGGACGAGAGCGCTGCACCGCGGCCAGCTAAATGCTACGCTATGCTTGCGTATGAGCAGTCATCCGCCAAATCTAGCGCACGGAGCGAACGTCCGCTACTGCCTGCTGCCGCTGCCAGCCCGAGACAGAGGGAGACGCGTGGAAGAGAGAGAGAAGAGAATAGATAAAAAAGGAAAGAAGGGGAGAGATGAAAGGAGATGGTTGAATAAAATCTTGAGTAGTTGGGATAGAGGAAGATATAGAGGAATGATGGGTGTGGGAGAAATTGATTTCGAGGAAAGAATCTCGATAACCAGGACAGAATATTCCTTTTAGAGGAAGTAAATAGAATAACATGAGTGCGGAGAGCCTTAGTACCCTTGCCAACACACTATTCCCTTGCTTACAGCCCTACACTAGTTCAAGCTAAAAACTCGACCTGACAAGGGAAGCCTCCTCGAAAGCACGCTGGCGCTGCTGGCAACCGGGCTCTCGCACGGTTCGCTACTCTAGTTCAAGCTAACACTTATTTCTAAACAAATTCAGAACAGTTTTAGAATTAGAACAGAGCGGCCACATTTTTGTTGTTACCTAGGTTGTTTACAGGCAGAGATGCGTTGTTAGATAGCAATAGAAAACTCCTGAACCCTGTAACAATGGCAAGCTAGTCCTAGAAAGCATGGTCGATGCATTTATTCGATACTATTAATTAGTACGTATGTAGAATAAAACTACAGCAATATAATGTACGGCTGCAGCCGAAAGCAGTCGAAGCATCTGCTCACAGCACCAAAGGAATGGCCAGCACAACGAACATACATTCTAGTAGTTAACTGAGTAGTGAGGTTTACAAAAGGTGCCAAGCAAAATTAGCCAAACAACTAAGCGCACTGATGGCTTGATTTGGTTGCAAGTGGTTTATCCACCAAGCCTTGTGTTCTATGAACTCTTTGAAGCGCTGCCAACCGGGGTTTGAACCTCAAAACATGCACCAAGCAGCCCGTCGCATTTTCTTTTCTTTTTTGTTTGAGGAGAAAGCCTGTTGTATTTTCTGGCTCACCTCTCAGCGGTAGGAGGACTTTGGGCTTCTTCTTCTTCTTAACGAAGAATTTAAAAAAACGTCGGACCTTGGGTTCATTCTTATTCTTCTTTTTTTTTCTCTCTCAGCATAGACAAGACGACGCGTCAACGCCACAAGCTGCTGCATGGAAATGCAAAAACGAAAAATCCTACTGGGAGAAAGAAAGCATATCTGGGTTTCGGGGGAGTCGACCAAAAGTCCAAAACAATCCTTTTTTGTTTGTAATTACTTTGATTTGATCTGAAGAATATCGACCATCCATAATTCCCATCCGTCGTCCGCGAATTTGCCAGGTAGCGGCGGAAACGAGTTTTGCAGGACACGCGTGCGCGTTTGAAATTTGCAAAGCAAAGGGAAATCACACGCGTTGCTCCCCGTCAGCGGCGGCGCGCCCGGTCCTCCACCGCCGTCTATCCACGTGCTCGCTCGCGCGGTCGCACCGCGGCGCTTCTTCCAGAAGGCCGGAACGCAGCAGGAATCGGCTGAGCCTCTGCCCAGTGGCCCCACCGGTCCTCCGGCCCACGGTTCGGCTGCAGTTTGGAGGAGCAGCACGGCCGCGCGGAGTAGTAGGAGCCTATAGGAGGAGAAGAAAATATCTCGGCGCGCGTGTTTGGGTCGGTCGGTCAGCTCGGCGGGCGGGCCACGCGACGCGACGCGTTCGGCGCGGAAACGTTCCGGTCCGCCGCGTCAGGTGCTGCGTGCTGGTTCGCCGCGCCGCGTGCCAGGTGTTGTTGGCGCGCGCTCGTCCGGCTCGGAACGCGACACTTGTGCGGTGCTGGGTGCTTGGTCCAGTACTAGGAGTTGGCGAATAGAATAAGGAAAGAAAAAGGCGAAAAAAGGAAGGAGGCAAAAGCTGGCTTGGCTGCCAAGACTCGCGTCGCCGCTACGCGCACACGGCACGTCCATCGGGGAATCCTTCGGCCTGGTTGGTTTGCAGTTTGCACGGGCACGGCTCTGCCATGCAGTCCCAATTCCTTATGCTATTTTAAAACGTTCTGCATGTTACGCATCCCTCTTCTCCGTCCCTTCTTATTTTGGGCGTGTTTGGATGCTGGCCATCATCCGCCACGCCACGCTGTGGCGCCGCCGCGGCTGTGGCGCCAAAAAACTGCGCCACACTCGCCACCATTCTCGCCACAGTTTGCAGCGCTAGACGACAAGTTACTGGAGGAAAACGACACGGTGAAAAGCTGTGGCGGCCAAACCTTGAAACCAAGCACAACACCAGCAAAATCGCCGTAGCTTAGGCGTGGCGAAACGTGGCAGAGAACCAAACGCGCCCTTTCTATGCACATGTTTATTTATATCGACAAACCTTTATTTGCATCATATCGTGTCGCAATATCTTGTCACGTATATGTATGTCAAACACATGCATTTGATTCGGTACTTGTTTTAACCAAACAAATTTAAAATGAGTTGGTTTTAATTTACAAGTTTTGCTCAATTTTTGAAACTAAATAGCAGATTACACGACTTTGTTATAGTTTTCGCTATCAACTCTCATATTCACTCTTCTTTGATGACCCGAAACATTCTCATTGCACTAATTGCTTACGTTATTTTAGTTTGTTTCTTACACTCAAACGAATGCCGTCACATGCAATGTTTGAATAACTGCTTGCAGCAAAGCCATTATTGTTTTACTATAGAAGTATAAACATGCATGTATGTCTACTCCTATCTTGACCCATGGGGCTCATGCCCCCCACCCGCTCCAAACTCAAAGGTGACGGCTGTTTGGTGAGAGATTGAGGACTTCTTAGTTTGATTATTATCAAACGTTCGAATTAGAGGACGGTCGTCGAATCCAGCCTCCTTCAACTATGCAAAGTAGGACAACGCAAGAGTCTTGTGGTAGCCGCCTGAGAGGGAGATGTTGTTTGGGTTGGGAGCAGAAAAAAGAATGAGGGAGAGGTCAATGGCACTTGGCCAAAATTCCCATCAAGTTTAGTGGCAATCCTATTTAGTGGGCCGCGGGGACGGGAGGTAGTGAGCTAGTTTCTTTTGGCTCCTAACTTCCTGTTGATTTGTAAAACAACTTCGGTGCACTGAATCTCTATATGTTAACCCTTTGATAGGAATTTACATGGAATCTCTTACCATTGTTTATTGATTATAGGCCAGTAATTTCAAAAGTTGTAAGGGATTTGAATCAACTAATTATAAAAATATTTATTCATGTATTCGTTACACATCTTAATATAATAAAAGCACAAATAGTTAAAAAATTAAATAATAAAATTAAGGAATAACAATTATTGTAAAGATCGAGGTTTATAATCTTTTTGTCATAATCAGTTTGATCAAATGATCTTTTTTGAGACTCAATTTGATCATGACTTGTGTTCCACGCGACCTGTGTACGCGTCCTGTGGCCACGTAGCCCCACACAGTTTCGTGCGCGTTCTCAAGAGTTCGTAGCCGTCTCCACCTCTCCACCCGTTCCCGTCCCGTTCCGTGCCATATAAGCCTCCGCTCCCACGGACCACGGCCAGACGGCCTCAAACCGCAACGCCACGACAGGTGAGAGAGAGAGAGAGAGCAGACAGGGGAGGGGTTCTAGAGGCGAGGTCATCCTCCCGCGGACTCCTCGATCGACCGTCAACCCTAGGTCCGCCGGCACGCCGCCGCCGGGCGGTGCTCTCGCCCACACTCGCAGGTTCGTCGCCCTCTCGCTGGTTCCCACGCAGTCTAATTGGATGCATGGATGATTAGGTTGGGGATTGGTTCTTGGTTGGGACCCGGCGCGTTGATGGAACATTCATTGGTTGGTGGCGTGGATTAACATGCTAGTTACTAATTTTGTCGGATGTTGTAGATCGGTTGTTTAGTTTGGTTGGTGTTAGAGCTTTTTATAGTAAGATTAGCGATGGAGCGTTTTCTCTAGATCGTTAATTACTACGGTTCTTGGCACCGCAGATCGATCGTCGTACACATGATTAGATTATTTTTGGATGAATTTAGGATCATTTTTCTCGGCTACTGTTGCTTTTTGTCTAGATGTGGTTGCAAGAGCGTGCCTACTTCGCCTCTTACCAACTTTTTGGTTAGATGGATCGCGTCGGTGATGTGTAGCGATCTGGTGCTGTTGTGCTGATGCTGCGAGATCGCGAGCTGTGTTATTGTTTCCTTGAACCAGGGCGCCTGAAATTTCGAGATACTTGGGAGGTGTTCTAATCATGATCTGTTTTTAACCTCAGATATGCGTGTGTATTTAGGACTCTTGAAACGTTGCTCGATCTTGCTTATATGATGGGTTTAGTGAAACAGGAGGCCCTGTAGTATGTGACCTAGGCGTCTCTGGCTCATTAGGTTATGTGCTAGGATGGATGGTTCATATGAAGAGTTCTCTTGCCAGTGCAGACGGTAGTGTACACATGATCAGCAGCCTTTTTCTTTGTAACTTTGTGGACGGTGTATTAGGACCAGCTTAATTCAGATTTTGGATGGTACTATCTAAATTCATCTATAGGAGGCAAAAACATGTACGTTCCTGTACAGACGTTTGGTTTGGCCTCCTGTTGTGATATGGTTGGTTATATGTAATCTGCTACTCGGATTGAAAGAAAATTATCCTCTGAAAAGTATTTTATATTGACAAAGGTTCTGCCTGGTTTGGGTAGCGTGGCTTTCCAGTTTCCAGGAAATTGAGTTGTATGCACGTAGATGTTTGTGTGTGCTCGTTAATGTTCTTTTCTAAAAGGTTGTAATAGGAAAAATTGTGCTCTGATCTAATCAACTGTAGCTTTCCGGTAATGCTTCTCTTTAGTAAGAGTTGATTCTTCACAGTAGCCTTTTCCTTTTTCCTCTAAAATGACACCTAAGTTTTCTTCTTTCCTCTAAAAGGAACCTGAATAAGTCAGCTAATCTGTTCAGCGCATAATGGTACTCATTTAAGTATCATAGCTCTATTGGCTTAGTTAAACTCCGATCTGGCTGTTGCTTATGCTGCAGCTTGCGGGTTTGACCTGTGCAGTATTTGTTGATTTGACTTCTCCTTCCGTGTTGTATGCTTTACTAGAAGGGTTTATCTGAGGTGTCATATTTTTATTTTGATCGTCTTTTCTTTATGGTCATGATGGTGTCTTATTTGAGCGGTGCATCCTGTGTTATTGTGAGTTGTACCCTGTGTAAGGTGGAATCAAATTCAAACTTATTTAACTGCACCTTTTCTTTCCTATCAAAGCCATGGAAGTAGCATTTCTAAGTAATGATGAGTTTAACTGTAGTAACATTCTGGAAAACTCTATATGCTTACATATCAAGGGTTACCACGACTTTTGCCAGAACTATTGAAGCTATTTGGATGGTGATGATTGTTCTGTATGTCTTTACCCCTTTCATGTTGACATGATTGGTTATACTAGGACAATGTGCAGCATTAAGGTCTACTAGAAGAGATTTTGGATCTAAATACTAGGAAAACGTGCAGCGTTTCTATTTCCTAGTGCAGCATTGTGGTCTAGAAGAGATTTTGCGTTGTTTATTTCTTCCTTTATGTTGGAAGTCATCCTATACAGTAAATTTTTCGCTTGTTTCACTTTCTGACCTTCATTTACCTTTTTATAGGTGAAGGCTAATCAGAAAGCACTTCAAGATGGGCGAGGGGCCTGAGACTGACAAGAATATTATGATGTGGAAGGTCAAGAAGTTAATCAAGGGGCTTGATGCTGCCAGGGGCAATGGTACTAGCATGATTTCTCTCATCATGCCGCCCCGTGATCAGATTTCCAGAGTCACCAAGATGTTAGCTGATGAGTATGGGACTGCCTCTAACATCAAGAGCAGAGTCAACCGGCAGTCTGTGTTGGCTGCCATAACTTCGGCTCAGCAGAGATTGAAGCTGTACAATCGAGTTCCTCCCAATGGTTTGGTGCTCTATACTGGGACCATTGTCACAGATGATGGCAAGGAAAAGAAGGTCACCTTTGACTTTGAGCCATTCAGGCCTATAAATGCTTCATTGTATCTCTGTGACAACAAGTTCCACACCGAGGCTCTGAATGAGCTTCTGGCGTCTGATGACAAATTCGGTTTCATAATCATGGATGGCAATGGAACACTCTATGGCACACTGAGTGGCAACAGCAGGGAAATTCTTTACAGGTTCAGTGTTGATCTCCCGAAGAAGCATGGTCGAGGAGGGCAGTCTGCACTTCGCTTTGCCCGCTTGCGCATGGAGAGGCGTCACAATTACCTGCGTAAAGTGGCTGAGCTTGCAACACAGTTCTTCATCAACCCTGCTACCAACCAGCCAAACATTGCTGGGCTCATTCTTGCTGGTTCTGCTGATTTCAAGAATGAACTGGGGAAATCTGAGATGTTTGACCCACGCCTGCAGTCCAGGGTTATCAAGACTATTGATGTGTCATATGGAGGGGAAAGTGGCTTCAACCAAGCCATTGAGATGTCTTCCGAGGTCTTATCTGATGTCAAGTTTGTTCAAGAGAAGAAGCTGATTGGGAAGTACTTCGAGGAGATAAGCCAGGACACCGGGAAGTACGTTTTAGGCGTGGAGGACACTATGACAGCCCTCGAAATGGGTGCGGTAGATACTCTTATTGTGTGGGAAAACCTTGATGTCAACAGATATGAGCTGAAGAACACCGCCACAGGAGAAACAGTGGTGAAGTACCTGAACAGTGACCAGGAGGCAGATCAGAAGAACTTCATTGATGAAGCAACATCTGGAGAGCTTGATGTCATTGACAAGATGCAGTTGTTGGAGTGGTTTTCTGAGAACTACCATCAATATGGTTGCACGCTGGAGTTTGTCACTAACAAGTCACAGGAAGGATCTCAGTTTTGTCGGGGCTTTGGTGGAATCGGTGGGATACTTCGTTATCCGGCAGATGTTGCTCTGTACCAGGATGGTGACATGTCTGATGAGGAGGACTACGAAGACTTCGAATAGCAATCAACTGAAACTCAACTGAATTCGGTCCGGGAGGAGCCTGTGCTGGCCCAGGCCGCGCCAGGACAAGCCCCTGAAACATCCAAACAATCGGTGCGAGAAAACCAAGGTCAGTATCTTGGTATCTTGCAAAGTGACTTTTTTCATGGAACTTTTTCTTTACACTTAAATTCTTTTCTGTTTGTTTGTGGTTTTTCTTTTTTTGACCGTCTCTTCTTTTGCATCCAGGAGGAGTTGGACAGAAGTAGATGTGAGCAACCGTAATTTAAGGATGAAGCATGGTTATATTGATGCTTTGAATGTGGAGGTGTCTTACTGTCATCCTAGCTTGGAATCTGGTTATGCTACGTGCTACGAAGCAGCCATGGTGGACGGGCCTCTTGATGATCCTTCATCAGGAGAGCCTTATCAATATATCTACTAGTATTAGTAACGAATTTGGTGTCAGTATGGTCAATAAAGTCTCTCTGTGACAGTCGTTAGTTCGTGGAGTCCATGGGTTTGTTCTGCAGCAGCGGCTGGGTTAAATTTCCTGGACGGAAAGTCTCGGTGTGGCTTCTGTTTGAGTCTGCATTTACGCTTATGGCGTCTTGTGTGCTTTCTTTCGAGTCTGCGTGTACGCTTATGACGTGCGTGATACTACCGCCTATTAGTACTTACATGGTCATGTGTCTGATACTGTCATGCTCTGTTAAATGAACCTATGTTATCA
The DNA here is from genome assembly GCA_012490785.1 of Eragrostis nindensis. Taxonomy (NCBI): domain Eukaryota; kingdom Viridiplantae; phylum Streptophyta; class Magnoliopsida; order Poales; family Poaceae; genus Eragrostis; species Eragrostis nindensis. The sequence goes on from JAAXCT010000581.1 coordinate 48,802, forward strand.
CTTTCGTGATATGTCTGTGTCGTTATTATGTTGGTTTTTGGTTGTGGTCAGTGTTAAGTTTGTGCCTTCAAAGTAATTACGTTTATCTTCTTCCCCACATGCTGTTCATGTGCCGATGTTGTGCTACATCCTGGCTATTTTCGCGTAAGAAAATTGAGAGGAAGAAGCAGCGTGAAGAGGCCATTACTGGCCATGACTCTACGCACGAGAAACCACCGAGTTGTATAGCTTTCCCAGCCGCCTCGACCCGGCAAAGATCTATAACCGCATTTCATCTCTTCCTCGTTCAAAGACGACCCCGGGCTTGCAAGCTATGAGCATGCGAAATCTGCTAATGCCGATGCTGGAAGCCAAGTTCAGAGTCTACGCGATTTGCTCCCCTGAACCGAACGCGAGGTCGAGACTCGAGATCAGGGACAGGACGACGCAACATCAGATTCAGGTAGAGCAGAAGGGGGAAGGACCATTTGTTTTTTTTTTTTTGTTAATAACTGAATGGTGTGTGTTTGCTGGAGCTTTTTTCCACCGGCTTCTCCACCTTGCAAGCACTATTCGCGCACTGTTTATTACGGTCCAAATACTGTTCGCGAGAGTTAAACGGAAGTGAAAAAGAAATGTGTTACGCTGCCGTCAACCCGTATTGTTTGTTCCGTACAGTTCTGCCTTACGTACAACTTATGGTTATGTTTTATTTCTGGACCAACACTTAGCCACCATGTTCAGTGTTCATCCACCATGTCGACATGCCTCAACACCGCCGCCGCCGCCGCCGCCGCCTCGATATCCCGGCCTGCTCATCCCCCGTCTCCACCGACTGCAGATCCGAGCTCTCCTCTCCAAGCTCTCTCCATTCATCCTACTCGCGTCGTCCGCCACTGCTTCCGGCAAGTAGGCTCCACGGCGACGGCGCCGCGGCGACTTCTTCCCCGCTACCTCCCCGACGGCGCGGCGCGAGCTGGGCTCCTCGTCTCGCCCATCGACGACGAAGATGACGAGGCGGGCCGCAGCCGTTACCCCTCCTCCCTCACCTGGCGACGCGGCAGATCGAGGAGCAGCGGGGCCCGTGGCGGCGGCAGCGGGCGGGTCGCGCGCGGCAGCCGGTTCGGCCGTTCCCCCTCTGCACTCGGCGCGGCATGGGCGCGCGGGGTGCGGATCCGGTGCTGGGGGTCTGAGAAAACGCAGCGGAGCGCCTCCCAACCCTAGCCGCCGCGCCTCCAGCCCGACGTTGCGCCCCGCATCTGCCACCAGACGAGCCGCGACCCGACGCGATGGTGGGCGCAACGCGCCCCAGCCCGACGTTCCCTGCCTGCGGGCTGCCTACCCCTCCACGCCGGGCCTCGCCTCCCGGCCGATTTGGGCGGCGGCGCCCGCATCTGAGAGGAGGGAGAGGAGCTCCTTGCACCGTGTTGCTCCACGACGAAGGGCACGGCGAGCATCAGGTCCTGCAAGGGTATGGCCTCCGGGGTGCGGATCCGGCCCCTCCTGCCTCGGGTCCTGCAGCTGGGTCGTGGATCCGTCCCCTCTCTCTTGGTTCCGGCCATGGAGGCGCGTATCCGGCAGCCGACGCGTGGATTTGGTCGCCCCCTGCTTGAGCCCGGTCGTCGGTGCATGGATTTGGTCGCCCCCAGCTTTGCCATGTCCGGATCCGGCGACGGCAAAGGCGGCACGGTGGTCGCACGGGGTCGTGCGGTGGTCGTTCAGTGGTCGCGTGGTGGTCGCACGAGGGCCGCATATGGTCGTGGCATCGACGCCGATGGCTCGGAACTCCTTCCTTTGGTCGTGGTCGCTCGCCTTCCTTTGGTCATGGTCGCTCGAGCCTTTGCGCTGGCGGTTCGAAGGAGAAAAGATTCGCCGCCTTTATGGATTGATATGTGACATTCACTTCATTGTATATAACATCTTCTGCGTCTTTGCGGATTCTTCTGTATTCTTCTCTAGATCCGGCGAATGGCACGCAGGCTGGAGCCGATGGTTGGATCTTGGTCGTTTGGTTGATTTCTTGGTCGTAGGGTCGATTTCTTGGTCGTGTGATCGTTCGCGCAACTAGCCTTATTGCTCTGCGATGGGGGCCGAGCCTCGGTGGTGGGAGGCTAGATCTGGTCGTGTCCTTTCTAGACGGCTTGCCACACGGCATACCAGTGTTTCCGAAAGCATCGTGCTGCTTTTCTTGTGGCCACCAGGAAGGAATGCTGGAATCTCATGTTTATGGTCGCCGACGCCTGAACGTGGAACTTATGGTCGTGGTCGTTGTCGCTTGGTCGTAATCGTGGTCGCTTCGTCATGGTTCCGGTCGCTTCGTCGTGGTCGCTTGGTCGTGGTCGTGGTCGCTTGGTCGCCTTGTTACTTCCTCGTCGCCGTCAGGGCAGAATACTAGAATTTCATGTTAAGGGTCGCTGACGCCTGAAGGCGGAACTTGTGGTCTTAGTTCTTGGTCATGGTCGTGGCCGCTTGGTAGTGGTCGCTTTGTCGTGGTCGCGGTCGCTTGGTCGTGGTAGTGGTCTCTTCGTCATGGTCGCGGTCGTTTGGTCGTGTTCGCTTGGTCGTGGTTGCCTGGTCGCCTTGCAACTTCCTCGTCGCCGTTAGGGCAGAATGCTGGAATCTTATGTTTAAGGGTCGCGGACACCTGAACGCGGAACTTGTGGTCCTGGTTGCTTGGTCTTGGTCGCGGTTGCTTGGTAGAGGTTGCTTTATCGCAGTCGCTTGGTCATGGTCGCGGTCGCTTGGTCGTGGTCGCCTGGTCATGGATGCGGTGGCTTGGTCGTCTTGTTGTTTCCTCGTCGTCGCTAGGGTGGAATGCCGGAACCTTATGTTAATGGTCGTCGACGCATGACTGCGGAACTTTTGGTCGCTTGGTCATGGTCACAGTTGCGGTCGTCTTGCTGGTTCCTCGTCACAGTCAGGGCGGAATACCGGAATCTCATGTTAATGGTCATCAACGTCTGAACGCGGAACTTGCTGTCGTGGTCACTTGGTTATGGTCGTGGTTGCTTTGTCGTGGTCGTAGTCACTTGGTCATGGTTGCTTGGTCGTGGTTGTTATCGCGGGAATCGTCCTGGCCCTTCCTCCCCTCTCCCTCCTCTCCCCTCATGGTTGTGATGCCCCGAACACTTTGTGTTTGGCTTGATTGTCGGCCAGTGTCGCGCGAAGACCACTTGATCTAGGTGAGGCGCGAAGACCACTTGATCTAGGTGAGGGAGGCCTTCGTCGCGGCCCTAACTTTTCACGCTTGTGCATCCAGTGCTGAGATGGTCTTCCCCTCTCTCGTCCTCTCATTTGGCCGTGTTGTGGGCTTTCGTTCATATTGGTGCATCCTCTCTCCCTCTTGGTCGAGATCGCTGACGTTGGAACCCTAGCCGTTGCCACAGGACCACAATGAAGGCGTTTTCTTTGGTCGTGTTCGCAAGGCTATCCGGTTACAGGCACCTCCGTCTTTTCACTGACTCATTTTCTTTTAGTCGGCGGAGGCTTCGGAAGGCTCCACTTGCAAGCATTTCAATTGGTCGCTCTGATCAAGCAAGCCCTAGGAATGTTCTTAATAGGCATGCTTTCTCGTAGGTCATGAAGCTGTGGTGGATTTTCTCGTGATTCAGACGGTGTACTCCCCTTTTTTTAGTTCTAACTAACGAGCGGTGGGGGTGATCAAGGGGTCTCCGTTGAGGATTCTTCCCACCCGAAGCCGTGACTTACAAAGAACATGATCGAGGGGTCTCCGTTGAGAATCTTTCTAATCTTGGTCTACGGAGGATATAGAAGAAATGGAGCAACACAGTCTTTGAAGTCCAGGTGCTCCAACCGGTCGCATTGTCCGAGGGAATCATCGACGAGGCTCACTCTGGGCAGCTGCGAGCTGCGGGGTTCTCCAAGCTACGAAAGCGGCTCCTTTCTAGGAGGGCGTAGTGTTTTTTTCTCTCGGTTTCGGGAGCGTGTTCCCGCTTCTCTTCTGTTTATTTTAGATTGCAAGGGTCTGTTTTGCCCTTTGCTCTTGTTTTGTAACTCATCACTACTTCGTGGTCGGCTTTTGCTAAGTCCCTTAGGGGATTTAGCCCTGATCACGTTGTAACAAACTTCTTCTTCTTAATGAAAAACGTGCTCCGCACGTTCTCCAAAAAAAAAAAAAAATGTCGACATGCCTCAACATCATTCTTGCCGCAGACTTTGTACCATCTCCGACGGGGCCGCAATGAACGTGAACAGAACACCTCTTAATAATCCACCACCGTGAAGATGCATCTGAGACTCGAAACGAAGGAACCCAATACGGACGGCATGGTGGCCGTGTCGCTATCAGCGATGGTTTCGATCCGGGTGAATTGCTGGAGAGACGTGCCGTGACCACGGACATGTTACTCCGTACCAGTCCGTCCCTTCACAATGACAATGTACAGTACTATAATCCCCAAAAGTCGCGGACCATCCATCCATGCATGTTTCGGTCGCTTGCAGAAGCTCGACACGCATGCGGTGAACCAGTGGGCACACCAGTGTCTGACGGATGAAATTTCAAACGGCCCACGTTAGGCGTGGGCCCAACGGAGTCCATTTCCATGCAATTCTAAGGCAGGGCCGGCCGACAAATCACTCAGCGGCCTCCTTTATACTCTCCGTTGGGCCCTCTCCTTTGTGCTGCGTTGCTTTCTCCTCCAAACTCATGCTTCGAATATGCACAGGCATAAACTCCGTTTCTCTCCCGTGAATAAAACAAGATGGATACTTTTCTTTGCTATCACAAGGAATTTCAATCATTTATATGTCATTCATGTATCAATGACATGTATAATAGATTATGAAAATTGCAGTGGTGGGCAGAAGATCAAAATGATATCAGCTGATTTTCTATAATTCAAAATATACCTCTGCCCTCTGCAAATTTTCCATTTGGCAACTATGCGCCATGGGCATGATACAATTTTCAAATCATGCCCTCAACCAATGATTTAGTAGTAAAGTTGAGGACTATAATCGGTAAAGCAAGGGATTTTGCATGAATGATAAGAAATAATATATTTCTTATTTAAAATAGGGCCTTCAAAGCCTTAAAGCATCGCCATTGTATCCATTTTCGTCCAACTTATCTCGCGATTATATGACATAAAATGGGCTTACCTTTTGGCTAAGCTGCTCCAGCTCAAACCAAGACTCCCAAGAGAAACAACATAACTTGACAAATAGACATCTGGTGATAGCCCGTATTGAAATAATTGAGAAACATAAGATGCTGCTCAAATGACAACAAACTTAGATTGTCAAAGGTAGCATACTAAAGTAGCCATTGCCAACAAAGGAGTGAGCCAACCTGCCCATCCACTAATTTTGGCAGTGGGTGGCCCCATCCACTGATCTGGTAGTAGTGTGTACGGGACTCCTGCTGGGACTGGGCACCGAGCCTCCTGGCAGTCGACAGCGCAGACAAAACAGCCAAGGAACAACTCCTGAAAGCATGTAGATGCAGATCAATATCACCTTTGTGCATGCCATGGATTAGGGAATCTTATCTCCATCCTGTCCTCTGTAGACAGCCTACCATGTGGGCGCTAGTGGTAGCCTCCTTTAAGCAGATGGATATATATACATGCTCAATTTTTTTTTTCAATAAGGATAGAAACATACAGATTTGCGAGTTGGTATTTGACTTTAGTTTCTCTGTAAGAATATGAGTCATCCTAGAATGTGTAAAATCAATTTGAGATTCTGCCATATAAATCTCCCTCACATGCTTTCATAGTAATACAGTTTCATTAGATTTTACAAATATACAGAAATAGCAGCTAGTGGTCGATATTATGATTTCATTATTGGTCGATATTATGATTTCACTATCTTCCATGGTCCCAATGAACGCATATTATTTACTCACAAGAGTAGTAGTTCTGGGCAAATGCTAGAAAGGTTGTCTTGTGAATTCAAAAGCATTTACCTTTGTACGTTCATTATAAGAAGCAAAAGAGCTAGATAGAGTGACAGAGTGTACATATAGCTTGTGCCAAATAGTCAAATGACCAATTGCAGATATAGGTAGAGGGCAACAAGTGACATATTTCTGCCAAAAAAAACCATTAAAAGAAGTATATGAAAATATTCATTGTTTTTTTTTTTTTTTTGACGTGGAAACAGCAGGAGAGTCTCCCACTGCATATATTAAAAAAAACCAAAGGAAACCAAAACACTGTACAGGGGCCAGAGGCCCAGAAACAAATAAAAAGACAAGCAACAAAGAAAAACTAACTACAACTATACAGGAAAGGCCGAGTTAGAAAACTGCGGTGAAACCCCATCTAGCCAGGAAAGGAGTAAATGCATAACATATGTAAATATTCATTGTTAACACAGATTTCATATGAACTGAGCCCCATGAAACATATATAAAATGCATAACTGATCCCACAAGTAATTCTAGGTCCACAATCAGATACAATACTCAACACTACAGGAGGCTAAGAGGCTGTTTGCTTTGATTAGTAAAATAGTACACAATTAAAAATAAAAAGAAGGTAAAATTGTGCAGACCAATTCCACCTATGAACCAAAGATTAGCACTGAAAATATTAGTGCCCAGATTAGTTTTAATAGCTAAGGACCAGAAGACTATATTTCTACCTCAATTTTCCTTTTCAAATGAAGAACTTTCTCATTTTAATATATTTCATAGAAACAAAACCATTACTAGATAACGTCCAGCATTACAACGTGCCTTTCATTTTCATGAAACAGATGGTTAGTGCTTTGAAAGCTCCTTATATTTGCTCTCAGAAAAGAACAAAGAAAGGCCCAACACACGAAGTCATTCCTCGATAATGATATATATATGGGTACTATATATGGGTACGTCAGATTGCAAATATGATCATCTTTTTTTTTTTTTTGTACAAGCATCATTTTGGTGCCATTGATTATTCCCGGCTTGGTAAAGTTGTAAAGATGTCTTATTCGTTCATGAGAGTGATGTTATTCATTTAGCAAGGCAGACAAAGAAGAGGTAAAGGGCCATTAGATGAAGAAGAGTTAAAAGTCCTACACGTTCTACAATAACTTACATTTAGAGAAAAATACCTGAGAAGTTTAAAGTGAGTTCTAGAAGCAACTGAATGGAGTATTGGAGTATGAATAACTGATGGCATCAGCATAATCCATTCAACAAACAATCTACTACGCTGAAAATAATTACAGGGAACTTTTCTTTTTGAAAAAATTATCAACACAAAATTTATGTAAGTTGCACAAAGGATATTAAGTAATGATTAATGTTGAACATATTAATTTATTGAGACTCTATTGTGCAAAAACTGATTTACCAATTGTGGAACCTCGTGTGCTTAGCTTTTCAAAAATCGAGTTGTGTAATTAATCATGACATATTAATGTGCCATGTATTTAATGGTACAAGTAATATCCTTACGCCCAATTTCAGTCACCGATCAATTGACATCCTTGGTCATGGTTGATCTTCCTTTAAAGTAGACATATATGAAAAAAAGTTACCAGAAACTGGATCACAATACTGTTACACAAATGTCGCTGCATAACTAATGCAATGGCATACCTAAAAGATGAATAAATAGACAAGTCACATGATTAGCTCCTAATAATATTCACAAAAAGGACCCACAGGACACATGTAGAGGGATTGGAGCAGGACAATGTGTACGGAAGCTACACAAATTATCTCTGTAAGAGTACATGCTTTCCCCTCTTTTGATCCTCGTCAAAAAGTACCATGATCTGAGAAACATTGAGGACAAAAGGATTTGATTTCTAGCTAATCTCTAAGATAAAACTGCAAAAAAATTCTTTAAGATGACATTATTTCTGGAGACACTGGGATAACTGGCTAGGGTGGCAACAGATACCAGGTGGGCAATGGGATTCTACATTATCATGTGTAAGCTTTTGGTTGATAAAAGCAAAAATAATCGTTAGGTGTTCTATGTCCACATGATTGACCTAAGCAAAGAATATATATATATAAAAGGATATCTATGTTACCAGTGTATCAACATTCCTAAAATTGGCCAGGCATAAAAATTCCTACCGGTTTGTATGTTCCGCAAAAATTGATGTGCATGCTATATCTAAAAAGCATCCTAGACTCCTAGAGGAAACTTTACCTGACATGTTCAAGAGGATGCTTGCCACTTACCACTCCAGAGGCACTAATATATCAAATCTGCTCATTCTGCTGAAGACTGACAGAAAACTCTGCATATGAAATCGAAATTGAAGGATCAAGTGGGCCTGCTAGACAGAAATCAAGCTCGTCACTTGGGATCTGTTCTGTTACTACCATGTAGCTGTTCAACGAACTTGTTTGATAAGCAGATCAAAAGTTCAATCCTACCAAGATCAGAACAATACACAGAGGTTCAAAATCCATCTCTGTTCACTGAACTTGTTTAATTCTGCCTATACCACTGTTCCGCTGGTCATGGTGTAGTGAGTTTTACTGGTTATGGTCTCGTGAATGATACGTGCCATGATGAACGGTGTCTATTTAACTGTATGTATCTCCTCCTCTTGCCTCCATTCATTGTCTGACACATGTCATCCCACGCTTGAAACAGAAGCAAGCAGTAAGGAGCTTTAGAAAGGAACATTTGAACCAGTGCAATAGGTTTCTGCTGTCTGCATCCATATTTGCAAGCAGCCTGTTTTCAAACTGATCATAGTCTACCGAACAGTGCCCAAGTCTGGTTTGATCGCACTATTCCTACACAAGTCCACAGGCAAACCATCCAAGTGCCCCTTTAAATCTCCTTGCATCCCTCCATGTCCATTCCCACCCTTCTGCTCCAACACTGAAACACAGTAACCTATTACATGGTTACACCCTCCATCCTCTTCCTCAAAACTTAGACTGTGGAAGTAGTTGTTTCGTAGCCTGTAGATGAGCCATGAAACCAGCAGTTACGCAGTGCCTGAGGCTTTTCCTTTTGCTTTCCCTTGGTGGAGTCACCACAACACAGGTGCCCGACCATGATGCGCCTGCATCCCTTGGGACACTCCTCCTCGATGGTCATTTCAGCTTCCACGACTTGTCTGCAGCTGCACGGGACTTTGGAAATCTCTCTAGCTTCATGCCATCCACTGTTCTTCATCCAGATTCAGTGGACGACATTGCCAAAACTGTGAGGCATGTTTTCTTGATGGGAGAGAACTCCACGCTCACAGTGGCAGCCCGTGGGCATGGTCACTCACTCCACGGGCAGTCCCAGGCTGCTGGAGGGATTGTTATCAAAATGGAAGCACTCCGGAGTGTCCGAATGCGGGTGCACTCTGGTGCATCGCCCTATGTTGATGCCTCAGGAGGAGAACTCTGGATAAATGTCCTGCATGAGACGTTGAAGTATGGTCTGGCACCAAAGTCATGGACTGATTATCTCCACCTCACAATTGGAGGCACGCTGTCGAATGCTGGCGTGAGTGGGCAGGCATTCCGACATGGCCCACAAATCAGCAATGTCAGAGAGCTGGATATAGTGACAGGTATCAAACAATCCTTAATAACATGACGTTTGAAGATTCCAGAAGATTCCATGCATTATTATCTGACTTTCATGCCATGACTATCAAATGCAGGAAGAGGAGACATCGTCACTTGCTCACCCGAGCAGAACTCTGATCTCTTCCATGCTGTTCTCGGTGGCCTGGGTCAGTTTGGCATCATTACTAGAGCCAGGATTGCCCTCGAGCCAGCTCAAAAAATGGTATAGCAACACAATTGATTTATATCAATTCAATGCTAGTAACTTCAACAGCTGAATTCATTTACTGCAGCTTAATGTTAGTAACTTTCAATAGCCACTCGTTAAATTTTTGAACACACAATAGGTGAGGTGGATTAGAGTTCTCTACTCAGACTTCACAAGCTTCACTGGGGACCAGGAGATGCTTATTTCAGCAGAGAGTACCTTTGACTACATAGAGGGCTTCGTCATCATCAATAGGACAGGCATTCTGAACAACTGGAGAGCATCTTTCAACCCACAGGATCCAGTGTGGGCAAGCCATTTCGAATCAGATGGAATGGTGCTCTTCTGCCTCGAGATGACAAAGAACTACAATCCTGACGAGGCAGACACCATGGAACAGGTGAGCAGACCAACTCTTGTACCATTAAATCTGGTCACGACTGTTGACTAATATTAAATCAAGTTGAGAACGCTAGAATTATGTGTATACATGTCTGCAGGAGGTTAAAAACATACTGTCCAAACTTAGATACATGCAGGCGTCCCTATTCCACACAGATGTCACGTACATAGAATTCCTAGATAGGGTGCACTCCTCTGAGGTCAAGCTGAGAGCTAAAGGCATGTGGGAAGTCCCACACCCATGGCTAAATCTCCTAATTCCAAGAAGTTCAATTCACACATTCGCAAAGGGGGTCTTTGGGAAAATCTTGAAAGACAGCAGCAACGGTCCCATATTGCTCTACCCAGTCAACAGATTCAGGTATCTAACTTCAGATTTATTTATTTTGTCGAGGAAATATTTAACTTCAGATGTTGAACTAGGAACTCATGGAGGTGAACCTGTCATAATTTGATTAACTGACTATTCCCCTTCCATGCAGATGGGACAACAGAACATCAGTAGTCATACCAGATGAGGAAGTATTCTACCTGGTGGGATTCCTATCCTCGGCTCCATCTTCATCAGGCCCCCACAACATCGAACATACACTGAACCTAAACAAACAGATAATGGAATTCTCTGAAAAGGCAGGTATTAAGATGAAGCAATATCTTCCAAATTATAACGGTGAACAGGAGTGGAAGGCCCACTTTGAGGCAAGGTGGGAGAAATTTCAACGAAGGAAAAATGCATATGATCCCTTGGCCATCCTAGCCCCAGGACAGAGAATATTTCAGAAGGCATCACCACCCTTGTCTTCATAATGTACTTATTGACTGTACTTTCTGTGGGATATATGTTAGCACAGAACCATAGGTAAACGTTCTCTGCAACAAATGAAAATAGAGTGTGCTAGATCATCTGCAAATGCAGAGTGTACTAGATTATCTGTAAATGTAGATAGTGCAAGCCGAAGTGCTGTGAGAACTCTTATAGGAAGAAAAACAGAGCAACATTATCTTATAGTTAGTCGTGTCTGATGCTATCAGGAAATTTGGAACTGATTATTCGATGATCAAATTGACTCCAACTGTTGTTACAGCACAAAAGCATCCTGTGAAATGAAATGAACCATCAAGATGTAAAACTCTTGCTAAGTAGAAAAGAGCAATACATGTGTGGATGAACAAATAAATCTGTCCGACATAGATACCTGTTAGCACATAACGGTAGAGATTATGCTTCAACAAGGAAACTAACCTACATTCATGGGACCAAAAAAATATAATAACTATTATATCTAATTCCGAATCATGATGTTTTTCTTACTGTACAATTGTGCTAAGACTCAGAAGTCAGGATATACACAGTCAGGCTTACATAAGGGGCTGAAGCTGCTAATGCTAAATATCCAAGTATGTGGAAAAAAAATAGAAATTTAACCAGAATATAAAATATGCTCACAAGGCATTTGCAGGAGCATAATGCGCCACAGACACAGTCTAACAGATCAGCTACAAAAAGGAAACTTTAGTGCGTGCATGCCCTAACACAGACAGGTAGCAGCTGATGATTCAGAGACAAATGATGATATAAAGAAGAACAGATGATTGAATGAAACCACATCTAAGAAAATGCCAACTATATCTACAGACTTCAAAGCTTAAGTGTGTTTTCAATCCACGGAGGCAAGAGGCAAGTTTCTCTACTGGTAGTATGGGAGTAGCAAGCATACTGCCAATTGGTAGGATGTGAAAGTATAATCAGTTTGAAACAGGGCACGGTCAACATACAAACATAACCTGAACACAATATCTGGGATTGGAAGGGTCTCACTGGTCTCAAGGAACTTAATAAAAATCTAGTTAAAACTTGTCTAATCCGATGATGTGCGGCTCTATCAAGGAAGTTACTTTGACATGGCTATTCTCTTCTCACAAACAGATTGTATCAAAGCATGGTTTAGAGTTCACCCTTAAACATTAAAAGATACTATCCTCAGCTTTAGCATGTTACAGTTGCCAGCTATTGTACACCTGTGTAAGGTATTAACATCTAGAGACGTCTCCTTTGTCAATTTTCAAACTAAAACTGTGATCTAGAAATGAGAGAAAATATCTCATACACCAACATACAAATGAAGAAAAACGTATAGTCATCCACAACTTAATTATTTACTGGTCAAACATATTGAAAAAAATGGTGACTACAATTATTCACTCATCCAAAAATCCACAATACAATTACAATAACTAATGAAATTTCTATAGCTTATGTTCACTGTACAATTCGAACTGGTTGGTTTCGCATGTAAGTTCTTGGAGCTGCAATAGCATTTCTTATTTCGTTATAATTTCACTCAACCCTCTAATTTCTATGTCAAAAATAGATGGGTAACGGGCAACAGCTAGATTTGATAAGTTAAATCATCAGAGAGGGTAAAAGTATTAACTGTACAGCTTCTTTGTTCTTGCGATCAGCTCAGCAGGGGTGTATCAAGTATAAAACCTTGAACTATATATTAAATTTGAACATAGCAGATAAAGTAAGAAACCAAACACAGAAAAAGAAGTGGCATTTGAGTCCCTTATCCACCCATCTCCCACTATATTCTAAATATGTATCACAAATGACACAGAAGTACTTCGTGAATGTGACACCATTTGGCCAAAACAAGTCATTGTCAAGAAATCTAAAGTTGATTCAATACCAAAAAGGCGGCTGGGGAGGCATAATCACTATTTGTGATCGACATCATTTAACTACCCTATCCAATGGAGATCGTCTAGCTCATATTATCCTTTCTGGTACCAGCAAAAAGGTGATACTGTGAGATGGAGAAAGAAAGGTGATACTGTGAGATGGAGAAAGAATGTAACCTTAATTATATATCAAATACCAATGTTGAGTCAAAGTAACTAAATTGTGATGCTACCAACCATGGCTTGGACCCTGGTTCTCACAAACAAAAAGGCCCATCGCTCTGTATTAAGGGCCCAGGACGGGCCAGCTTTAAGGCCTTTTTCCCGACATCAAAGGCAAAGCCTTCAGGATATCATCTCCTTGGGTTGATTTTTTAAGCCAAAAACTAGGTACAGAAATACAAGTTGCATTTCATTTACTTTTTCACTACGTTCTAATAATGTATCATAATGACGTAGTAGTACTTCCAAACGTGACAACATATGGCCAAAACTTATCATTGTGAAAAAAATAAACCTAAAGTTGAATCAATACTAAAAAAGGCGGCCCGGGCCAAATACTATCATTGGAGACATCACATAGACACAAAGAAATGTCCAATCCACTCCTATATAGGTGATTGGAGACTTCTAAATGAAATGTCCATTAACTAAAAGTGATACTTTGAGTAGGGGTCCATAACATATGTAATTATATCCTTAACTATGTATTATATTACAAATCTCAGAGTTGTAGACAAAGAAACCAAACATAGAAATAGAAGAAGCATTATTTCATTTTCTTTTTCAAAGTGCACTGATAATTTATAATGAAGGACATAGTAGTACTTCCGGTACGTCACACCAACTGGCCAAAACCAGTCATTGTCAAGAAACCTAAAGTTGATTGAATACCAAAAAGGTGACCCGGGGCCGTAACTACTATTGGTGGCCCGGGGCCGTAACTACATTCAATTGGCCAAGGAACGTATAACTCACCTGATCTATAGCAGAGCCCAAAAGGTCATCCTGATCAAGCATGCTGATGGCTAAACATCATGAAAGGTGTTGACTTTTGAAATTTGTTCAGTTGTGGCTTATCTGAATATATGAAGTCATTCAAAAGTAGTCTGTCAGATCAGTGCTCTGCCCTACATTTGTATTGCAGTCTAACACCAGGAAACGATCATTGTTCCCACTTAGCATATATATGAATCCACGTCGAACTCACACACAAAGATATTTCCAGTGTTGTGGGCTGTCATTTGCATACTAATTTCCTACAGAAGCACATGAGACTAAGCAAATTTAACGCTAACAACAAGAGTCTCAGGTAAGCTCAAGCAAGTTAACATTATAAGGAACAATAATGAAAATAAAGAAATCCTCAATCTAAGAGGCTGGCAAATGGCAACCATAAATTTCTGCAACGAAATGAGAGCTAAGATTTATCTGACGAATGTTTACTGCTTCATTATGCAGGTACTATAAAACCAAACATAACATTTTTATCATGCAGGTCAAGAATGATATACAGTTCATTATCTAAAAACAAAATGATATACAGTTGTACGCATTCAATTTTTCAAGCTTCAGAGCGCACACTGATTTCGCGTAATACTGATATGCCGGTCAAATGATCTTTTTTTTTTCCCCTTTGAATATATAATCTAAGCTATTAACGATTTTTTTTTTTGGGGGGGGGGGGGGGGGGGGGGGCTGTTCACCTCCGGGTGTGCATCTAATCTACATTAGGGCCAGTGGGTTTTAAGCCGAGAAATTACGATTTAGGGCTCGTTAATGTACCTGGTAGCGCATACCCAAATCGGCCTTGACTGTAAGGGGGAGCAAATGCGATGCGGAGGAGCCGGACCGGGGAACGGCGGGAGCAAGGTGGCGAGGCGCGTGAGCAAGAGAGCTTACGAACCGCTCGAACGAATGCCGCCCCGGCGGGGACTGGCAGTGGCAGGCGGGGGAGGCGGGGACGGCGCAGCACCACGGCGGGCGGCGCGTCTCCTTTGGCAACGGCAGCTGCAACTGAGGCTGGGCCGCGGGTGGGTGGGCTTGGACACCCGCGCTGGGCCAAATTGTTAAATAAGCTCGAGAGCCATTCGTTGGACCGGGGGCGACCCAGGGTCCAGTTGCGTGGAAAGAAATTTGGCCCACCGCGCTTGTGATGGGAAAAGTCTTGACGCCATTAACCTCCTTCGGCTCAAAATGATGTGAACCCTACAAAATTTACCCTCATAAGAGCATCTCCAATGGTTATGTAAAAAATCAGTCCCAAAAGATTGATTTAGGGTGTATCTAAATATATATTGGGGGAAAAAAAAAACAACCTTTTCCAACAGTTCCCAATTTAGTGGCCCTGTTTCGCTAGCTTACCCGTCTCTTCTCCGAGCTTCCAAATCTTTGCCGACACCGGAGCCAAATCCTATGGCGGAATGCTAATCGAAAGGCTAACAGCAGCTGGTTCTGTTAGCATGAAGTACCGAGGAGCTTTGCTCATGGCGGGCGACAGAACTTGGTGGAAGGAAGTGCTAGGTGGCTGTGGCCTCGAGCATGTTGACGGAGGAGGTGCCGTCGCGAGGGCGGAACGGAACGCCGGACCCAATGTCGAGGTCGAGCCAGAAGCGGTGGCTGGCAGGCAGCGTCTAGCAGCGCGGCGAGGCACGGGGACGCCCGTGCCCAGTCCTGTGTGCCGCTCTCCAGCCGGCCCGGGATTTGCAGCAGCACGTCGTCCGCCAGAGTCGCCTGTTCACCACCGTCGCTGCCCGGCCTCCTGCCGCAGGAGAAGGAATGTTCGACGCTTTTGCCGTGGGAACCGCAGAAGTGGGTGGGGCGGGGATCCCAAAACCATCATCAAATGTGGGGATGGTTTAGAGAAAAATTAAGAAAAGTTAAATATAGGGAGCATTTTTAGAGAATTGTTGGAAGAGTATATTGTTGATTATTCTCTAAATTAAGGATTGGGAGTTGCTTTTAGGTAATTGTTGGAGATGCTCTAATGTAGCACGCACCAAACACCTATGCATAGTAAGGGATTCCGAGTTTGCAGATAATCATGTCAGCTCTTTTTTTTTTCGAATCGATTATCATGTCAGCTCAGGTATCAACACATGAAATTGCTTGACTTGTCATGCATATGTTCATGTTTTGTTATTTTTGTTCTAATTTGTTTGGCTCGACGAAAGAAGGAAAAACATACTTGTGGTGGTGCTTTTTTTAGACTAGTGACACTTTTGGCCCTCCTTTATATTGAAAGCAATTGTGGTTGTGCTTTACCTCCTCTCACACGTGAAATCATGAACTCAACAAGGATCATCCTCTCTCACAAAATTTCAATAAATAGGGTTGCCAACTCTATTTATTCCTCAACATGTCTCCATTTGGATGGCTTAGTTTACCACCAGGTTTGAAATGGAAAAAGTATATTGCTATAATAGTCAAAGGAACACGTAAATATGTAACTTCTACAGAAACACCACTAGCATTGATCTGCAAACCACCCCAACTATGTATGATAGGCCTCTTGATGATTTACGACACTTTATATCCTATTTTCACAAACGAGGAGGTGTATAATAATACTACAAAATTCGACATAGATTGATACCCATCAAATAACCGTCTCTCTAACAATTTATAAAACACATTGCGTTTCTGAGGGCCTATTTGCATTGCATTTGAAGATTAGCAGAACGCCACAAACATGCAATTCCGAACATGAGAGCATTCGAATTTCAAAGTAGTAGGCATTTAGGCATCTTCAAAGGCATGGACGAGGATCAAACCAGAAGCCCAAACTCCGAATTCCGAAATCGCCCAACCAAACCGCCTTGCGCAAGCGACCTCGCCCCTCTCGTCTCCTCTGCCGAATCAACCAAGCCAGCCGTACGACTCCACCCCATTCTTCAGCCCTCCAGAACCCTCTTCCTCGCTCCCCGAAGCCGTCGCCGCCGCCGGCCGCTGCCCTGCTGCCGCGGGGGATGCCGCCGGCGGTAGCGTCCGAACCGCCGCACCAAAACCCTAGCGGTCTGGAGCCCGCCGCCACCGCCGCCGCCTTTATGGCGGACCCGCGCCTAGGGCTCGGCCTCGCGCCGACGGGCGCCGACCCCTTCGCTGTGCCCCAGCCGCCGCCGCCTTCACGCCGCGTGCCGCGCCTGGCCAAGCGGCGCCACGCGGCCGCCGCACCCCGCTCCCGCGCGCCGCAGCCCCCTGCCGGGACGTGGAATCCGTTCGGCGGCGGCGGCGGCGGATCGGATGGTTCGCGGCAGGGTGGGAGTGGCGGGGCATTGAGTGGGGACGCTGGTGGCGTCGGATTCGGGAAGGCCCCGGATGGGGGATTTGTGTTTGGTGTGAGGCAGGCGGCAAGCCAGCAGCCTCCGGAGCCTGCGGTAGCGGCATCGCCCAGTGAAGCGCCGTTTGTTTTTGGGAGCGTGAGGGAGAGCCTGCCTAGGTTCGAGGAGGGATGGTCGGCCTCGTCGAAGCTGCCGGATAAGATGGGGAACCTGAATTTGGGTACTCCTGGTGAAGTTGGAGCTGGTTTTGGTCAGGGGAAGGACCGAAAGGATGGGAGTTTTCTTTTTGGTGTTCCTATATCTAGTTTGGTTCCTAATGAGGAAGTGAATGTGCTCCCGGAAAAGCTGACACAGTTGAATTTGGGAACTGGAGTGACCTCACCGAATGAGAGTGCTGATGGTGTGCCAAACATTTCTGTTCGGAGGTGACGGAGCTGGGAATTCAGCCGCCAGAAGGAATACTGCTGAAGTTGGTCCACATGCATTTGCTTCCAGCTCAGTTCTAGGTACTGATGCACAAACCATGCCTGAGGCATCCACTCATGCCAGTATAGGAAACCAACCATCTTCTCGAGGGATGAGGAGTGAACATAGTGATGGTGCGCCGGCAGCTTTCATGTTTGGAGGTACCTCTGGACCTGTCAATATGGATAATACTAAGAATGCTGCTGCTGGTGCTAATACCAGTTCATCTAGTACTCTTGATAGATCTGATGATGCAAGCATGCTCCCGGAAAAGATAACACGGTTGAATATAGGAAGCGACATGCCCTTGCATGACATGAAAAGTGCTGGTGCTAGTCATCAATCTAAAGCGTTTACATTTGGAAGTGAAGCAAATGCAGGTGCTGGTTTTGGCAAGGAAACCAGCAGCACCTCGGAAAGGAGCAGTGAATTCCTCTCTGCAAATAGCAACATTTCTAGTTCGAGCAGTGATTTTATATCTACCGTGAATAGTAAAGCTTATAGTTCAGCGAACAACGCTGACAATTCTTCTCCAGAGAAAACATCAGATTTGAATGAAGGAGGTGAAGTCATGTCACATAGCATGAAAAGTGATAATGCTAATTGTCCTCCAGAGGCATTTGTATTTGGAAATAATGTATCTAGCTTTTCTTCTGCCCAGACTGCAAGCACACCATTCACACATTTTCAAGCTAATGCATCCTCTTCTCAACCAACAGACAACGGAATGAATTTTGCTAATGGGTATAGAAGCGATTCTACATATTCTGAAGCATATAGCAACCGAGGATGTGGGCCAGGTTCCTTTGTTTTTGGTAGTGGCAATGCAAGTGCTCGTTCTGAAGGAGCTACAGAATTTGCTCTACATGAGGAAATCAATAAATTAAAGATCAGCAAGGAAGGGACTTCGTTCAGTTTGCCTGAATTGAACGATTTTTCCACTCCTGAATTTTTGTTTAAAAGTGACGCAGAGAATACTTCTGGGTATGGTTCTGTTCCCCAAGCCAAAGTTCAGGAGCCATTGCTGTTTACAAATTTGAATCACTCATCTACTTTCTCTAGTTTTTCGAATGCAGTACCCTCTTTCAGTTTTGGATCCAGGAATACGGAGAAAGAAACTGTTCCTGTTGAGTCGTGTGCAGTCAAGCAAGATTTACCTGGGTGTTCCAGAGAGGCCTTATTTGGTCTTGATAGCATAAAGTCGGCATACAGGGACAAAAAGGAATCACATAAAAGCAAAAGGAAAAATAAAAGACCAACTAGGCTAAAGCAACATGGTCAAATTCATCAGGCTGTTTCTCAGGAAACATGCTTCGATGGAGAGGCATCAGATTTAGCTGGTGAGTACTCACCAATGGATTGTTCTCCTTACACAGCAGCACCTGAAGAACATGCATCAACAGAGGCACATGTGCCATTGGATCAGTACGTTAACGTATGTGATAGTAATGTCTCAAAACAGAACTCCGGTTGTCCTGAAGATGATCTAGTTTCTGCAACCGAGCACTTGGTTATTGATGCAGACCTTCCAACGTTCAAAGATGAAAGTAGAGTTCCCAATGGTGATGCATCTGAGAGCAATTTTGGTAGCAGCTTTTCTAGCTTTGAAGAAATTTTAAGTAATGCATCACAATATTCCTTTACTAGTGTGAACATTGAAACAAATGGTGAACTTCAAACTGGCAAAACAGAAACCAGTGCTGATGATTTCGGGTGCAATGTTACTGGGAAAGCCTGTGATGAGAACACTTACAGAACACAGCATGGGTTTGGTGAATCTGTTGATTTTCAATCAAGATCGTCAAATTTCAGTGGACTTAACTTCAGCTTTGGTGCGTCATCGGCTCCTCAAAGCTCATTATCAGCACAAAGACGTAACACAAGAAGGAAGCTAAAAACAAAGGGCGCTCCGGCATCCAAGCCCTCAACTACCCATGCTTCTGTACAGCCAAAGTCTTCACAAGATGCAAAGGACATGCAGTTCTTCCGTGAAGCAAGTAAAAATGAAGGTTCAGGTAACGAGCAACCAGCAAAAGATGCCTATGCTTCTGCTGCCTTGCAGACTTGTGAAACCTGGCGTACAAGGTATGTGTGAACATGCTGAACTTTGTCTTAATATATGTGTGAACATGCTGAACTTTGTCTTAATATATCTTTATTGTTTATACTATCCCATGTTGTTACTCAAAATTTGATACGTTGTAGCTTTTTGTTTCATTTATTCCAGTGGAAATCAAGCATATGCAAATGGCCACTTTGCTACTGCAGAGGATTACTATACTCGTGGAATAAATTCAATTTCTCATCATGGCACATCTGGACAATGTTCCCGTGCGTTGATGTTGTGTTATAGCAACCGTGCAGCTACAAGGATGTCGCTTGGCATGATGCGGGAAGCTCTCCAAGATTGTTTGACTGCTACATCAATTGACCCCAGCTTTCTCAAGGCTAAAGTTAGAGCTGCAAAGTAAGTCTTCTGTTATCTAGTACTCAATCTTATCTATTCTAGGTATATGTTGGTGTTCCTTTGTACGTGTCAACCATATGGCATACGCTTATTATCTGTAAAATCGGGGTACATGTTTCAGCACCATTGACCTTAGATAATTTAGATCATCAATATAACCATGGTATGTTTAAATGAACAAAATGGTGTTCGGAATAGTAGGCTTCATGTCTCCCTCTTGTGTTGTACTTGAGCACTTGGCAGGGATTACTTATGTTCTGTATCACCTTCTTTCCTCCTTGAATGACTGTTCGGTTGATTATGTTTTACTGTATATACATGCAGTTGCCAGCTTGCATTAGGTGACCTTGAAGATGCATCAAGGAGTTACACATTCTGTTTGAACAGTAATACTTCGAGTTCTGACCCCAAAGTGTTTGCTGAGGCCTCTGATGGTTTGGACAGAGTAAAGGTATCTTGTCCTTTTTAGCTCAGGGCGTTCCATATTTTGCATAGCTTGACATTTTCAGATTTTCTATGTTTTAGAATCTGTAAGCTATGATTCATTTGTGATTCTACATGGAACTTACAAAACATATATTAGCTATCTGTTTAAGTTTCTAAAGTTATTCACTATTTCTTAAAATAGTAGTCTCAAAAACAATGTATGTACTCTCTGATCCTTGGTGGGCTTAGAGGACTGACTAGCAGAACACATGCAAAGATACCTATCTGGCTAGTGTCTATATATCATTGATCAAAAAAGCAACAGGCAGTGAGAACACTTGGAATCTGGAAAGATTAACT
The DNA here is from genome assembly GCA_012490785.1 of Eragrostis nindensis. Lineage (NCBI taxonomy): Eukaryota > Viridiplantae > Streptophyta > Magnoliopsida > Poales > Poaceae > Eragrostis > Eragrostis nindensis. The sequence goes on from JAAXCT010000581.1 coordinate 69,570, forward strand.
TTATATGTTGATATAATTCGGCATCGTCTAGCATGGAAAATTCTGAATCAGTGCTGTAAAAAATATGGATTTGAAAATAAATTGTAAGGTTTGTCTCATTTGGTATATAATCTTCGTTAGTATGCGGCTTTGATGATATGATTACCTATCCATTTACATCATAAAGAATGCTGCACCATGCGGACCAAATGAGATATGTGTTCTTGTTTCTTGCAAGCAGCCTCAAGTTCATCACCTCATACCGGCACTAATATCATTAGCTTAATTGAAGTAAAATAGGTATAACAATGGTTATGTTATCAGTTATGGATGTTATTCTACTGATAACGGTCCTTTTAATGGTAGCTGCCATGTACTAACATACGAGGAAGGACAGCCATTACCCCTGTAATGGGCACTAGATCAGAATAAGAAATATTTTGCATTGCATTTTAGTAACGAAATTTGCTATCAGTTCAAAAGTTGTATCATGTGTGCCAGAGACAAAGGCATATGTTACAGCATGGCCTTGATATCCTCTATAGTTCCAACAACTATGTTTGGCCTAATGTTGTCCACACATTTTATAACTTGCTTGTTGTAAGGCCTAATGTGTAATTTAGGTTCTATTGGACCTTCAAGGATGAGTTGTAGATGTATGATTTGGATCAAATTCATCAGAATGACCAAAGTATCGCTTTATTCTTGGTTTTGCATTCATTATATAATGTGTGACCACCTTAGTGCAGTTGCTTTTGGATTCCCGTTATATTTTGCATTCAATCCGCTTTTTTGTCTATAGAAGCATCCTCAGCACATTGCCCCATAATTTCATGTGCATTTCCTCTTCTTCTTTTTTTTTAAATCTACAAATTTTATTATTGTCGTGCTTAAATCATCAAAGCTGTTAGTTCTTTCTGCTGTATAGCTTGTGCTGGAGTATATCTATTACAGCTTAATAGCTAAATGCAATCTGGCAAACTAATCTAATTTGGGGATCAATGAACACCGATTCGTCTTAATGAGATAACTCCCAAATTGCATATGTGACATTTTATTTGTGCTAGCATTATTTGAGGTATTGTAACATCTTCTTAGTTTATTTAAGTTTGCTGGCGGTACAGACTTTAATACCCTGTGGATTACTTACCCAAATATTTAGTTTTTTTTTTTCATGTATTAAGGTTGCTTTCATGATTGCACCTGGAGCAAGTATTAGTTTGTGCTTTAATACTTCATATATTCTGTTGCGTTATTATCTCCTTAGGAAGTGTTTCTAATTCATTTGGATTCAAATTTAATTCAAATTTATTCTTTACAAATTACATGTCGTTCATGTGCCAACTGTCGCTTCTGCAGAGAGTGACAGATTGGATATCCCAGTCGAAGGAACTTCTTAAGAAAAGAACATCTCCCGAAGCAAGAACAGCTTTAGACTTGATCTCCAATGCATTGCGCATAAGTTCACACTCAGATAGCCTAATGGAGATGAAAGCAGAGGCACTACTGATGGTTTGTATTTCATTTTGTCTACTTTTTCCATGACTTATTCCTTGCACCAATGCTATCAAATGTTCAGTAATGTCATGTTGTCCTCATGTATTATTCTATTCTTACTAATATCATTGCTGAACCTAACAGTTGCGGAGATATGAAGAAGTAATTCAAGTATGTCAGGAGTCAAATCCTCCTGGAAGAAATCCGGGTTTATTCAATGCTAATGGACAACCCAGAATTTCCACGATCTCTGAAAAGACTTGGCGGCCATACCTCATTTGCAAGTCTTATTTTCTTTCAGGCAAGCTTGAAGAGGCTCTTGACTTGCTAAAGAAGCATGAACAAGTCACACTTGTCAAAGAAAGGTAAATTTTCCTGTTATACGAAGTTCCTTTATTTTTTGATAGTTCAGACTTATTATCTGAATGGTCAAATCATGCAGTGACGAGAGCGCATATCAAGAACGTTTCTCATCGTTGTCAACGACTATAAGACAACTACTATCCCTTAAGGTATGCCTCAAATTATTTGTTTTCATCTTCTGGACGACTAGCACTTTTAGGAATTCGATGATGCGTTACTCATATCCATACTCCCCATTAATGTTATTTTTTATGTTAAACCTTGTCGATGTCAATATGTATTCCAACAATTTTCTCATGGAGATCAAGAACTTGCACAGTAACATGTGGTCGATGTGAAAAAAAAAAACTTATTCTGCAAATAAACCAGCGTTTGAAGTCCCTGCATTTCTGATATTCAGTACAACATCACAAAGTGCCTCATTGACATGTGGCTCCTGGGTCCACATCAGTGAGAGTAACAAATCCTGAAGTTTCGATCTTTGCAGTGGCAGTTACCATTGTCCCTTTTGATTTTCACTTGTATGGATGACAACTGGCATCGCTGATCTTTATTTTTATTACCTTGTATTCTTTAGGCTGCTGGGAATGAATCATTTCAAGCTGGTAGATATTCAGAAGCCGTGGAACAGTATTCCGCGGCATTGGCGCGTAATAGTGAATCACGCCCTTTTTCAGCTGTCTGTTTTTGCAATCGCGCGGCTGCATATCAAGCACTCGGTCAAGTTACTGATGCGATTGCAGATTGCTCACTTGCCATGGTTCTTGATACAGATTATCCCAAGGTATATTGCGAAAGCTCTCATTCTGTTTTACAAGCATGTGAATATTTCTATGTCTAGAAGAAATGTTGAGGCTTGTGTATCAACTACTTATGTGGTACCTGGTTATTTGAGATCTTATATTATATCTCTAAATTTCAGGCAATTTCTAGGCGAGCCACCTTATATGAGATGATAAGGGATTATGGACAAGCTGCTAATGATGTGCGGAAGCTAATCTCGCTTCTTGAAAAGAAAGTCAACAACTCTGGAGTATCACCAAAAGTTTTGAACAAGCATAGTGATCTTAAGCAAGCACGTGCACGGCTTTCATCTGTTGAGAATGAAGCAAAAAAGGATACTCCCTTGAATTTATATTTAATCTTGTAAGTTTTTCATATTGAATTTACATTTTGTTACTCTAGTATGATTTTCCCCAATTTATGATGCTTGCATTCTTTGATGTTGAAAGGACATAGCTGATTATTTGCTTACTAACACTGAATGTTGCCCCAGTTCATCTATTAGGATCTTTGATCTTTAGTATTGTGCATTTTGCAACAATATCAGTTTGGCAATGATGTGATATTGCCTGAAAGAAATATATTCGTTTTTAACTTTGTATCGTCTATTATACATTAATTGTGACATCCTGAGATAGCAACCTAGCATGTCTGGAATTTCGCAGCAATTGTGTCTTATTTTTCAATAAAAGTGGCAAAAGATAGGCACTAATAATTTATTTTACTATTTTTTAAGCAAGGGTTATTATTTCTTGTACGTGAATCTTATATAAAACAGTTCTAGTCTTGATAAGGGGAAATAATAGTAACTTTATTAGGACACCGACAATCATTGTTTGTATATGCCAGGGACTCTTAGTATATATCAAGTATTTTAAGAGAAAACGTTTTAACCCTTTATGACCACTGGTAAAATGTTGCATACTTGGAGCTAGTCAGGTGCTCTGGTTATATCACCCTGCACAATACTGTTTCGTTTCTATTCTACTCCACTCTTAACTTCTGATGAACATGCTTTACTGGTATAATGTGGAGATAACTTAGTGTGCTGATTATCCTTTTTGTTTTCAGGGGAGTCGAGCCATTGTGCCCTGCAGAAGATATTAAAAAGGCATACAGGAAAGCTGCATTGAAACATCACCCAGATAAGGTCCCAATACTTTAGACTACTTCTTGTTGATGTGTTATAGAGAAAGCTTGCTTTTAATACTGCTTTGACCTTCAGACTGCTCAGCTGCTAGTTAGAAATGAGAACGATGATGGATTTTGGAGGGATGTTGCCAAGGATGTTTATGCAGATGCGGATCATCTGTTCAAAACAATCGGGGAGGCATATAATGTTCTCTCAGACCGTGATAAGGTAAAATGCAAAGATAATCTATACAAAGAAAAAAGAGGTAGACCTATGATGTTTGCGCCTTAAGTTTGACCTTGTCACTTCATTTCTTTTTCTTGTTTTCTTTAGAAGGAATTAAGTGTATGATTGGATGAAACTGGCATTGGTAGGTAGCTTAGTTGCATTTTCATCTTAGAACTGTTGTGTAAAATACCCAGCTAGAAGTATTAGGATAGGTGGATAAATTCGCGACACCGCAGACACTGGGGTTTCTCATGGTACTGGGCACACAAACTAATAACAACGATATACATTTTTTTCCCTGAAGAATACGTAGGGGGAATTACTTATCTTTAGTTCTTGTAAGGATAATGTGTGCTTGAATCCATGACATTAGCTACCACCAGTGTTTAGAAAAGCGGATGAGCTAAGCGGGAGGTTGAGCACTAGGTGTTTGTACTTTTTAGCAAATAAACATAAAAAGATAGAGAAAATAATGAAAACATTGCATATTTATTTGGAAAACAGGGGAAAATGCTTAATTAACAGCTTAGTAGTTGAAAGCGAAGCGGTGGAGCTCTGCCTAGCGCCTAGGCGGCACTTAAGCGGTCTAGGCGACCGCTTTTTTAAACACTGGCTATCACCACTTTGTGCTCTACAGCCCTCACTAGGCTCCATAGGTGTCCTTGCTTACAGAAGGTCCATGTCTACTTTTAAGTTTGTGTTTACTTATTCATGGCAGTTATTTCAGTTTCTTATAATTCGAAAGTGAGGCCTGTGCAGTTTCCTTCTCTTAATCGCTCCCACCCGAGCGGATCTGTTTTAATGCTTGTCCTTCTGCTTGAACTTTGCAGCGCCAAGAGTATGACTTTGAGGAAGACCTAAGAAAGGCTAGAAAAAGGTCATCTAAGGGGAGGAGTATGCATAGGTCACCTGAACAGAACTACAGCAGCAGAGGTTTTAACCCACGCCAGTGGCAGTCAAGCAGAGGTTCATCACACCGTTCGTACGGATATTCAGATTACGGATATTCAGACGAGTACTGGTAAACTTATTGGTGGCTACATGTGTGGTCATAATGCAAGAAGCAACATATGCACCTCGTTGCATTTGGAGCAAGGCCTCGTTGCACCAAGATCTGTGGCACCTGTCTTCCTGGTTGATGTTAGGTGTCACTGCTAACTCACCAGGCTCTGCTGGCACATGTTGGATTTATTGCAGCTTTTTCTGCCTGCCAGATGCCATTATATTGGAGAGGATGGAAGTATAAGGATTTTTAAATGCATCAGAACAACGAAGCCGGACATCAAGTTTTCTTTGGTTGGCATGCTGATCTGGGTCTGAATACTAACTTCTTTGGGAGCGGCGACATCTGGATATTCTTGTTTGACATGACACTAACAGCATCAAAAGGTTAGGAACATGGGGAGAGATGTCTCTCCGTAGGCATTCTTTTGTTGGGTGCTGTACATGTTACCGTCTCAGGGGTACAGTAGCATAAAGATCGTCAGATAGAAGAAAAGATTATGTATGTTCCTCTTCTTTGGATGCGCTGCTTACTCCAGTTTTGTTTAAATTATCCAGATGTACTGTAACCGAAAATGGGAAACAGAGGAGTGATCCATGTTGTAACTGCCCAGTGTCCGCTGTATATTGACATGGTAGATTATATTGAACCACATTTGGTTCTTAATAGCAGAGTAAAAAAGAACCATATCGCTCGCGCTCCTCTCTAACCTGGAGTCTGGAGAAGTTAATATTAATGGCAACAAAATAATGGAATGTACAGGCCCTTTGGTAGGGGTTATAGCTCTGGCTTACTGCTACGAAACACCCCCAAACACTAAATAGTTTATGCCAAAAAGCCAGAAAAGTTGTTTTGCTAAATGGCTTTCCAGATAAGCTAGAAAAGCTGTTTTCATATATAAGCTATCAAAACCAGTTTTCACGTAAGATAGTTGTTTGTTACTAGATCCATATCTAACTGAATTCTCGGTGTTTCATGGTTTCATGCCCTTCCGATATTTACGCAATAAATAGGGCGTGGCTATTCCGCGCGCGCGCGCCAGGACGGCCGCGCGCGCGCGACAGCCCCCCAGTCAACAACTTTCCTTTTTTAGAAAGTTTCATTCCCGCCACCTTTTCATTTTAGGAAAGTTTTGGTGCAACTTTCTGAAAACTTTTGTCTCAAAGAGTTTCGGTGTAACTTTTCTAAAAAACTTTTGTCTCAAAAAGTTTCGATGCAACTTTTCTGGAAATTTTTGTGTCAAAAAGTTGCAACAAAACTTCCTATCCTAAACTTTTTCCCACCTCCGGGCCCCACCTATGTGCAACGGTCCCCACGTCTCGGTTCACGCGCGCTGCCTGCGCGCGCACGCGCTTGGATTAGAAAAAATCGCAATAAATAGCTATCTAATGTGCATATACGCTTTCTACCACCTTTGAATGAGGCGCATTTGGTCTGATCGTCCCACGTACACCTGTCAGCCTGTCACCACCTACCTAATCTTCATTCGTAGGGGTCTCTGTAGAACCGTGCTAGTAGCATTTATGCAACTGTTTATGTTCACCTCCCGCCACACCTGGTCGGTACCTGAACAAAGCAATTATTATCATCCTTCTACAGGTACTCCAGGTCACAAACCATCACCACCGTTGCACTGCCTTTCCTAATTCAGCTTTTTCTATATATAGGCCTGCAAGAGTCCGCTGAGCTTGAGCCATCGACGACCGGACCCTATCCCGAACACTAACGTCACCCAATTCCTTGGTCTCGGTGGATGAAACTTCATAGCCCCTGATTAGATCCACCTCCTAAACTTTTAGCTGACTAATTTTAGTCAGTTGAGATCCAAACATAAACTCATAAAATCTCCTAAACTTTTAGCCCACTCCTTCTTAAACTTTTAGCCTCTAGTCACCTCAAAGCTACTAAAATCGACTAAACATATAAAAGAAGGCAAGAAACATATTAAAAAGGCAAGGAAAGCCTAAAAACCAGAAACATTAGTCAAAGATCCAAACAAGTACCTCCTAAAATTAGTTGGCTAAAAAATTAGCTGGCTAATGTTTTAGTTGGCTAATTTTAGCCGGCTAGAGGATCCAAACAGGGCCTTAGTGCGAATCGCTGCGCAGATAAACCAACTTCAAATTCACTTGAGGAAGGGCTCTGTTGCCTAGATACTTGCTTCATTTAAAATTAATTGTCATTCTAGAGTTCAAAAGTTTTTTTTATATTAGGTGTCATTCTCTTTTTTCAATTCAGTTCTTTCGCTATCTCTCTCCTGCTTCACTCTTCTTTGTTACGGCGCCCTTTACCTTTTCATCTCTCCTTAATTCATGTGTCCAAGGCTAAAACGACACTTAAAATAATTAGAATATATAATGGAATGAGAATGAGTATTATACATGAACAATTAATATATGTTCGTTAAATGCTTGATCAATAGCTGTCTTTCCCTGTTGCAAAATTTAGATTTTTTTTTTGCTAGACTGCTTTCTTTTGCTGGCAAAATGTTGGAAGGTTTTCCACAATTTTAACTAGGCCCTAAAACATGTTAAATTATAATCAAATTAATTAAATATTTGCTGAATTAGGTCTCAAAAACTATCGATCAGTTTCAAGCATGAAAACGTAGATGGTACCGGTCGACCATCCTTTTTTCATTTAATCCGTTTAAACGGCTATTTACTGGGCTAAACAGTTGTTTAGACGATGGTCACCCATGTAGCGTTTGGACGTTGTTTAAACGGAGTTTAATTCTGTTTAGGGAAACCTTGGTTTCAGGGAATGTTTGTTTTATAAGTTGAAAGATTGTTCACATGCTTCATTCGAAAAAAAAAGAAGAAAAAGTTCAGAGTCTTGCTTGTGATGAGTACTAATTAACTGGCTCAATCCCTCGCAAAAAAAAAAAAACCTGTAATAACCAGATAAGAAGATCCACTTAGCGTCAATTAATTTCCGTCAATTTTCGCCTCCCATACCATACGAACGATGCAGACTAAACGAAGGAAAACCCCGCGTACTTAGTCCGATACAGAATCGGTCGTACGTCCAAGAACGTACGTACCCGCGCGATCCGACTAGCTGCGCCTCGGACTCCGACTCCGACACCATCGACGCGCTTCACACCACCGCCATGCACCAGGAGGCCTCGTCTCCCCGTCTACATATATGCGCACAGGCACAGCAGAGTCGGTCGAGCAGCCGCGACTCGCAACACGTACGCTTGCAGCGCGTGCCGACGGATCGAGACATGGCGGCGCTCATCGGTCACCGGAACCCCGTACGTAATCACCAGCCGGTGGCGTTGCGGCCGTGGAGCGCTCGCCGCCCGCCGCGCCCGCGCCGCGCGCCGGTGGCCCGGCGGTCCGTGGCGGCGTGGGAGAAGGAGTTCTGCGAGTCCAACGGCGTTCCGTGGAAGAAGGTGACGGACCCGAGCGCGGGGATCAACGGCGAGGGCCCCGGCGGCCGCGTCGCGCGCTGGGACGACTCCGGCGCCGTGCAGGCGCTGCTCGCGGCCAAGAAGCGCTACTGGGCCGAGATCAACGGCGGCATTGTCGGGCTCGCCGTGCCGCCGCTGCCGGACCCCGACATGTACATCGACGTGGTCGTGGACGACGACGGCGGCGGCGGCGAGAAGGAGGAGAGGGAGAAAGCATACGCCGAGACGGTGGAGGCGGAGTACGCGGCGGCGGTGCGCGACATGGAGCGCGCGCGGGAGGAGGGACGCAGGATGCGCGCGGCCGCGCGGCGGGACGACTTCGTGCCGGTGCCCACCGGCTGGGACGTGTGACGACGCGACATGAACGCACGTGCGCGCGGTCCCCGTGGTTGGTGGTGGTTCATGTATGCTTGGGACGTCGTGGATCTCGGCTGCTTCGTCATGTACACGGGTTGACGGATTTAATTAGCCTGATAATTCGAGGAACGCAGGTGTTGCGTAAATATTTGTACATATATAGACGTGGCTACTAGCTTTTTTCCCCTTGCAATCGTTAAATGTCCCATTTTCTTCACGTACGCATACTCTATCTCTATATTGATTCACCATTGAAGTCTTGTTGTTGGTAGGGATGTATGTCGCTTAACACTGAAAAAATAGTTAGCCATAAATGTAACACTCGTTCCATCGCAAAGAACCTAACCATAGCTAGTTTGCTCGTTAATTGCGCCACTGAAGTTGCGGCCCATCACAGGTAGATGGAAACTTAGTTGTACTTGTACATATACTGTATTGTAGAGATTAGAGACTTACATAGTTTGATCAATTCTAGGTGATTCACCCGAAAAAGAAACGGCGGCGTTGTGCAAGAAGGGCGGCCATGCATGACGCTGATGTCCGACGGTCAAAACAAACACTTTGCAACAAACTATCCGAAACAAACTGTTGTGTGTTCATGTATGATCACCGATGGTATTTGACTGCCGAGTGCCGACCGTCCATAGAATACCATCGACATACTTTTGGTAAACTAATCCACGACTGTAAACTCGTCAGTGAATAAGTTGCGCTTGCATTTTAAATGGCATGTTGAATGACTTATTACTAAGCAATTCCGTCAGTGACCTATTGTCAACCATTATATATACAACCGAAGGTACCATCGGTAAATGAGGGAATCCCCGACCACGAGAGCGTGACGGGAAATAGCCGGCGATAGATTATCGGGGATTGTATGTCCCGACTACATAATTAAATGCCCTATAGTTTATAAACCGTCGATCTTGGTAGGAAGTTTCATTTTCTTTTTGAAATAGGATACAAACTTCCTCGGGACAGTGTGTATGTGAGTATTTGCGTCCCGTGGAGTGTTTCCTAGCTAACAATTAATTTATTTATATCCCTTTCCAAACAAACTAATAAATGGCCTTGGGAGTGTTTCATCTGAAAAAGAAACACTCCAATTCGACTAGCGCGCGATTGGTCTCCAAAAAAAAAAAAGGACTAGCGTATGATACCGTCCGTCTCTATGAAAAATTGCAACCACCAGTCGTAATCATTCCACTGATCCAACAAAGCGCAATTTGCATGGGAGATTGCTAGATGGGCAGCTCTTTGAACAAACTACATATGTCATACATGCACGGAAGGAAAATCATAGCTCTTTGAACAAACTGTATATATCATACATGGACGGGAGGAAAATCACATATATCTATACTCTGATGGGCCAAAGCCTGAGACCACCCCATAGCATTTTGACAGACGTGGAGGTTTCCTGTGCAGGCACATCAATTAGTGGGGACGTGGACGTCGGTTTTTCCTCCACGTCCGGCTCTGCTTCCCGACTTGCCACTGCTCCCGCCTCCTCCCGCCTCCTTGTGGGCCCTCACCATGTGCTGCTCCCTTGTGACAGACGAGCTCGTGCCCGACCATGGTTTTCAAGCCATCTGATTCGTTGACTCACCTCGGGCCCATTGTGAACAGAAAAAAAGAAGAAGAAGAAGAAAGGAATCGGGTCAGGGTCAGTGCCCGAATGGAGGAAAACTGCGCAGAGAAGAGAAGAGAGAAAGGAAAACTGCGTAGGAATCGGGTGGCCGCCTCATGCCCGCTGGGAACGAAACAAAAGAGAGAGAAAGAAACAGGGTCAGTGCCAGGAAGAGAAGAGAAAACGGGGGCGTAAATCGAACCTGAAGGCACCGAATCGAAGCCCCTATGCTGCGATTCGTACGCTCCTGCGAGATATGAGCGAGAGGAGGCGACGGGATGGGGCCGCCACGCTGCTCTGCGGCAGGGGAGAGGACAACGGCTCTGAAAACTCTTGCTTGGGTTCGTCAGTTGGCTGTGGGATAGATAGCAACAAGAACGGTGAGGAAGAATGAAGCTGCTCACGGAGGCAGTGGAGGAGCCTTCCATGGCTCTCTGGCGAAGGGAGGAAGAGGAAATGGTGCTGCTGGTGCGCCTGCAGAGAAAAAGGAGAGGAGGAGCCCGTCTTTACTAGCAGCTGTCGGCGTGTGGAGAGCAAGACCGCCGCGTGGCCTTGCCCGTCTGCGCGCATGCCACCCGTGATCCTCAGGAGAACGTCGCTAGAGAAAAAAAAATAGAAGAAGAAAAGAGGGAGGGGGTTGTTGTGTGAGTGGGACCCGTGACCTTTTCAATTAGATTTTTTTTTTTGTGTTTATGCTGGGGAGCAACACGCCAGAGGAGAAACATTGCTTCCAAATTTCATGAAGGCCCTTTAGTTTGTACAAATTATATGAAGCATTCTAAAGTTGTTTATAATATAACATTTCTTACATTTGTATTTTACATTGTTGTTCTCAACATTAAAATGATACATTCTCTAAACGGGCGCGGCAAAGCGCGCTTACCAACCTAGTACATCCCTAAAGCTGGACACCATTCTGAAAATTAATACTGACTTCACCGAACTCACACACATAACCAGCAGCACAAAGCCTACATTGAAGCACTCATCTGACATACACTTACATTGGTTAGGACAAACATGTTTCAACACTACAAAGCATTTGGAGACGGAAAACTATGGAAGGGGTTAAGATACAGGAACTTTTATGTACACAGTTTCACATTTGGACGGACGAGTGCCCCTCCTTTCACCTGAGCAGAAGATGAACTTATGTCTTATGTCAAGCCTCCTGCAGGATTTTGTCTAGTCGACGAATATGATGCCGCAAGGAGTGCAGCCCCGATCCCGGAACCTTCTTCCATCACTCTAAGAGTAACGGTGGAGGCGATCTCATCACCTAGGATCTCAACTAGAGCTTCATTGAGATACTCCCTGAAGACTGAATAGCCTTGGTACAAACCTCCTTCGATTGCGACGACCGATCTCTTTGGCTCGCCTCTTATTTTTCTGACTTTAGTGGTGCCACAGAGGGTTCCATCACGGCCAATTTTTTGCAGTACCGCAACTATTCCAGCTGCCGCTAGACGGGCAGCTCTGTGGGTGATAATGTCGCAGACTCTCATGACAAGCATACGAGTCTTCAGTGGAACATCTTGTATCTGTATGGGACATGATATATGAATGAGATTTTTATCGCTCTTGAAAAAGAGTGTGGCTTTTGCCTTAAAAGCTGGCTTCAAAAGGAAAGAGCATAGATTTTCACTCCAAAAATGTCCCTTCTGTCAATCGTGAGCTACTTAGAGAACTAACCTTCAGATGTTCTTCAAGTACCCTTCCAACTTCTCTCAAATCCGGGGAATCATCCTCACGAATAGCAGCAAGACAAGGCGTACTGCATGACAATGTATGACATCAAAATTTTGACAACTCTCTGACTAGCTTTTCTTAGAAAATAAGAAAGTAAACAGTTTCCTTCAAGTAATTAAAATTGCACAACAGACAAGAAACAACCATTATATTTAATGTTACAAAGGCGGCTCAGGCTAGTAACATATAGCCACAGCCTGCCGTAACATGAGAATCTTGTAAAATTATTAGCTCCTGAAAATTAATGGACATGGAAAATAAAATTTTTATGCAGGCTGTGGTTAAGCAGCCAAAAGAATATTCAGAAAATTATAGGGATGAATGTACCTTAATATGAAAGGGGTGGATAAACAATTCATGGAAGAACCAAATACATCTGATTCTTGTGCCATTCTTTGGAGCACCAATCTTGCAATCTCCCCAAGATAAACACCAGATATCATTTTCTCAAAGGCCTATATCCAATAAATGATGTTACTTTTAAATTCGTTACCTCAATACTTTTCAGCATCGGTGTTTACAAATTGTACCCCAGTGGAAAGTCTTCATAAAATTCTTACTTGGTCATAGTGATCACGCGACTCATCATTGAAGCATATGTCGTACGGAGTTAATGGTATTTGGGGAGGCCGGAAACTGCCCCATTCTACATTTACAACCTGAGGAAAGGAGCAGCATTAACATAATGTACAACCATGAGTTTACATTTTCACATTGAAAACCTTGATCAAATCGAAGAATTTTAATTAACTCAAAACAAATACCATGAATTCAGAGTTGGCAAGAAGACCATGGCTTTTAGTTATTGCAACACTGCGTTCAATATAGGAAGCATTGGTGCCAGCTCCGATAATCACTGAAGCTACAGTATCGTCATCATAATAGTGTCCCATAGCCAATGTCCCCACAGCATTATTTACCTATTTTAACATTAGCACATGAAATAAATAAAAAGAATTGACATGCGCACATCTGATCCACCACAGTGAATAAATTACAGACAGGAGGTTTGACAATGTTTTTGCAAAATTGACTGATGCACCATAAGAGGAGAATTTGTGTCAGCTTCACAAAAAAATTGAAACATGTGAAACATCATCCAGTTATACCATTCATTTGAGCACAAATACATTAGAAATGGTTGTGCCATCTCTTTCTGTACGTTATTGTAAAAGCATGTTACAGTCATATACATAATTACATATACTCATGAATTTATAAGTTCAATAATCTCACAGTTTTGCCCCTTAGTGACACGATATGAAAACGGCACATGCGCAAATCAATATTGTCCTCTGTGCTATATGGCTTAACAATGGTATTTGCATATACGTACTGAGCTATCAAAGTAATAAGGCTAACTAAGGCAACACATTATGTCTGAAAATTCAAATAGATGTAGGGATCAAAGTATACCAATGCGGTGACCTGCAAGTTGAGTCCAGTTCGAACAAGGGCTTCATTTAAGCATTGAGCAACATCTTTCCCAACCTGATATTCCAAAGTTCATAAGCCAGTGGGTAAAATAGCATAATTAATCAACAGTAATCACAAAGGCAACTAATTAAGAAGGTCTCTAGGTCAGTGTAGGGTGATGATATCCCTTACAACTAAATTAAAATTCAACACTTGGATCGGAGTTAATTTAAATTTCCTTTCATCCATATGTGATGAAAAAGAAGAGTCATTGAAGGGACGACTTTGTAACTTACAGCTTCTTCGATTGAAAACTCCTTAGTCCACCTAATAAGTGACCCTGAAGATATGGAATCTTGTCTAACGGGAAAGGAAAACGTAAAACCGAGTGCCCTCCCTTCAGCATTCCCACCCTCTCTTTCAATAAAATTCTTTAGCGCTAAGGCAATTACATTAAACAACTCCTGCAAAGAGAGTAGAATTCATCACCTACAGATGGAATTAACACCTCTTGTATATAAATTGTGGAAACAAAATGATACTCCATATACCTCAGTTGTACCCTTAGTCAATTCTTCAGGGATAGGTTGATGTTCACTTTTTGTATTGATAACCATAGATCCTGGACCAAGCTCTAGTTTCATTACTCTAAAGCTTGTTCCTCCCAGATCAATAGCGTAGTAGATGCCTTCCTCACACCTGTTTGCATTATTAATTGACATACAAATCAGTACTGTAAGCTCACAAAACCATTGATTTCTCTAAGAAAGTGAGTTCAGAGTCACTGTATCTGATGGGTAATCTATACTAAGCTCCCAAATGAGACTGTCCCTTCTCTGATTCACATTGTAGAGCACTGCATTAACAGTACACAAACTATAGCAACTACCAACCACTAGCAGTACGTACGAACAGCGCAGTAGACCTAAGCAGAAACCCTTCCACGCATGACCCCATGACGAAACACACCAAAGACACCGAAGAACTAAACCGACGAGAGACACTAGCAAGAGGCCAAGGGCACGGCGTCGTTACCCGTCGGGGAGCGCGTCGACGCAGGTGAGCAGCATCCGGACCTTGCTGGCGCCCTCGGACGCGAGCCCCGCGAACATCTCGATGGCCAGCGAGTGCGCCACGCGCTGCAGCCGCTCCGTGGGCGTCGCGCACCCTTCCTCGAGCTCGCGCACCACCGCCACGGCCCGGTTCCACCGCCGCCGCGCCGCCGTCCGCCGCGCCACCATCGCCGCCGCCGCAGCGCACGTCACCAACGACGCGCAAGCCACCGCCACGCCCAGCCACTGCGCCCTACCCATCGATCCCTCCCCGCCACGAACCGATCGCGCGGGCCTGGCCCGCAAGGACGCGCCCGCAGCGAGGGCGCGAGCGCCGGCGAGGAGCCAGAGACGCTGTGGCCGGCTGTGTCAGACTGGGCGAGGGAAGCGGCCGCGGCTAGCCGGCGAGGGGACGGCGACGAATAAATAGGCGAGCCGCGATTAGAGGGGCGGCCCGGCGGGGACGTGGCCGAGATCGTATACAGGGCATGTTTTTATGTTTGCTTCATTTATGATCCCTCTCAAAAAAAAAAGAAATAATAAATTTATGATCCCTCTTGTCGTCCAAGAATTCGATTTCCTACTACGGCCTGCATTAGTTCTTTCCATAAATTCGTGGGCAATCTTGCTTAGATTTTGGGCAATAGAGGCAGGCAGGAGGCGCAGATATCCTTTAGAGCTACAATTATATAACATATCTTTTGGGGCAAACATTTATTCTACAGCTTAATTGTTGATAAAAAAATTATAAAACAACATATCAAATGGAGCTAACAATAAATGAGTGCTTAAAAAATTGCAGAAATATTCTCTACAGAATAAACGTTGGTTCATAGTAATACAATCAAACTGTTTGAGCTTTGACTAACACCGCACTCGCTAGCATTCAGATCGGTGTTATGAATAAAATGGCATGACTCGGTTCAATTTAGATCAAAATTTACTACAAATTGGTGTTTGAAGATAAAAGTGTTATCTTCGTGACCTATACATTCACATCACCAATTAATCCACCCCTTTGCCTTCAGTAACGCACCTCGTTCGAGCTCTTTAGTACACGTGAATTATGGTTACACCTCTGTTATACCGAGAGATGTCGCTATAGCCTCTATTTATGATAACACGTACGCAATTAACAATGGAATGTAAAGCTGTCCGCAAGTGTCAACCAATGCATTCTTGCTACTTTTAGCTTAGAGTAAAGGCATCTGACGCCAAGCCTTTGTCGCATCAGCCAAAGTTCATGCGAGTAGTGATGCCATTGCGCAAACCAGGGCAAAACTACGAAGCTAGCGATTTATAACGTATATCAAAGTAGATGCATATAGCATCGAGTCGTTGCATGCAATCGGATTTGATGTGATGCGAGTAGTAGTGATGAGGTGGCACAAAATAATGCTTGTTAGCTTAAATACATCTAGGGTAAAAGAATTCTTTCGTTTAGCCGGAATTTATGCAGGGTTTGAGGTAAGTGCGACACCAATGCTTACAAGATGAGAACAAATGCATATGATGTCAAATCTTTGTTGTGCATAGGCATAGCCAAAATTGACAAAAGTACATGTGGTGCACCGCGAAGCTCGGTAAATTCATCTTAAATGCATCTTGCGTCGTATGTATGTGAAGTCAATCAAGCTAATAAATGCATCTTGCGTTGGATCTTTGTCTTATTCCCGCTAGAATAATTGTTTTTAGTAATGAAACAATAGGAAAATGTGTTTAGAAATGAACATTAAGGACATTCTTAAATTATCTTTAATTTCAACAAGGGTAAGAATATTGGCAAGATTGCCTTAAAAACCTGAAACAACATCTATCTGACACCAATGAAGTAACTATGCGTTCTGCGCCACGAAGCTAGGTGCAAGTGTGAAGTCAATCAGAATAATAAATGCATCTTGCATCCAATCTTTGTCCGATTCCATACCGAATTAACTTTTAGTAGTAATGAGAAAGTAGGACAATGTGTATAGAAATGAACATTAAGGTCACTCTTAAATTAGTTTGCAACAAGGATAATATTGGCAAGATTGGCTTGAAAACCTAAAACATCTATCTGACACCAAAACAAACAACCTAAAAAGTCATTAAAGAAAGACCAGCCGAGTGGAGTATTTGTGTTTTAAATAGAGCTTTCTCATAAGAAACATTTCAGAATCAGCTTTTGGTTGCATGCGTCTCTTTAGCTGTGTCTGGTTCCTTTCTTAAATTTGATTTGAATTTAAATAAGAATAAAAAATAATTTAAAAGGGTGCATTAAGATTTCAATTTCTCTAGTTGTAGTTATTCAACTTTAAAATTTATGTATTATTTGCATGATGGAGTATACAATCTTTCTTGTTTGAAACGAAGTGAGGAAAGGGTTTAGACGATGCAGTTGAGTTCATTAATATTTTTTTTGTTTTGCGGTGGACTATGGTACAAAGAATTGCACAGACAAATTTCTTTGGAATTAATATCTTTGAATAGGACTGTAATACAAAAATTTCAGAAGAAACCATGAGGTTCAACTTCAATTGACAGTCATTTGCATTTGGCACTGACTTCCTACATTTTTACATCCAGACTACATTTTGAATTCCTACAGGATGTCAAGTTCTCGGTCATTTCATTGATGCTATCATCCCCTGGTTGGCATTCCAAAGTCCTCGAGGGCTATTCTCATCCTGTAATAAAAGGCACTGAAGTACTTCCCAGTAGCCTTTTCGAGGCAAGCTGAACATCCCACCTTTTTTTTTTTTTGCAAGGGAAACATCCAACTTTCCCGGCTTCATTTTGTTCCTGAAAAGAAAACGTCAAAGTAAGATAAAAGAAACTGGGTCATAGCTTGAAGCTTCTTTGTAGAGAGCCATGCCTTGAAAGTTGAAACCAAGCTTGGATATTCTGGGACGGAAGATACGGCTTAGATATGGAGCATCGGTAACAACAGCACCATGTTGTTCTGTTATGCGACCCTTGTAAACTGGTACTAACCCCAGTGAACACTATTTTGCTTCTCATGCGGTCAAGCCCCTTCAGTGTAAAAGAAAGCATTCTATGTCATGTCTGCATGTCAGCTGAATGTACTATGAACTTCTACTCAAAGAACTATAGTATAGATTTTGCTCGAAGTTGAAGCTTAATGCAGGTTTTATTCTATTACGACTTTTTTGGTTTGCTAAACTAAACATAGTACTTCATACATAAGAAACTCCCTGACGTTATCTGCATTGTAAGTGTAGTTGTGTCTTTTCCAGAGAGGTAGTACGAAAAGTATGAAGTTACGTAGTGTAGTAGTATGTAAATTCAAAAAATTGCTGCAATCCTACAAAATTTCAGTCCTCATTGATTCATGGGCCGTTATATACTCTAATCCCTTTTTTCCTATAAATATTAACTTTGTACAGGTTTAACGGTCAAATACTGTCAACTTTTGACTGTTAATATAAAAAAATTGATGATATGAAAATAGTGTCATGAGATTCATCCTATAATCAATTATCGTAATGTGTTTCTGTTTGAATTTTCTTTAATCGATGTTATGGTCAACTTTAAGAATTTTTATTTTAATCAGATAAAAAATGCATATATGTCTGGAAAGAAGATGTACAAAAAATATACTATTGTTCGTCTCGACATCTTCACGAATGTTCACAAATCGCATGGGCCAGTTTTGTAGTTTGGAGATAGCCGCCACACCTCCGGGCGGGGTGGAGGAACCGTGGAAGTGGCCGCCAAAGGCCGCGACGTGCACACCTTCGCGCGCTGGGCCCAAAGGCCGCGACGTGTACGAAGCAGCACTTCGTAAACCAACGTGCACACTCAACGCAGCACTTCGTACACCTCAAGCCCAACGTGCAGGCTTGAGTGGCAGGCTTGAGTGGCCCACGTAAACCAACGAATGAAATGTTTGCTGCTCAACTGACTGAAGGATAGATGCTAAAAAAAAAAACTGACTGAAGCATTGGGAGCTCCGAAAAAAAAAACTGAATGAAGGATTGGGAGCTGCCAAAAAAAAATGACTGAAGGATTTCACTCCTTTTTTGCCCAAGTAGAAAGGATTTCACTCAGAAGGGAAGGGACAACACAGGCACCAAAAAAAGTTGGCATACGCTGCTCTCTAGCTACATGAATGCACGGCATGGATGCTTCTCCAGAGAGGTTGAAAGTTGAAACTGGTTAACATGGAGCTCTCGTGAGCCTTGAACATTTCCATTTGATGCTGAAAATCCAGCAGCAGGTGTCAGCACACACCTGAATGCACGCAACTCTGGGCTTCATGGCATGGGGGACGGGTCTACCTTGATCCGATCTGATTCGATCGGTAGAAATCCTGTCACGGAAGAGACTCTGTTTTCAGCTTTTGTACTGTGCATCGATCACGGACCGCCATCATCACCCAGCTAATGGCGCCGTCCGGCGGTCGCAGTCGTGCCCATGGATCTTCCGCAGGCGCGCGAGCACCCGTCCCGTCCCGTGCTTTGGTCGCCGATCGATGGACGCCGACGTGGTGGTGATGTCCTCGTCCGTCCGTCCTTCCGCGCGTGCAGCTTCCGTCGCGTCGGGCTCGGGCGGCAAGCGTGCCCTGGAAATGTATCAATCCGTCGTTCTCCGGCCGGCACGGCATCTGGTATGGTGCCACTTGCGTCTTACGATCGAGCGGATGCCGTGGCCGGTTGGGGACTGACAAACTGTAGCAGAGTGAAGTTTCGGCGCTCTGAATCAAGAGCTGGTTCAGCTACAGGGATCGATCGGGCGAAATCAGGCGGAATCAATAATTAGGATCCATGACAACCGAAGTACTTACTACTCCCTCCGTTTTTAATTATATGACGCTGTTGACTTTTTCGTTGAACTTTGATCAACAATATAGATTTAAATATTTACTTTTCAAATGTGAAATGAATATCATTAGATTCATCATCAAAAGCACTTTAAGATTAACTTATACACTTAGCTATTTACACAAATATTTTGAATAAGACGAACGGTCAAATGTAACAAAAAAGGTCAACGGCGTCATATATTAAAAAACGAAGGAAGTACCAACCTATTTGCATTACCAATGCTCTATATGCTGAAACAACCTCATCTGTCGTCACCACGTGACTTCTACATAATAACATAAAGGAATATCGATCCTTCTACATATACATATGCTCAAGCACTGAACTGCTGAACATTAATTGCCTACCTATCTTGCTGCCTGCTCGCAGTGGTCATCCTGAGGATCATGAGTATCAATGGACGAGGCCGCCTGAAGGGGTCATCAAGGTGAATACCGACGCCGCCTTCAATAGTAGTGACCATACTGGAGCAGTAGGGGTGATTGTGAGGAATGATGCTGGGCACTTTATGAAGGCTTCGGCCTGTTGGCTCCCGGCTGTGCAGTCGTCACTGATAGCTGAAGCTGAAGCTTGTCGTGCGGGTACCTCACTGCTAGTTACAAACATCGGGGCAACTGTCATCATGGAGACGGACTCTAAGGCCTTGGTCGACCTGTGGCATGACCAAACCTCCAACAACCGGTCAGAAATTGCCATGATCCTGGCAGATATCCAAGAGCTCTCTATGAACTTCTCTTCTTTTAATTTAGTTCATGTAAAGCGAAATGCAAACTGGGCAGCTCATCTTTGTGCTCAGCATGCTTCGCATCATAGGGCTTTTTTCTTGTGGTGTTCCCCACCGAATTTCCTACTGCAATGTTTGCAGCATGATTGTAATCCCTTTGAGTAATGAAGAGAAGTAATCTTGGTCTCAAAAAAAAAAAAGAGATACTGTTGCAACGCATAATATTAGTCCCGCACTAATATCTCCGTCTATCTATATATCTAATCAACATGAGTAGTATACGCAATACTAATCACTGATAGTCAAACCGGAGATTCGGTTGCTCAGCAACTGATCGAGGCACACCTATAGATACGCTCTGATCCAATCCAATCCCCATACGCCATGACGACAAATCTGCCTAAGTATAGTTTGTCAAGAAACAACTACGAAAAAAACAAAGATATATAGCAAAGCCGGAGATGCGATCCGGAGTCGGGTCATCTTTTTTGGCCTAACTGCAAAGCCCAACTGCCAGCACTTGGGTCGCCAGATCAGATGCATGGTTACAACATGACACTGGACACAGAGAACACATGCACGTCTTAACCTGTGATTCTGTACTAATTCAGCTCTCTTTTAGCTGTCGTTTTAGCATTGGACACATAGCACAAGCAATGATTAATATTCCACCTTTGACACGTTTGCCCCTCTTTATTGCTCACACACACTACTTCCAATTAACAGCACTCAATCCGCAACCGGGGGGTCTGTTCAGTATATAAAACACAAATTTCGAATTCTAAATATATCTACTGGTGCCTTGCTTTTCGAACACTATTAGTGTAAAATGTAACGAAAGACCTTCTGGCTAAGTTTACAAATTTGTAATTTATTCGCTATTTTTGTCCAAGGAATTGAAAGTGCGTCGTGTGGTAACGCACTGTTTGTCGTACGATACGTGCAATATAGGACATTAGACCTGAACTTTCAAATATATTAAAGACACCAACTCTTAATAATTTGATGTGTCCTATGCATGTACGCTTCTGCCGAAGTTGTTGACAACTATTTAGTACTAACACATAATTGCACCCTATATTAAGATGATTAGGGCTGTGACAGAAATAGCAACATCGACCTCTGACTTAACATAATTAAGGGGAAACTTGTATACAACAAATTACCATTCTAATTGCAATCAAAAGAATAAGACATTACTAAATGGTTCCACTTTCTCATTAATTCCATTTCCTATACTAAGCTTGGAATATTATTGGCTCAAATAATAGATACAGGTTGTATATTTGCACAAGCATATACCTTTTTATTTCTGGTATAATATCACTATTTAATTAGGAGATGAGAATTCGACCATATACTTTGCAAGTTGTGTTAAAGGTGACAGCAACGCAGAGTGACCACACTGTGTAGCATTCTTTCTGCATCTCCTTTGGGGAGATTGTAACTGTTCATATTCGTTCAGACCTGAATACAAGTTGTCCTAACAAATTTTGGATCTGAAAATGGAACTGCTCTGGCGTCCGCTCGTCACTCTCACAGCCGTTGAGACAGCAATGATTCGTCGAAGAAAGTGTAAAGCCTGATCGATCGAGCTTAGTTACAACCATCGCTTGACACTCCTCCGTGGTGTCATTAGTTCGTCGTTTTCACAACCGATGCGATTGCAACGGCGCAGAGAAGAAGAAAGTTTTGAGCTTTTTCCAAAGTCAAGAACACAAAGTACGTGCAGCAGCTAGCTAGCAAGGTCAGGCAGCTGGCGCCAACAAATTTCGCGTCGCAACCGATTGAACAGGCGGACGACTCGATCGATGTGTGGCGCGGCATCGACCTCGGTCTTGTCACTTGTCAGCAGTGTACATGTTGTGCTTTTAGTTTAGGTGAGCCTAAAACATCAGGAGCTGCTAGTAGTGCACTACCAGCTCCTCCAGCAGCCATTCATTCAAAACGAATCCTGTCAAAATCGTTTGGTAGCCAATTCGGAATTAAAGTTGTCTCTTCAAGCGAATTAAGAACCGGTATGTTTAGTGTACGTAGTGGCACGTAGACATGTATCAACTCGTCCGCTACGTGACCGCAAATATATTTGATCACGTTAAGACAAGGAGCTACCAGTTCTTCAAAATTGAAATATGCAAGCAAATTAAAATTAACATAAGCAATAAAGTTTCAGGCACATGGGTGGCAATAAGGTTGTGGGTGCACAGGGGATGAGTCAGCAGGTTGGACGAGACGAGACGTACATATCCACAACGGAACGGATAGATGACGCGAAACAGGTCGCAAACAGGCTATCGCCTTCGAATGGACCGGGATCGTCTGCTTACCCCAGCAAAACGGCGCTTTCCGGCACGTGTCGCTCTCCGGCCGCTTTCGACCGCCGCGACGACCCTATCGCTCCCGCCGCTTGCGCGGAGCGGCTCGAGCCGGCAGCGATCGCTGACCGGGTCACGTGGACCCGGCCCACATGTCAGGCACACGTGTTTGGCCTCTGATACGTCCACGTCACACGCTAGCTAGAATTACCCGAGCCATGCATGCAATGCAACGTTCAGTACACACAGATGAAGATGAGAAATATTCCAAAGCTAGCACCGTGTATTACACGGTAAATAATAGTAATGCGCATATGTTACAATTCTTTGGTGTACGTACACAGTACCTCCTGTTGGCACGTACGTACGTACATTTGTATACCAATCACACCCTCTACATACTAGCTACGAAAGGAAGATCCAGCTTTGGCTGTACCGATCGACTTATCGTCAATCTACGGCACGGCGCCGAAGCTAGTCTCCCTTCCACGATGGTGACTACACCACCTGCACCGTATCGATCGTATACATAGGTTTCTCACGGCGTACGCATCTGGGATCGAGCAGCAGCGTTTGCGGTGCTCCATCCCAGCGGTCGCGAAAAGCAATCCCCTGTACAATACATAATCTACAGGTACGTACGCGCACACGTACGCACGCGTAGTGACTGACTGACTGACTTACGGACACATACGGCTGCGAAGAGAGACGACCATGCATGCTTCGATCAGTTGAAGCTGATTGGGTAGACGTGCTGCATGTTGGGGTAGAAGAGCCCCCAGTTCTGCTCCACGCCGCTGTCCTTCTGGTTCTCGTTGAACATGGAGAAGAGGTACGTCTCGATGGCGCCCGGGTGGCGCGGCGTGCCCTGGCCCACATGGTTGATCAGGTACTGGTTGTAGATCCTGGCGTTGGTCGGGTTGGCCTGCACGCCGCCGCCGGACGGCCACCCGCTCTCCGACACGACGAGCGGCACGCCGGCGCCGCCGTGCTTCCCCATGGCGAAGTAGAACGCGTCCACGGTGGTGTCGAACAGGTTCTGGTACCCGACGCCCTGGTCGTTCACCACGGTGCCCGACGCCGTGAACAGCGCGTAGCTCATGTCCATGGCGCTCGGGTTGTAGGCCCACGCCAGGTACGGGTAGATGTTGGCCATGAGCGGGGCGCCGGTCCGGGCCAGGAACGCCAGCACCGGGCCCATGTACCCCGCCGCCTCGCCGGTGAACTCGGCCGCCGAAGGCGGGCTGTACACGCCGAGGATGGCCTGCGACACCGACGTGGTCACCTTGATGTGGTCCAGCCCCGCCGCGGCGAGCGCGGCGTGCACGTTCTCCATGGCGGGGGCCAGGTTTTGGGTCGCGCCGCCGGCCACCTCGTTGCCGACCGAGACGTAGCGGAAGGAGACGGACGGGTACGCCTGGATGTTGTTGCGCACCCACGACGCCGCCGCCGCCGGGCTGGCCGCCAGGTTGGAGAGCACGTCGTTGGGCGCGCCGACGACGACGCGGATGCCCGTGCCGCCCACCGCCTGCAGCGCTCCCTGGTCAGGCGCGTACAGGCGCATCGATGAGATGCCGTACGACTTGTACATGTTGATCACCGTAGAAGGCGGTGGGAGGTTGTTGGCGCTCATGCCGTAGCACACGCCGATCGCCTCAGCACCTGCACGAGCAAGTATGTTAGTAATCCACGTACTCTAGCTAGTCACACTTACTTAATTATAATAACAACAGTAAATTAATTTTCTACCGTCCCAGATGATAAAAATTTACTTGCAACATTTACTAGGAACTACTAGTAAATAGTACTAGCTAGTTGATCGAGAAAAAGCCAGGACGAAGATAAGAAAATGAAAGAAAAGCGTGCGCATAAAACAACAAAGGCGGCGCGCGATGGAGAGCAAGTTGAACGCGATCGATGCCGGTACAAGTAGTGGAAAATACATACGCAGCCTTTTGACCAGCTGCGCTGTGTGCGTAGGAGGCCACTAGTTTCTTTTTTTTTTTAACCAACCATCGCAGAAAGGGACATTTAACTGAAACTTTGTACCTATGCGGCGCATGCGTGCGTCTCCTGATAACTTGTCCCCTTTTTTTCTCACTCTATCTGGACTCTGTTGATGTTTACGTGACACTAATTAATTGTTTCACAGTCAGTTGGCGTCAAATGTGCCGAGGAATATTTTGGTGCCTAGCTTTCGGCCCGCGGTCTCGTGGCTAGGTAGCATTTTGACCGGGTTGTCGCTGCGTGCAAGAAACTGAGTAGGAATTAGCGAGTGGATCAGCTCGTGACGACGAAGAGAACCTTAAAAAACGGGATCAACTTTGACCTAGCTACTCACTTGGAGGTCTCACTGGTTAATATAACAACGCCCCTGGTTCACATGCATCCTATGTCTAACTTAACTTTGGCATCTAACTTTGCTGAAAACATGCCGGACTTAAAGACTACATATATATGAGAGCCACTAGCTAGTGAAATTATTATCTTTTTTTTTTACCTTTTGAAAGTTACTCATCAAAGATATATACAATCTGTAGGGCGTACTTGCACGCCTCTAGCCAACTTCGATCGGAGTGGACTAGGAATATGCTTAGGCCCCGTTCGGATGAGAATAATAGGGCGCGATTATTACTGTAGATGTCACATCAATACTTTCGGCACGATTTATGTGTACTAAACAAAGTCAAATGACAAAACTAAGTCCAGGACCACCCCTCTATTTCGCGAGACGAACGTAATGAGGGTAATTAAGCCGCGATTAGACGATGGTTACTGTAGCATCACTGTGTCAAAACATTGATTTCTTTGGCTCGTTAGATTCGTCTCGAAAAATAACGCCCGTCTGCAGAAAGGTTTTGCAATTAAATTTTATTTAGTACCCCTAAATAGTAAGATTCTTTTTTACTTTAGAGGGTAGAAGTTTAGAGGGTGAAATAGAGGGGTATCCAAACGCCCCCTTAGAGAGAGAAAGAGAGGACCGCATGCGAGAGAGAGAGAGAGAGAGAGAGAGAGAGAGAGAGAGAGAGAGAGAGAGAGAGAGGAGGGATAAAGAGAGGTCCTGGCCGGTCCAACGTCCGCACCACGGCCGTTGGATAGTCCACGTATGATCGATGTAGATCGCCAAAGCGGTTAGCTAGCCATGGCACTAACGGCCTAAGCTCTCACGTGTGCTGCAAGCATCTGTCTATCAGTTAGCTAGCGCACCTACGAAAAATGCTAACAATAATTGACTTATCCTACACCATCCCATTTTTCAACTGATATAATTCGCAAGAAAAATCGGGGAAAAAAGGAAATACTTACTTGTCAGACATAATTTGCACCTGATAGTAGTAGTGAGTTAGTGATGGCTAGACCAGCAGCATTAATTCCTTCACCAGACGCTAATTATCAATCTTGAAGAATGGAGCAGCTGCCGTACACACAGCTAGCTAGCAAACTCGGAGCGAGGGAGCTAGGACCATCAGCTCGATCGAATTGCCCGGCGGCCGGTGCAACATCATGCCTCCATCGACGACGACGTTGCAAGAGGGTCAAGTGATGCGATGCCGGCCGGCGAGCGAACCGATCCATCGAACAAGGGAGCTAGTAGTAGCAGGCCAGGACGCAACAGAAAAGGATGGCGATGGGTAGTTAAGGATTAAGCGCAGCAGAGTGGTTGCACCGAATTCTCTCTCGCCCGCAACGAATCAACGACTCCCGTCAACAGAGTGGCCTCGGAATTAAGAGGGAATTAATTGAGGCCCCAATTAGTATACGCTCGCACAGCATGCATGCACGGTTCATGCATGGGTCGAGATGAAAAGCTAGCTTGCTAGGTTAACATGCACGACACCGAGCGTGAAAAGAAAGATGGATGGACAGAGACTGCTCTGAGATATAGCTATGGCTCTTTTTATTTGGCTAGATGAGCTTTTTATGGTTGATGGTTTCAGAAAGATGATGGTTAGGAGGGGCAGCTAAAGTGACATGCGAGGTCACACCGAACAAAGACAGGATGCTTCATTCGCAAGCCTTCGACCGTGTCACAGTAACTTCCCTCCGTTTCTCCATCAACTTTTCATGGTCCAGATCGAGCAGATACTCTGCTGGCTGGCTGGCCTAAAACATCGTTTTCGATTTGATCGATTAAGATATTAATTCTTCCCAGTTGATGCAGATTCTTAAGATATTGATTTGTCGTATGAAACATATATTGCGGTCTACTGGTAGCTAGATTCCTGTAGAAAGTTATTACCCCTTTTGTAGGTAGCAGTAAAAAAGGATTTACCCTACCTAGGGTCAATTTTGGTGTCTAGAAATTAAGCTTTCAGAAAGATATTTAATTACAAGCAAAGAAAGATATGATTAAACAATTACTGACCCAGCAATCAAAATCTCAAAATCCTAGGTTTCGTGTTTTTGTAGCAAAGAATTTTTATGTATTTTTTTTATGAAAGCGACTCATGCAAACGTTACTGTTCCATTGGTGCACAAATGACGGATGAGGAGTGGGATGGAAGCTGCTATAAGGCTTTGCCTTGTGACCGATTGACGGGATAAAAGCAAAAGGAAAGCGACGTTCACCAAAGGAGAAGGGGCGGTTTGCATGACGTTGTTGATGAGAGAGATACGTGCGACCCTGTGCCCTTCTATCTCTCTCCTATATTACGTATTACCTATTAGCTCAAGCTACTTTAATTAATTACTAGTCTCTTAACGAAAGAGAAGTTAACTATTTTACTATCTACTTCCTCTGAAGAGATTTCCTATGGCTATGGCGTGCATAAACAAGATTATAGACTAACAAAATATTTTTCAAAATCCAAACCACACTTCACATACACATACAGAAACACGAGAGAGAGAGAGAGAGAGAGAGAGAGAGAGAGAGAGAGGAACAGGGAATCACTTTGTAGCTGCACGGATGCAAAGACCCCGAGGAGCAATGCCATGGCGAACATGGAGGCTACACCTTGCCTTGCCATCTCTCTCCTTTCTCTCTCTTCTGCGATGCTTGTTTCTTTCTTTCCTGGCTATGCGAACACGACTCTCCAAGACTATCTGGTGCTTGTTTTCTTTGCTGAAACATCCAGGGGACGCAGCCTCCTTATATAGATGCCGAGGAGACACACTTCGGTCCAATCCACTAGCTAGTTGGTCTTGGCCCAACGTCTCCAGCAGCGACATTAATTCAGCCTATTCCTATTGACGAGCCAGGGGCAGCCGCTGATGGCGTCACTCGTCCCACGGTGTCTGGTAGTCAGAAGTTATCCGGTACACTAGGTTGTTGTGGCTTGTGACTATAAGGGGACTCATACCAAACAACTTTTTGAAAAAAATGGGGTTTTTAAATTTAGGCGCCATGATGTTCGACGAAAGGGAAGGTTTTAGGTCAACAAGAGGGAGGACGCAGCGCGCCGTAACGGTGGCTGCCAACGTAATCTCTTGTCGGTGAGGGTGCACGTCTTACTCATGAAACATTCAGTTTGTCGGTCTTTTTACGGCATGTCCTATATATGTTTTGGAAGACGACATGGCTTCCGTACCAAGATTTGTTTTCTTGACGCGGGAAACCTAAGATTTTGACACAACTATTACATTATCTTTTATATTGAGGTCATCTATAGGAATGACGATATTTTTATGCACAACGCGATCAAGTCACCTATAAAGGTAGAATTCAACCAACGTGCTGAGGGCATCTACCTTTTCTTTTGTTCAGCAACATATGTCAACGTTCAGTAATCTCCAGCTTCACCCTTATTTATGGGTTATGATGATTTTTATTTGAAACAAATTAAACCAGTGTATTTGGTGTACCTAATAATTTCTCTCTGGAACCAAAGAATTACTTGCACCACTTTAAATACTAGTAGGTGTTCCCCAGACTCCCATTTTCCCAGGCATCTTTTTGAGAGACTACTAATTCCACTTAAGTTGGTGCATATCATTTCAATGGAAATTAATTAATTTACTTTGAAGTTATCTGCCACAGAAAATTCGTTGCTAGTTTTTCTTTAAAAAGAAGGAACTCTAAAATCCATACGATCGAGAAGCGTACTGTATCTGTATATGATCTTGTGGCGTGTCATATTTTTCTTTTCTTTTCTTCAAACGCACAGAACGAGAACTCGCTTTGTTCCCATCCAACCGTTAAAGTTTTTATATTGTTAACCTGATCTGTGGATAGGGAAGAACATGCTGTCTCTATCAGTGGAGTCCGGTTATGCAAGTGCTTTCTAGTATAACTACTAGTGTAGATATAAAATTAGGTCTACCAAATGAGCGTGCACCAGCAGTATAACCGACCCATATACACTTGTACACGTATATTAGAGTAATTACCAAGTAGTCATTATTAGCACACTACAACTTGTTCATTTGATATCTTAATGAACTAGTATTTGTTTTGAGCAAATTGCAAGTCACTTGCATTGGAGTGCCCAGAATTTGAGGCACGGGTGCACATGCATTTGGGGTGCCCAGAATTTGAGGCACGGGTGCAATGGACAATATGTAAGAAGCTTCCTGTTTCCGGCTTCAGCTCAATTCAAAGATGGGGGTAGCAGCCTCTCATTTTGACAGGAGAACTGGTCGGTCTAGACATGTGATAAACTTGAAGAGTTATATTATCATAATAATATAGTTAAACGACACCAACTCGAATGTCAATTCTGAAATTGCTTCGACATACACATCCTACCCATACTATTTAAAAAAGGGGATAAAAGGACAGAACAAGTCAAAATTAATTATTTCGTTTCAGTTCGATACATAGCTTAGCTTGTAGCCAAAAAAGTTTGTTTTGCGGGATAGAAATGCAAATATGTGGAAAGAAATAAACTATACACAAGTTCATAATGTATACCTAAATTCAAAACAACTCGAGCATGGATGATAACTACTGAAGATAGATCAATCAATTGCCTATAAACTTTCTGAAGATAGATTTGAATATCCTAATATGCCTATCATGTTTAGAAACGGACACTTAATTTCATTCAATAAAAAATGATTATACCACCGATGGTTTAAAGAACAAGATTGAGATGCAACATTGATTTGGTGCACACAGCAATTCTCCTGAGTTGGTTATGCTGCGCTTTTTGCTTATGTGGATACCAAGTCACGCCTTGTCCTAACCGGGGTCCTCTGAATGGATGGGAACCTGCCTAGTCGGATGGACTGCCACATGGAAAGTCCCCTCTATCCTTATTTTTCTGCTTATGTGGATGCTAGAGAGCAACGTGTCCAGTCAGCGTTGCAGCATAGTGCGGTGGCTCCTATTCCTCCGGATACGTCTGACTGTATGTGTTTCATCGTGCAAGGCCCGCTCAGGTTGCTTAGGTGTTGGTTTCATCCGTATGAAGTCTCTGTCGTAGTGGGGGATGGTAATCAATAAATCTAAAAATTGTTGCACGCTTTATTTGTTTTTTCTAGTGGCTAGTAGTTGTCATACATCACTTGTGGAAATGTGGGCATCAACTCGACCCGATTTCCTGTTTCAACATCACGTAGTTCAAACATGTTCAAAGTTTTGTAATCTGGTTTATCCATCTAAAATCGGAAAAGAGTTTGTTCTTTTGAAAACAGAACATGGCCATTTTAGATGAAACGTAGCATGGACTCTGTCCCAATGGACACTTTCTCCATCTCTAAATCTCGTAACAGTCGTCATGTGTTAGTGTTAGCCAGTTTCAAATGCTGCAGCAGTTGTGTAGGTACTGGGTTAGGCACGTCTCTTCTTCTTGTTGTTGACAAGGAAATCAAAATGTGGAAAGGGTTTACTAGATGGGGCCAGTATAGCCTAGTATACTTGAAAGGTCGTCCTTGACAAGTATATCTTTATCTTGCTTATGTGGACGCAATGACATACCTTGTCCTGTCAGTAGATGGCTACAGGCTGATTGGTAACGTTGGCTTGCTGGAATTCTCCGCACGCTTTGGCGGCTCCGTGAATTGGTTATCTTCTTCTTGGACTGCGATGATTCATCCTGCATCATTTGATTTATTTGAGCAGGCCTGCTGTTTTTCCATGTCTTCTTGCTTTTGTTAGCTTTGCCACGCCATTGCAGGTGCCATTTCCATTTCCATGTTCTCCAAACGACGGCTACAAATCCTTGGACTTCTATGCTGTTCCACATACACCACCAGTTCTGGAAATCCATACAGCTAGACAGTTGCGACTATCTTAAATGAAACCAATGTTTTGTCCTTCAGAAAATGTGCAGAAAAAGCGCAGGCCCTTCTTTTTCGGGGCCACGAATTTTTTTTTTGAGAAGCACGAATTTAAATGGCCCACATATTGTTCTTTTTTAAATTTTTAAACATGAGGCCAACACATAGGCCTACACACTTGGAAAAGCAAAAAAAAAAAAGAACAAATAGAAAAAAAGCTGGCGGGAATCGAATGGAGGAGATCGAATAAGAATGTCATAGTTGAAGGCTGCGACATGATTAACCCTGACCCACAACTGTTACCAGATAAGCACAGCAGTTATTAGCTAATCTCGACGGGTCGGAATCCCCGCATATTTTCATCCATAAAGCAACTGGTTGGATGGCTAATTCAGGATAGACAACACGTCCAGAGTTGCATGCTTAGCTGGGCTTTGGTGATCGCGTTGTCAGATTGATCAAGAAGCTAGGCAAGCTTACGTGTTTACTTTTTCCCGGAATCTTTTCGTTCCTATCAGCCTCAAACAGTTCGAGAGAATTCCACGAATTCTTCCAGCTCTTGCGCGCATCGATCTCTTTCCTTCGATCGACATCGTGGCTGATGCTTACAAGCTGAAGGAAGGTGGATAAGCAACGCAGCCACAAAAACAACTTGAAGCCCCTGCTTGTTCGATCAAGATAACGAGATAAGATCTCCATGCCATTTTTACCACACATGTATATCCTCACACTGTTAGTTGCATGCATGGTGCATGCATCTATCTAACGTTGCATGCATCATGCACTCTGCCTCTGCGGTATGCAGGAGCATCTCCTCCATGCTACAATATCGAGCTACTCCATTCGATTATGTAGTAGGTAGCAATAGTATATGGCTCATTTATGGTGCATATTATGATTACACATGCATATACATATGTCGTGTGAATGCTCTGTCCATGTACAACAGCAACATACGTGCACAAAGTGATCATCACATAACAAAAACTTCACATTCTCGGTATTCTAATCCATTTTAGTTTTGGTTTATTGCCTGACGTGGACGCCCAGTGTTCAGCTCGATCAGCGTTGAATAAACCGGATAAGGTTTCCGTGTCACCTCTGCGAGCCGTGTGCATATGTGCAAGTGTACAGGTTAACGAAACGAACGAAGGGACGACAGCACTGACAAGTAAAGCAGCTGACAGCCGGCGACTGGCTGCTTGCCCAGCGACCCACGGCGACGGTCGACACTGACGTTTTTGTAGGACTATACGTATGGATTCATATTTGAAAGGGGAGATCCTTATTTTCTTCTTGTTGTCATTATAGCTTTGTCATTGGCGTGCCACATGTTGCGTCCTAAGGAAACCATATATCCGATTCACAAAGATGGGGACGCAAAATATGTGATGATGGAAACGGACTCATATTAGAATTTGAAGCACTTTGGAAATACAATGGAAAATATGTGATGATGGCTAGCTACCTCTTTTATGCAAAATATACACGGTTCATTAATTAATCTAGCTAAGTTTGTCATCATTGCATATATGTTTAACTCTGGTCCTAGGGGCTGCATTAGTCAAAAAAGAAAAAAAAGATATGTTTACATGCACATTACAACGTAATCTTAGACTATTTTATTCATCCACTTTCCAAAGGAAAATTAAAGAACGGTGCAGGTAGGGAGATAGCTAACTCAAGTGCTCAACATCAGAGCGCAAAACTTAGTCCAACAAACCGCACCATTATTCTGCATCACATGCCAAACTTTGAAAGCTTTCCCCGGCGCGCAGAGAGGAGAAAATGTGAAAAGAACAGAGGAGTTGGAGCGTACTAGCATTATGTGGCAGGCATGAGGTGTGTTTTCCAAACATGTAAACATCAATATTACCTCACGAATTGCTTACAAGACTCCACTTCCTTTGATTAATATAGGCGGTGACGACTAGCAGCAGTGGCAGTAGGTTTAGGTCTTCATCCTTGACGTGTATTCGATCCACATTAAGTCAAAAATTGTGGCATATCCAAACCATATATTTTAACAAAATGCCGAAAAGGACCCGAACCTGACTTTTATTAGTGCATTCGGGCACATAATTTCTAGACTAAGTTGAATCAAGTGTCTAACTCAAACATATCGTCACTTTAGAAGCTCGGTCGTAGTTGTTGATGGTTGTTTCTCCTTCGTCACCTCGTCACACTCTCTCTTCAACGGTTTCACCAATATCTAAACTAATAAAGAACCAGTTTTGAGAAATACATTTTTGACCTGTCAGATTCTACCCTACTTATATATCTACCGTTGATGAAAAAGAGTCTATCTAAAATACCATTGGATCCTGCGCTGGGATTTTAAAGGGGTGGGGCCGTAACGCGAGCGTGACGCTCAGCGTCATTCCGCGTTCAAAAAACCTGACATCCATAAAACTTTTTCCACCGTGAGTTGTTTCCACCCCGGACGCAAATCCCACCTCCCCGATTTCCTCTGACCGTGATTGCCTTCCTCGATTCCATCCGCAGTACGCGTTCCTTGATTTTCGCCGCGGATATTTGCTCAGTGATTTCCATCCTCCCCGTGTCCTCCTCCAGATCACTCCTCTCCTTCATTCCCTCAGATGAGAGTACTACTCGCGCGCCGCCACCGCACCGTCGATGAGGTGGCGGAAGAGCTCACCGTCGCGGATCGGGACCGTGGTGCGGCGGCGAGGCACCGTGCGGACTTGCGTGCCTGTATGGCATCCTGCGCTTGTGCGGGTGCGCGGCGGCGGTGAGACAGCGCCCTACGGCCTTGCGCGCGGCCGCACGGCGTCCTCCGGCGAGCAGCACCACCACCATCCGTCTCCTCTGGTACTTAACTACTCTTTCTCTCTTCTCCTCTGCTATTTGCGCTACAAAAGTCTGAGCGGTGCGTTTCGAATTCATTATTTATCTGTTTCTCCATGTGGTAGTGGCACTATCTGCCGCTGCTTTACAAATCGAATCCATCGATCCATGGCTCATCGATGTTTTGTGGGGCGATCTGATTTGATTCGGAACTTCTCTGGGATACACTAATTAATCACCGTTGGCATGCTGCAGCTTATAAGCTATTAATCACGTGACACATGGATTGCTGATAACATTGTTCACACATGCATCTGTTGTTGTGAATTACTGCATTAGTTGAGTGTTGCTGCATCTACTGGCAGCCATTTGCACATGGGACGCAATAAGAGAATCATGAGGTGATCAAGATGATGGAGAACCAATTGTGGGTTGTTCCATTGGGTTATTAATTTTATTTTGGTTTTATCATGGCTTTGTCCTGACAGTTATTTCTTATACAATTATTACAGGCAAGCATTCGGGAGGAACTTGACCTCTTTTTGCTGTAACACAAAGTAGCACAATAATGATTGTCATGAAATTTATGCGCAAGGTTTGTCTCTAGAGAACCATTTTTTTAAAATGGTCATTCTACTCTGTATTTTGAGGGGCTCATTTGATCGTTTGATAGTAATAAACCTCCTTGTTTACATAATTATCTGTCAGACTATATGATTTTGAACGGATGAGCAGGAAAGTGGATTTGGCATCTCATCTATTGGACTGTGGTTGCTGATTTTCTGTTGTAGCACCTAGGTATGTGCATACTGCATATCGCCGCCTTCCCATTCAGGACATATTCATTTGACCCTTATGTTTGTGACAATAGAACTGAGTGTTAAGCCTTTCCCATTCAGGACATGGTATTTCAAGCCACAACCAGGTTGTATTTTGAGTTTTGGTATGACATTCATTGGCCGCAGCGCTCGTTTTGAGTTGTATTTGACACTATATTTTGATCTAATACTTGAGAGAAAAAACCATGATAAACAATATTGGAAGGCCTCACAATCATGATGCATCATAATTTTTTAATAGAAAATAGTTATTCTCCTGCACAATTGTTTTTATATATTTTTATGTTTCATTGAATTTTTTAGTGTTCTGTTTACCAAAATCCTTTTTGGCCCTTAAAAAAGAGTACCCTGTATGAGCAGGTCCATGATACTAAAACTCTCCACATGAATGGACAGTGTATCCTCCTTACGTGAATGTTGAAAAAATTGGATGTGGGTTCAATATGAAGTAGAATGTTTTTCCCTCTGTTCCAGTTTTCAAACCATGCATTTGTATTTTGTAATATTGCTAGCCATTTTCGAATGAATTATTAACCTAAATTTCATTGCAGATGGAAAAAATGTGTTAATCCTGCCTTTGTACTGCAGAGCTTCTTCTCTATGACAACATTAAGGTAAGCCATATTCGTTCTTATATTATTTCACTTGGTTTTTAAACCAGAATCTATCAAGATGGTGTGGATTTAGTATCTATATGATATACTTTATTTCTCTGTGATATGCGTTGGATGCGTTGATAGCAAAGCTCTGCAGTACACTACAAGGCAAAGCTCCAATATAAATAAATTACACTTGCTGGTACGGGTGGTTTTTTTGTGTGGTGTTTCTTGGGTTTAGGAACGGGTATTATATGACATTTACATGATTGTTTTGTCAACCTCACAGAATTTCACTCCTGTTTTCAGAGTAAAATTCTGTCATGTGCAATTATTTCGGCTATAAAGGTAGTCATCAGGATCTATGTTCGATTCTCCATATGGTAAGGTAGGTTGCCAATTCTTTTCTGAGAAGTTGCATCCTTATAATCTTCTACACAGGATATGTTTACTTAAGTCTGCCACAAATTTCATCATGCCTACCCCTTCATATGGATTAAATCAACTTCTGATCACGCTTTTGATTGTGTGCATGCATTACTAAATAGTGTCATAATCGCTTTCAGTTCCTTCGTCATGACAAACTTTCATCCTATGACATTTCCGTTCATATGAAATGATTCATTAGAACGATGCATTCATTTGGATGAGCTTAGGAGGGAAACAAAAAAGCACTGCTTTTCGATGCACATGATCTGGAGATTCGACAGAAGGGCCGGTTGGTTTCAGGGGATGCAGATGTATATTCCTTCTTGCATTCTACTTATGATAAAGAGGTTACCATTTCTATTCTTATAGAAGTTACTTCCATGTGTTCTTTTGTATAAGATATGTTTCATTCGATCTCTCACAAGTTTTACCCTCCTACCTTTAATACAAACCAAATCAATTTCTTGGTGCATGCAAATGTCTATATGTGTCTTCATTACTGTTAATTCATGCAGAATAAGTTCAGCTGTTCATAGTTACCTTCAGAGTTTTGAGTGAATTAATAAAACCATATTTGAATTTCAGATTTGATCATCGTGATCTTACATGTACATTAATTCCTATCGTTATGGACTACTTTTTTATTGGCTGGTCAGAGATTCATATCCTCATGGACTACATTTTTATTTCTTTGGTTTAAGTCATGTTTTTTTTTTTTAATTTCTGTTTCCATTTTCTCGACATGCTTTTGAATTCCAGAAAATTCCACTTTGACCAGGTGCAGGGAGGCAGCTTCGCTAACGTTTCCATCTTGATGAGTTGGGGAGGGACGATTTTCTTCAGCACTTGGGTATGATGTGGAAGGTGCTTCTTTTTAGTGCCGTGCATGTTATTCGTCGCAATTTGTGGATAATCCTTCTGTTCACATGCCCTGGAGTGATTTTTTTTATTGAGTACCTGAACTTGTCTTTATTGATTTATGGTTATATTTTGCCCAGATTGCACTGGAGAAACGCTACACCAAGATACTGCTTGGATCATGTGCTTCTGAGATAGCATGTTGTGTGTTGTCTGTAACTGCGAAGGTATATATGCAGTTGACCTTCTAGGCATAATAGTTTTGGAACAGAACAATTACTAATCATCTGTAGGGGCATGCCTATTCCTTACCAACTGATGTACTAATCATCTGTAGGGGCATGCCTATTCCTTACCAATATGATTTATACATAATGACATTATTATACTGCACAATGAGATTGATCACATTGATGCACATGCAAGGAAACAGATGTATACTAGCCATATATAGGTGTCAGGAATACACTTGGTCCCTCAGGATCTGTGAAAAATTCCTCCAATCTATATACTGATAAGATTATTAATGGTTATGTGTGAATCTTGCTTGCAGATGGCCTGAACCTGAATACCTGGGAAGTTATGGTGAGGATCTTGCTCTTTACTTTGAAAAGCTATATGACAAGTATCATGACAATCTGAATGACAAGCCGCCTGCTTCTTCGTCCAAAGGTATGCTCATCCATTCCCAGAGAATTCTTAGATTTCATTCGTGTTCTTGGCATCTTCACAGAGAGAAACAAGAATCACCTTTTCCCCCTCAGCATCAACACAAACAAGGGGGAACTTTAAGTTGCACCCTTTTTTCTAATCTAATTGGGGAAAAAAACATGAAGAAGAGAGAAAGATAAAATAAAATTTATATTTTTCATCATGCCTTGGGACAAGATCGCATCACTTCTTGGGAGGAAATGAATCATAATATTTTATTCGTGTTTGTTTTGAGGCTTTTGACCATGGTTGTATTTCAGGATAATATTGCAGAGCATAATGATGTCGCCTGTTTTGAGCATCATGACCGACGAGAAGCACTCAGGTGACTTTGAGTGTTTATTGTGATTATAGGTGCTTAGCTAGATCAACTGTTTGCATGCTGGGATTATATTTTGGGTATATTTTAGGCACCTGGGCAGAACTTTGTTGCCATAGATTTTGTGTACACTACTTATTACCTGTTAGCTAGCAGTTTTGGTCACATTTAGATCTTTGCTTTCCCATGGTAGATGTGGCGCACGTGCAGGGCTTCAAGTGTATGCGAAAGTTAAAGCAAACAAACATGAAAAAAAAAAAGGATCTTGATGTTGGCTGCGTTGGTTTTGTATTCACGTTGTTTGTTGCACACAGTATTCGGTTAATACAAAATTGATGTCTGTCATATTTAGAAATAATTAATAATATGGACGTTGGCCCATGATTGTGGTGACCTTTTTTTGGTTGAATTCCATTTATAAATATTTAATATTCTTTCCAATCTAATCTTTGCATAGTCTTCTAACGGTGCTATTGCTTGTTTCATACCACGTTTCTTATATCTTTCTTGGACGGTGACTGTAGAACGACCAGGAGTCGACCTGCCCTTCTTGTGTGGCACGGCGAGAGGCTATGACGCCCAGCGGTCCACGAGGATGGGGTTGACGGATGAATCGGTGGATGGGTCAAGACCATCAAACGCATCTACGAGAACACCATCACCTGCAGCCATCCCTCAACAACGACGACGACCCATGCCACTCGAAGAAAAACTTTATTTTGTTGGATTCGCCTATGGATGCTTGGGGATATGAATGGTATTTTATTTGACATGCATGGGCCCATGAGTGCATATGGCATCGGCAAAGCTCGGTTCCAATTTTCTTGCCGTGAGAAATCGCATGTTGTAAGTTTTTGAATACTGCGTACAAGAAAAATAATTTTTTGTATGCTAGAGACAAGAATACCATGTTGTCGAATGTTGGAAACAAGAAAAATGGCCAGCAGTTTTCTTATCTTCGACATAAAAAAAATTCTATTTTCAAGCCTTCTACGAAAATTATATTTTTGTTTAATAAAAATACAAAATATGAGTTTTTATGCATTGAAATTTGTTGAATCATTATTATTTCTGTATCTCTTGAAGGAAATTATATTATTGAAAAAAATCATAATACCCATGGCCTTGTCAGTTTTTTTTTAAATTCATGATCCTGTCAGATGATCATTATTTAGACACATGCGTGGCGCACGTGCATTAGTACTATGTCATTATGTTATCAGATTCTTGAGCTTGTCGTGTTAATGTCGTTATAGTACTTAAATGCAATGATGTGTCAGAAGTGTGTTTTTGATGATAAGTATTATTTTTATTGTATGATAAAGTCCTGCCAAGTGATGTCATTTGGTCGAACACGTGCGTGGCGCACGTGCATTTTTACTAGTATATAGTAAAGAAAGAATCCGGGATCGAAAACCAAACTTGCAAAGAAATTAACCTGTTGTAGCAAGTTTTGACCTTAACGCCAGCAGACTACTTGTTCCACCTAATGATTCGTTCTTATTGACTTATAATCATCTCATTGTTTCTAGTCGCCACAGCCGCACTACGCTGTATATTCTGGCCTATCTATCAGTCATTTCTCTTTCTCTTTGACTGTTTAGCCTCCCATTTAATTATCTACTATCTCCGTTTCAAAATAATTGTAGTTTTAGGTTTCGTCAAAGTCAAACAACTCTATCATCTTGTGACTGTTAATTTGTAAAATTTTGTATGGTATAACAACATGCGAAATATATATCATGGAAGGCAAATTTCTTATGGCGAATCTAAAAATATAAATTTAATGCATTCGGACACATAGTTCCCCGTCTAAGTTGAATCAGACGTCTATCTCAAACCACGCGCATCATCACTTCAAAATGTTAGGCATCGTAGTTGGTGGTTGTTTCTTCCGTCACCTCTTTCATTCACAGTTTCACCAACACAGAAAGGAACTGGAAAAAACAAGCCTTTTAACCTTACGCCAGCAGCAGACAAACCTAGTAATAAATTGCTTTCACTTTGGCTTATCTTCACCTCACTCTTTCTAGTCGCCACAACCGCACAAGCAGCTAAGGTTGCACCATTTACAGGTGTACTCCTATCTATCAATCATTTTTCTGTTTGACCTCGGCCACTCAACCGTGCGTCTGGCTAACTCCATCGATCCACCTTGCAGCCCCAGATTGATGCATCAGGCTTTGTCACCGGCGGCGGGAACGTTGTGGAACCTTTCGGCTCTTGTATAAGCGTACGTAACTTTTTGTGCGTGTAATTTAGCTGCAGCGCTGGACCATGGCCGCGGGGGAGCTCCAGGTGTCGCGGTGTCTCGGATCAGTACGTCAAGCTTGTTATGTTATGTTATCCTAAGTGCTGATAATCCTGCTTCATTATCAACGACGGATATCGGAGTTATTAGTTATATAAACATCATGCCCTATTTTTTATCTATCTAATCCGCTCGCCTTGCTTGTCCTCTCCCGCCGCCCGTATGCACGCGCGCGTAAGCAAGGGCAAGGAGCAACAAGCAGAGTGCGCGCGCACATGTGACGCGTCCGACGATGCATTGACGCGATGCCCTGTTCCGATTGATGAGCAAAAGGGTCGTTATTTCGATCTCCATGCTGCGGTAGTATGTTCTGCATCCAGAAGACGTCGTTATTTCGATCTCCATGCTGCGCACATGTGTCGTTATTTCGATCGATCTCCATGCTGCGGTAGTATGTTCTGCATCCAGAAGACGTCGCGCGCTGGTGCAGACTGATAAGCTAGCTGCCCAACCTTGCTTGAGCTGATTAAACAAGGACAACGAGAACTAGGTGTTATTAAACAACAAAAGAGAGAAGAGAACACGTAGCAGGTGCCCGTGATGATCTATCTATAGTGCTCTGGTTGATCGATGTGGCGTTTGCGTGCGCGTGTCGTCGAACTAATGATCGGCGCGTGACTCGGACGGACGTGTACGTCAGTCAGTGCTGGCGGCCGAAGAACACTAATCCTGGAGAGATTCATGCGCCGGCGCCGGCCGGATGCAGGTTGCAGGGGCCCAGCCACGACGCCTGAACACATGCACGCACAGCATGATCGAGTACCGCCTAATTTGGGCGTGATTCCGGCGCATTTGTCTCAAGTTTCGTCGTCCTCTGTCCGGTACTCTGCCTAATTACGGGCTTCTGTTCGCAGTCAATCACGTGCGTATACGCCGGAATTAGCTGAAGACTCTGGGCTGGGCGCCGTTCTTCGGGGTGCTAATTTTGTGCCCAGTTTTCGGGACGAGCTCAAGAACTGATGAAGACCACTGAATGTGCAGGGTCAGGGTTTCGGGGAAGAATGGACTCTGTCAACTGCTTGACTGATCATGTTTAATTACTTTTTTTTTGACATGGATCATGTTTATAATTACTTACCTACAACTACAAATAGAGCCCGCAGACGTACCGGTAACAAACGAGTAGAATATGTAAACACGTGCGGTCGTTTTCTTCCAAGTTTCACAGACGTCATTTTGTCTCCTCGATTTACTTTGTCGGAGAGAGAGACGACAGCACCCGCGGTTTACTTTGTCGTACAGAGTGGAGAAAACAAGACGACATCAACGAGGCTGCGAGAGAGAAACTTGACCAGCCGCGGTGACGTACGATGAGACAGTACAAGCAGGACTGCACGACGAACGAAGGGCGCGTGTGATTTGAAATACGAACGCAAGTTGACACCACCGTTTGAAACGTGATGGGAAAGGGAAGAATTGGTTGAGGCGTTGAGCACAAGCCAATTTGCCCTGTCCGAGTTTCATCAAAAAAAATTTGCCCTGTCCGAGTTTCATCAAAAAAAATTTGCCCTGTCCGAAATTCCAGGCATCCTTGACGAACCTTCCGTTCCGTGTCCGTCCATGGCGACGGCAAGTGGCGCGCCTCGCCGCCCAGCTTGTCAATCATCTCATCAAGCCATGGCGAGGGTGCGTCTCCCATGTCGCCGGCGGCGGATCATGCACCCGATCGAACCGGCACGTGGTAATGCAGGGCGCTATGTCGTTCTGCTGCTTCTTCTCTCTTTCTTTTTTTTTTCTAAAAAAAACATTTCTTCAGCACAGGTGGCCCCTCCATGGGCTGCGAGCACTTGTGCTGGCCGGGCCGAGATGAGAGCCTAGTAGTCACTTGTGGCCCAGGCGCCCAACGACTAACAGGGGTGTGTCAATTTTTTCTTTTGCGAAAAAAAGAATTTTATTAATATTGAAACATATTAGTGGGAGACAAAAAAAACCTTAAAAGAGGCCCAACTTCTATCATCTAGTATCACCATTTCAGACAGATATGTCACGGACGAAAACTCCGATTTGAAGGAACAACGCGTCCTAATAACTTAGAGGAAACGATTTACCAAATCTGGTAAAAAACGATTAGGATGCAAATGGGGTTACTCTAGAATCTTAGCGGTTACTAGATCTACCGTCATGTAGTTGCACTTTATATATATATACTCATATACGTTTGAGTTTCATAAAGCTACTTCTTTACTATCTGTGGATAGGCGTTCCAACTGAAAGAAATGGCGCAGGTAGAGCTAGCTCAAGTGGCTGCACTAGAGTATAAAACTTTAGCCTAGCAGATTCCCAGCATTATTCCACATTCCATGCTTTGAGCGTTTTTCTCTGCGCGCGAGAAAGAGAAAATTTGAAGGAAAAAACAGGGGAATTGGAGTGCGGGTGTGCTTCTGCATAATACGACATACTAATCATCTGTCCTTTGTGATGGTGGGATTCAAGATTATTCCGGCACGGATGTGTGTTGTTTTCCAAGCATGTAACATCAGTATTACCTCATGAATTGCTTACAGGACTCCACTTCCATTGATAAGATGGGTGACAACTATTAGTAGTAGGTGTACGCCGGTCTACGTCTTGATCCTTTGACGTATTTGGTGATCCATATAAAGTCAAACACCGTGGAACTGAAATAATAAGATATAAAACCAAAAACTAGTGCACCACTTTAATTACTTTAGCAGTATGGGTGGGTTGGTGTTGATGGTTGTTTCATGACCTATCGCTTCTTTTTCGATCAAAGATTAGCTAATCCCTCTTGTCCAAAATGTAAGCAATTGTTGACATTTGCAATTCACGTTTGACCGTTCGTCTTATTAAAAAAATTATAAAAATATTAATTATTTTGTTACAATTTTTTATAATTAGATATACTTTAAACACGACTTATTTGGTTTTTATTTTCACAAAAACCATAAATAAAACGAACGGTCAAATGTGATACCCAAAAGACAACATTGTTTACATTTTAGACCGGAGAGAGTATCCTACAATGTTATTAGTATGCTAGTAAGAATCTGGAGAGAGTACATCTTAGCAAACACACGGTATTCCGTGAGTAGGCAAAGCTTAAACATACTATCAATTCACTTGACAAAATACTTTAATCTGAGTAGACTTTGTTCAACCTGCCCCTCTGTGTAATCTCAACCATTTCTATCGTTCACCTCCTCGATCACTTAGCCATCGTCTATTTTTGGCTTTTTTATATTATTCCGAATTTTGCATATTTTTATCATAATGGCATGATGGGTAATTTAGAAATATGTGTGATGGATACTTTTGACAAATCTTTTGATAATAGAAAGGTGGGTAATTTATATCTAAAGGCTATCGTTTATCTTACTTTAGTCTGTATAGCAAGATGTTTTGCTTTTTTTGTGAGAATTTTTAGAATTTTTCTTTCGATTAACGTGGAGGCTTCAAGTGGAGCATTCCGTTAGTAAATATAAAATAAGATAAAATGTATAACCTGCGTGCAGGTAATAAGCTCTATGGCTCGTTCGAGGGAACCATAGGAGTACAAGCTGCTACCGCAGGGATGACGATCGAACCTTGCGGATGTGCGTTGCTCATCAGTAGCATTTTGTCAAGTGCGGTGAAGAACAATGCTTGTCCTGAGCTAATTGCCTTGCTTGTCCCTTGCGCCGCCCGTCCGCGCGCAAGCAATGCAAGCAGAGTGCGCCACGAGGTCAGCTGCTAAGGGCAATGTCATCACGCGCGAACGTGACGCGATCGACGGCGGCCGGCCGGCCGGAGATAGACAGATAGATAGATGCTTCGGCACGACACGAACGCGCGCGCGATGGGCAGCCGAGCTATAGGACGTCGTTATAGAGTGTTAATTAGGTAGGTGTACACTTGGATCAGCTGCTGATGATGTTCGAACCATATTGTTTTCCAGCAATCAACGGGACGTCGTTATTACCTTTTTT
Organism: Eragrostis nindensis; assembly: GCA_012490785.1. Lineage (NCBI taxonomy): Eukaryota > Viridiplantae > Streptophyta > Magnoliopsida > Poales > Poaceae > Eragrostis > Eragrostis nindensis. The sequence continues at coordinate 113,002 of JAAXCT010000581.1, forward strand.
TTTTTGCGATGGAACCGTCGTTATTTTTTTTCTTTTTTTTTGATTGGGTGGACCCCACCCTTCGCTCACGCCGGAGCCCGACGCCAGCGGCGCCCACAGGCGCCAAGCCAACGCGATGTCGCAGATGGCTGGTGCGGGACGGGGGATCGAACCCCCGCCGGCTTGACGCTCTCCTGGCGTCTTTACCACCAGGCCACTGGAACCGTCGTTATTACTAGGCTACTAGAAGCTAACGAGCCGCCCGACTTGAAACATCCTCCTGGCGTGGCGTCTTTGTTCTCTTTTGAAAAAAAAAAGGATCGAAAGCACTGGTGCTCTCTCGCGCGCCTGATGCACGCGTCCTGCTGCACCACCAGTCGACCACTACTGATCGATCAGAGAGAGATTCAGGAACGCCTGCTTGCTGGCTCATGTTATGCTGCCGCCAGGGCAGCATGCATGCGCATCCACGAGGGCCGGGCCGCTCCAATTTGGCACGTGCCTTGTCCCGGTTTTCCTCTGCTCGCCGGTGGAAATACAGAATTCATGGGGCCGGCCGGCAGGACATTAGTAGTCAGCTAGGCAGTATGCTCCCATTACTGGAATCTGCTGGGTGAAGGGTTAGCTGAAACCGGCATGCTAATTTTCTGCCCAGTTTTAAGCTAGACAGATGAATTGAATTGGACTGAATGGTGCCGTGTCGCTTGAACTGAATACTAGTTGGTGCCCAATTAATTTTTTTCCAGGCGTCAAGAAAAAGACGTTGCCGTAGCTAAGCTACCCACGCCTTGGTCTTCTTGCCACCTTGCAGGACTGCCGTCGTTGCCACGGACACTGTAGACGTACACTAAGCTAGGTGCCGAACCGAAGCCGTGTTGCTGCCTCAGCAGTCAGCACTCAGCAGCGCTGTCTGAGTTGAACCCATCACGTTTACTTGCTTGTTATTTATTGATTGGCTGGGAAGCTAATTAAGGGCACCACGTAACGTAAGCGGTGAAAAACTAGTAGCAGCAAGCAGCGTTTGTCGATCGATCGATCGATCTCACCGTACGTGGGCGGTCGACTCCAGTCGCTTTTGCGCAGACGTCCGGGTAAACGTTGGTCGATCCGTGTAGGTTATTTTTTGAAGCAATCCGTGTAGGTTATGCGCGTACTTGCAGACGTCGTTTCTTAATTTCAATCATTTTCCTACACTGCATTCTGAGACGTCGTGAGTAAATTTGACCAGACGACGAACTGAGACGACACGTACGTACGGTTTTACCTCTTGTGTCCTCTTGTGTACGTAGCCTGCACAGCTAGCTGCATATTCCAGTCTCTTTTAGTACCTTTTTCTTTTCTCAAAGTAGCTCTGAGGGGGGAAAAATTAAGGCATGCTTGTAGGTTTGTAGCTAGCTCAAATAGTACGATTTGCTAATTGGCCCCCACTTGGGTCTTGAGTCTGGTGCGTGAGAGCGTACTGACGCAGGACACGTGATGGAACAACGCTGCAAGTGGGCAGAAGAACGTTTCCAACCCGTGCCGGAGCAGTTCGTTCAAAACCAAAAAATGCGGCCGCGCGAGTTCAACTTCTCCAATCAAGTGGCGTACCGACTCGTCACAAACGACGGGGCATGCGTGGCTCGATCCTTGGGGAACCGCTCGTTCAATGTACGGCGTGGATGCGTCCCCCCTCTGGCGGCCGGCGGCGGCTCATCGCCGGACCCCGGCAACTGATGCTGGTATGCTTTTTAGGCTCATTTTGCCATATGAATATCGTGTTTTATATAATTCACTAAAGCACCGCCGGGTGACCAAAGACTTTTTTTTTTTTTTTGATACGGGGTTGGAGACGGGATAGGGCTTCGTCAAGTTTGTGATCATGCCATGGTTCAACTTCAAACTTCAAAGAGCTCGTGAGCACGACAGAGCTTCTGCGTCCGGACTCGGGACTCGTTTAATCATTCAGGAGCTGGGCCGAGGTGCGCGTTGAAATGGCACGTGGGCCTGGAAGGCAACATCGGACCTCACTTTTTACGTGGGCTGCTACTGGACCGTGAAAACCGATGTTTAAAGTTTTAGAAATCAGCCCAAGAGCACTTGCCACTGATGTCTGAGTATGGTTTGTGGACAATTCATTTTTTTTTTCAGATGATACATGTGAGCACATGGGTACGCTTTCTATCTCGGCTGATAAGCGCTAGCGTTGCTTGTACATCGCTAATGGTCTACTCGAGTATAACGTCATAGCTCCACTGCAACCAATACTCCAATAACTATCAAAAGTTTAAATGATTTTCAATCTGTTGTGTCTGAACTGAAATGGTCTTGACACGCCACCAAAGTCTGAAGTTTTGCCTCCTAGATACTTAGAGCCTCTTTGGCATGGCTCTCTCACCCAGTGACCGAGCTTCAGCCAAAGAATAGAATAGGAGGGCCAGCCTAATTAAGTAATTAAGCTCTAAACATGCAAATAACAGCTCAATTACCACTAATCAATAAACCTTCAGTTGTGGTGGTTGGGGGGGGGGGGGGGGGGGGGGGGGGGCATGGCCACCCCTGGCCATAACAAAGCAAGCTCTGCAGTCACCTCTGGCTCCTGACACAAATCACTGTAGCATACTGTGCAAAGGCGCCTGAGGAGCCTTTCAAACCCATTTTCATCGACCTTATCCTTACTTCATTTGGGATAGAAAAAGATCTTCGCTACAGTGCCACACAATGTTACTATATAGTACTTTGGTAAAAAGAGCCGAAGCCAAAGAAACCTGACCAAACAGAGTCTTACTTTTCATGTCCTTTCTTGTGCTCTACTCTATGGATCTCTCTTCGAGTCAAAAAGGTCCATGCGCAGCCAAATTGTTTGGTACTTGCAAGCTTATAAAGCTATCTAGTACTATCATTTTAAGCTAATTCTTCTCTTTTGAAAATTTTAGGCTAAGTCTCCAGAGTTGGATATTCATATAATGCCTATTTTCATCTATTATATATATAATTGATCAAGAATTGAAGTCTTCACGTTCGCTCTCAAGGCCTAGGAGCCTCCACGTTCGCTCTAAAATGCTAGAAATTCCCACGTTAATCTGAGAAAATAAGAAGAAAAAATTACCAACCACTGCCATTATGAAAAAATTAGTCACAAAACCCCCTATAAATATTTATAAGATAGCTAAATTTAGAATAATAAAAAATAGCCAAAAATATCCCTCGAACATATTTCTAAATTACCCACCATGCTATTATGAGTAAAAAAACTAATTCAAAATAATAAAAAATAACAAAATACACTTCACACATATTTCTAAATTACCCGTCATTCCATATAAGTCCAAAAAAATAACTAAAATCGGTTTATAAAAGATTGCTAAAAATATTTCTAATTTTTATTTTCAATTTTCCGACCATATTTATGAGTCTAAAATAGCTAAATATGACGTCATGGGTAGGCAAGCTGAAAAACAAGCTATGACGATGACAGAGTAAGGATGAGTGAGAGAACTGAAAAACAAGTTAGAAAGAAGGACGAAAAGAGCCTTAAACGAGAGGGCGACGAGCAGGCAATCTGAACAACAAGATGACCAACCTACCAGTAGGAAAGCTAGAGGGGAAGGTGACGCGTGAAGGTAGTAGACTTTGCTGGAGTGGGCGACAAGTACGTAGGCGGGACGGATAATGAGTTGGCAGAAGTATAATAGAGGAACAAATGCGCCGGAGAACAAGCCAAGGCGACAACTAGCTGAGCATCATTACGAGCAGGCGAGGGATGCAACCGTAGGAGAGAGCATATAAAAGTTTATTACAAAATATCATGAAATACCTACATACAAGTTTATAAATTTTAATATTATCATTGTGAAAACAATCAACTCTAGCCGCGTAAATATACGAGCAACCATACTAGTTTACTAAAAATACAAAGGTGCTTGGTTTATTTGCAAGATAATTGATGTCAAACTGCATTTAAATAATTATCCTATCTCCAGCTTACAACATGGTACGATTCATGCGCTCCAAACGTTCCCTTTATCTCAGCGACAAAGACAGCAGAAAATTTCTCCTTTTCCATTGCTCATAAGAAAAGGAAAAAAAAAAAGCGTTTTCCTGATGCCTACTTGGCGCGCGGTGATTGGGTGGCGGATGAGGCGCGTGTGAGCCACACCGCGCCAGGCTGCGCCACCCTCCGCCGCACAAGCTCCCACCAACGCCTCCTCTTAATCCACACCCACGCGGGCCCGCTCTCGCCCGCGTCCCGCCGGTCGGCCACCACCCTGCTCTCGCCACTGCAATGGCGGCGGCGGCCTCGCCGGCGGCGTGCGCTCGGGCGTCGGCGTCCGGCCCCCGTGTGGGCCGCCTTGCCGTCCGCGCACTTTCGGCCGATGGCCGCGGTGATGGCGGCGCCGTCTACAAGGAGCTCGGTATGTATGTTCGCACTTGAACGTCTATTTGAGTGCAGCCGTGTAGCGTAGGCTGTTGAAGTGGTATTCCTTTGAATCTTTACTGATGCCCGTTGTCGAATTTGCTGAGCGAATACCTGGCATTGGTGGTCCGGATCATCTTTGATTAAGAATAAATAGTGCTTCTTGGTAACCAAAATCCTAATCATTTTTTCAGTTGATAGAAAGTACAAAAGCTTACATAGGGAATGTGAGCTCAATTAGATTTGGGATATATCTTGTCCTGGATGCGAAGTTCAGTTCAGCAGCAACATGTACAACCTTGCGCCATTATAAACAAATTGTACAACCAAATATTATCTATTCTTTTCTTGTTTAAAAATTCAGTTATATTCATAATGTTCTATTGTATCAGAGTTAGTTTTCAGTTTATGCTAAAAGACAGAGTGTGAAACTTCTCTTTCTTTTGCAGTCGAAATTCAGATGTCACAGGTAGTGACAACTGACCATACTAAATTGACATTTGAGCCAAAGCACACAACTTGAACAAGCTGTACGAGTACACCCTAAAGATAAAGAAAATGATAGAGTGGATGATATTCGCTGTTCGTTCTTTTTTTTTTTTCAGGGTTGTACTCCTTGAGAAAAAGGATTGAAGATACTGTTGTCCGCGTTGAAACGACTGCATCCTGTGCGTTGGAGCTGGAGGAAGCAAGGAGAATTAAACAGGAAGAAGTATTGCGGAGGCGTAACTTGTGGGACAATCCAGCGAAGTCGCATGAGACACTTTCTGATCTAGCTGATGCCATCAGAGTGGTCGACCATCTCAAAGACCTTTGCTATAAGGTGTTTTCCTAGATATGTAATGTCAGTTTAATTGTTTGCTTCAGTAATCGATATTTGAATAGCCAAATCAAGCTTTCTTAATTATTGGTGTTTGTCCATGTGGACCATGCTTGCAATGATGGACTAAAGCAGTTGACTTGTCATTCCCTTTACTAAACTCTGCCAATTTGGAATATTGCTTTTCTGCTTTTATTATCTTCAGCAAAAACAAAAAAAAATGAAATAGAAATTTTTATTAGTTAGTAGTTACTGATCATTGTACACTGCAGGCTGAGGAGGCGAAACTGATCAGTCAGCTAGCAGAGATGGATGTCATAAATGGTGAGCTATTTAAGCAAGCATACAGATCCTCTATAGATGCCAGTGAGTATTTAGATCGCTACCAGAGGTACAAGCTTCTGAAGGGTCCATATGACAAGGAGGGAGCTTGTATTATTGTCACTGCAGTATCAGAGGGTGTTGCTTCCGAGGTAAGAAAATTGTGGGTTCCACTCTATATGTGATTATTGGTTGCGGGTTGTTGATAATAGATTAAGAAATGTCGTCACAGCACTAGCTATAATTTTACCTTACTGCTTTGAATGATTTGATTGACCTATTTGCTCTTATAAAGTTGTCTTATTTAACTTTCTGTTATCATATTGGCGGTCATTTGTAAAATAGTCTTCCAAATATGTTGATAGCTCATAGTGGTACACAGTTCCATACAACTACATACAAGTGTGTTTGTGTCTTTGTGTGGTCATCTCCACCTTTTTGAATGTTGACATGTTTATGTTGCAGCTATGGGTAGAGAAGCTTTTTGACATGTATGCAAGTTGGGCACGGAAGCAAGGTTGCAAGGTTGGATTGGTCGAGAAGATTGCATCAACATGTGGTCATGTCCGGTGTACGGCAATGGAGATTGAATCAGAGTACATGTTCGGTACCCTTTCTGGAGAAAAAGGGATGCATCGAATGATATACCCTTCCCTTGATAATTCTGGCACTAATCAGGTGATTATGTTTTCTGTTGTTATTTATTATTTTATTTGAATGCATCAGTGCATGTTGAGTGCCACACACTTTTTAATCCAGTTTTAGTTATCTGTTCTTAGTTTGGGAATATATTACTCAAGTTATAGAAATGATGCTTTAGCTTCAGAAATGCAAAATTATTTCAGTAGAGTTGACTAATGTGCATAGATTGACCAAAATAAAACTATTTTAGAAAAGACTGGCCATATGCAGATTATGTTGTCTACTCCCAAAGAGGTAGAAGTAGAGGTGACAAATCACCACATGAAAGTATCATCAAACTGCATCGGTCCAAGTAGACTTCACTTTTTACAGGGCATTCTACACACTTAAATGCAAGATGCAGATGTAAGTTCCTATTAAAAAAAAAAGATGCAGATGTAAGTGATAGGATCAAGTGACTGATTATGAATATGAAGTCTGATTCTTTGACCATTGGGTTTTTGTGAGTACTTGCGTGTTAACAGAAATTAATTTAATTAATAATAAACTTAATTCTTTATCTTTCAACTTTTCGAGAAAGTGTTGGTAGAAGATATCGATCCAAGATTTCTGCACAATTGTTATCGCGACCTATCTTCCACGTACTGCTTTATACCAGAATGGCTTACCCAAAATTTACCAAAGCCTGCAGGCCATATCAGCTAGAGTCGATATTATTCCTCTTTTCTTGGACCGGCCAATTAATATTCACTTGGATGAGAATGATCTCAAGATCTCACCATCACCTGATGAACACACGAAACGAGCTAGCAGAAATGTTGCTGCTGTTAGGGTTCAACATATTCCAAGTGGAGTCAGTGCTGAAAGTTCAGGTACTGAACAAATGCCTATTCCTCATTATTAGAGTTCTCATGTAGCTTTGACTGCTCCTGCTCATTGATTTGAAAATAAGAAATGTAGCTTTGACTGACAAGATGATCTTTCAACAGGTGAGAGAAGCTACTTTGCAAATAAGCTGAAAGCCACAAGTAGATTGAAAGCAAAGCTCCTTTTAATAGCTAGAGAACTGAGAATATCAGACACAAAGATGATCAGCATGCAGGCTATAGAGGATATCTGCAACCGAGAAACACGAAGATACACATTTGGGCCTCAGAAATTGGTTCATGATCTCATCACAGGCACCCAATTATCAGACTTGAACTCGGTCCTGGAAGGCGATATCGAACCATTCATCAGAGCCCGTATTGTTTCCAAACAATGAAGATACACCAAGACCTCAATACCTGATCGAATTGTTTGCTCGGTTGCTATTCTGTACATTTGTCTTCTGATACCCATCACGCCACATCAAAAGCTAACCCATGTATACTGCGTTTACTCCAAACCTATGTACAATGTATCACATTCAAAGCCAAAAGGCAAGACCTCAGGTACATAAAGGAAAAGTTCTTACGAGCTACTTCACTCCATTGATACTCTTAATTTCATTCATTCCTGATGCCTCGTCGAATCAGCATGTTGATTACTCAGAAGCAATTTACCAAACACCTTGTTTGCACATATCAAAACGACCCATTAGCATCAATAGTTCCAGATAAGGTGCTCAAACTTAACAATGAGCAATACACATGCAGAAATAGCTCGCTAACACATGAGTTCCATCATATCATCATCGGCAACATATCCAAGAACGCATATGTACCTATCAAGAGTTTCCAATACTCATTCCCAATATCAGTTTTTTGAAAATCAAAGTGAAAAGCACCTCTCCAACAGTTCCTAAACCTGGTTGCCAATCTTTCTGCGCTCCCAATCCAGACGACATCAGTAGCCAAATATACGCCGCAAGCATGCGCTCCCAATACACCTCGGGCCCACACCTGCACCCCCCGCACGGTCGATTCTGCCCACCTGTCCATCTCCAACTGCCTCGCACCACCTCCGTGATTCCCTCTTCGGGAGAGGCTCCCCACCGGCGGCGCAGACAAGACATGGCTGTGGCAGTCCGGTGCACTGCATCCCGCAGGTGCTGTTCAAGCGACTCATCTGGGCCTGTCTTCGAGCTTCTCGCCAACGGTGCCAATGGCGACGGTCGCTCCACTTTGGCCATAGGAGTTCCTACCTCCTTGGTTGTTTGAATTTGTTTCTATACGGTCATGGCTGGGCTATTGAATTGGGTAGGAAAGGATTGTGAGGTGCTCTTGTCAATCTGGTACTGATTGGTACGAGAGAGTGAGATGAATGAGAGGGAGAGGTGCTAGAGTTGAAGCTGCAACACTGGATTGGACGGCGGAGCAGTGGTCGTTGTGAATCTAGTGCTTGTTGTTTGCTGCGTGGACAAGAACAGAGAGGGAGATGTGATGTTGAGCAGAAAGACAAGCAAGATCGTTCTTTGTTGATGTGGCACAATTTTATTTGTTTTGGGAATGATTTTTAGGAACTGTTGGAGGCAGGATTTTTTTTCACTTCCAATAAGTTTTTGGAAGCTCCCAAAACAGAGTTTTTGGGAGTCAATTTTTTCAGAACTCTTGGAGGCACATTTGTTTCCGCTCCCTCCGGGTTTTAATTAATTGATGTTTTTGGAGCAGAGGGTATATGCAAACATTTTTCAAATACATCGGAGTTTCAAACTTTCAACCAATTTGCAATTTTGATAAAATACATCCATAGGAGGAAACTCAATTATTTTTACACGATTAAATCTGTGACCATGCAGAAGTACGCATGTTGCATACGTAAACGTACTCATGGACGTACGGCATACGGTGGTGGATACATCCGTAGCCCTCGACGCCGCTTCATTCAGTTGAAGCTGATGGGGTAGACGCGCTTCATGTTGGGGTAGAAAAGTCCCCAGTTCTGCTCCACGCCGCTCTCCTTGAGGTTCTCGTTGAACATGGAGAAGAGGTACGTCTCGATGGCGCCGGGGTGCCGCGGCGTTCCGCGGCCGACGTGGTTGATGAGGTTCTGGTTGTAGGTGGCCGCGTTCTCCGGCGACGCGGCGACGCCGCCGGCGGACGGCCAGCCGCTCTCCGCGACGACGAGCGGCACGCCGGAGCCGCCGTGGTTGCCCATCGCGACGAAGTACGAGTCGACGGTGGCGTCGAAGAGGTTCTGGTACCCGTAGTCGCCGTCCTGCACGACGGTGCCCGGAGCCGTGAAGAGCGCGTAGCTGAGGTCCATGGCGGCCGGGTTGGCGGCGTAGGTGAAGTAGGGGTACACGCTGGCCATGAGCGGCGCGCCGGTGCGCGCCAGGAACTTGAGGACGCCGCCCATGAACCCCTGCGCGTCGCTGGTGAACTCGGCTTGGGACGGCGGCTTGTACCCGCCGAGGATGGCCTGCGACACCGACGTGGTGACCCTGATGCTGTCCAGCCCGGCGGCGTCCAGCGCCGCGCGGACGTTCTCCATGGCCGGGACCAGGTTCTGCGTCGCGCTGCCGTCCACCTCATTGCCGACGCAGACGCACTTGAAGGAGACGGTCGGGTACGCCTCGATGTTGTTGCGAACCCAGGAGGCCGCCGCGACGGGGCTCGCGGCGAGGTTGGAGAGCACTTCGTTGGGCGCGCCGACGACGACGGTGATGCCCGTGCCGCCGACGGCCTGCAGCGCCGCCTGGTCCGGGTAGTACATCCGCATGGCCGAGATGCCGTTTGATTTGTACAGGTCGATGACATCGCTCGCCGCCGGCAGGTTGTCGCCGCTCATGCCGTAGGACACCCCGATCGACTCCACACCTGCCAGTAATCATCTTGTCACGCTTAATCACAGTACTAATTACTGAGCTACCTTTCACCGTGTAGTATTAGAGAAGAAATGGGGAAAACATTGTGCAGAAATAACAGGGGCAGCCAGTGCATATGCAGAGTCTGCATGTAGTGTGATTTATCCTAGAATGTCGCAAGCTTTTGAAAATCCTTTTTGACGTGTTCATTCTAGGATGCTGAAAATACGCATTATCCTTAATTTTGACCGAGGCGTGCATTGGCGGGCTTTGTTTAGTGTCTCATAGAAAGATGGAGAGCGAGTGCTTAGAAAAAGGTTGTTAGATGCAGATCTTCGACTGTGCAGTGTGCACCCTTATTGATGTCACATGTAACTAACTGATGGGGGGATAAACAGCTACTGGTCGTGCTTGCACGCGTGCTAAAGTAGGGAAAATATTCAGGGCAAACTAACTATTCGGAGGAATCGTGAAAACCCCTTCAACAAACCTATAATTAGAAGTTTTGAAAATTTCTGAAACTTGCATACGAGTAGAGAACATGGTGAGAAACATGCACACAAAATTTCAGATTTTTTTCAAAACTTCTAAAACCGTTTTTGGAAAGGGTTTTCACGATTCCACCGAATAAGTGGGTTTGCACTAATATTTTCCCTTGTAACCATGATACGTGTTTATCACAGTACCATGCAGAGCTGAAATAGGTAGCTAGGAGTCAAACGAATGAATGAACTTTCTTTTGAAGTGGTTGGACTCGAGAGTCAACAACAACAAAAGGGAAGAGGAAATAAGTTAAAAGTGATAAGCCACAATGTGACTGCTAAGACCTTCGTTTGCATACATGGTCATTCAGAGAACGATAGATAATCCGTTAAAACTATTATTTTGGAAAAGATGTTTAGGACCAAACTAAACATTGTTATTGGCTACTCCTATACAATACATACAATCAAGCTCACTCCATATCTATTATCTTTTTATCACCATGCCTATTATCTGCATCATCTAAAGAAATGTGCCATGCATGTATAAACGAATCCATAGCATATCCAATCATTTTAGATTGAGAGAGAGAGAGAGAGAGAGAGAGAGAGAGAGAGAGAGAGAGAGAGAGAGAGAGAGAGAGAGAGAGAGAGAGAGAGAGATGGGAATCACTTTGGAAGACCGATGCAAAGAGCCCGAAGAGCAACGTCATAGCAAACATGGAGGCAACACCTTGACTTGCCATTCTCTCTCCTCTCAAATTCGTCTTCAGACAATGCTAGATCTCCAAAACTCTCTGCTTGTTGCTTTGCTTTGTTGAAATAACCAGTGCTTGCAGCCCCTTATATATAGAGAGATCGGTTCAAGAGAGGTCGTCCAACCCAACTTGGCCCAAATTCCCCCAGCACCGACACTAATTTAGCATCTTCCAATTGACGAGCCAATGGCCGGCAGCCGTTGCTGGCGTCACTCGCAGAACAGTGTCTACACTAGTCCAGTGGTCGCCCCGGAATTTGTTGCCCGGGCATTCAAATATGTAAAAAATTCACATAGCTAAGAATTTCTTTCACACAAAGATGATAAAATATGTGAGACATGATTTTTTTTTTTCTTATTTACTTGTGTAATATACACTTGTGTCAAATACAAATGCGTAATTTATTGTTTTGTCAAACTTTTGGGCATTTAACTAAATGGTCCGCCAGTGTAGTAGTCACACCTTATGACAGAGGATTCACAGCAACCAACTTTCAAAAAAGGGAAAACATATTTTATAATTTAAGCACCCTGAAGATAGAAAAGGTTCGTACGTCAACACCAGCCGTGTTGTTGCTACCTTTCTATTTTTACATGTCAAAGAAGTCCAAGAAATATTCAGATGCACGCGTGATCACTATTAACAGCCTGCAACCTGCTCAAGTTTCTTTACATATCACATCTCTAAGTAAAATTTTAAAAGATGAAAAATAGAACTGGAATCAGATAACTAATTCTCTAGATATTAATAAGAGCGTAATAATTTGTCTAGGAGGTAGCATTGGACATAAATGCCAAGAAAAATAGATTAGCCAATGTTGTACTATATTAAGTGAATTGCCCTTCTTCCCCATCAACTTAGACTTTTGGGGTTAATTGGTCGGTGTGTAGTTAGCTCAATATGTTATTAGGCCAAATATCTCAGGTTTTAATCCTGGTGGATGCGATTTATTAAAATATATTAAAGTTAACATCATTTTATATTTATACTTCATTATGAATTTACCCTCATTTTTTCAACTTTCCACCATTGCTCCTATCTTGACTAAGTTTGTTGCACCATTGCCCTTGTTTAATTTGACCCAGTCTCAATTAGGCTTTTAGTTGAGTTGGTTGATAAATAGTTAGCTCGATAATACAGATGTTGATTAAATTTATCTTGAGTCGAAAGAACTATGAATATAATAATTGGCCCGTTGATAAAGAAATAGTGATACTTTTATATGTTGTCATCTAGAGTATTGACATTAAATCAATCGATGTGTATAACTTTATCGCACAGTTGGAATATCACTAGCCTTTTGCCAAAACGTGGCCACCGCATGCAGTTTAGAAAGGGGCAGTTAATCTCATTCGACCGAAATGCCATAACTTTTGCTAGATGAAAGAACATAATCTCGAGATAAAGGGACAATTGACCTGATTCGATTGAAATGCCATACCTCACCGCCAGCTTAAAACACACGCTCAAGGTAAAATAACAATAAATTTATTCAATTGAAACGCCATTGCCGTTAGCGTAACTGAAACAATGAAGAGATGCGACGTTTTTCTAGACAACGAGATGTAACATCCACTGACAAAACCAAGATATATTTGTGTATATATGCATCTAAGAATTTTGCGCGCACATGAAATCCTTTCGAGTTTTGAGTTTGTGGTTGCCTTGTGTTGATTGCTCTCGCGGATACCATGTCACCTTAACAAGTAACACATCCCTGTCTTGGTTGGCTCAGTTACAAACACGTCCTGTCAGTACAGAGCTATACAGGAAACAAGTAGTATATCCCTATCTTGGAATCTAGTCACTGGGAAGAACGAAGGGGCACGTCTCCGCAGAACATCTCTACAACTGGCGATCATTTCGCGTTTCCGTACCCTTCCATACACATATTGGTATTTTGGCTCTGCCACCTTACCTTGCCACCTTAATTAGCAGCGTTCTAAGCCCGCACAGAACTCCTGTCTTTAGGCACGAAAGCAGACGACGTCGGGAACAGTACAAGAGTGGATCGACCACATCTGCACGTCACCAGTACCATTTCTCTCTATTTCCACCATTTTTTTCGCTGAGGTTTATTCTTTTTGGACGGTATCTGACATATTCCTCCTGCTATGTATAAGACAAATATGCATTTACCGCAAATGAATAATTTGTGTGTCGCTATATTATGCTTTATGGAACATTAGTAGTAGAGGTCCTGCACTCCTGCAGTGACAGAATAAATTCGACTGGCAGTTGTACCATTAGACTCATGTATCTCTTGGAAATGTACATTTGGAGTTGCACGCGGTCTTTGCCGCAGTTGTACCATCAGACTCATGTATCTCTTGCACAACGCTGTCCACAGTGTTTATAAATCACAGTCCAAAGTTAGAAATGGCAACCATAGATAATGAAATGACAAGAAGCATATCTAGTGACAACACAACAAACCAATCATATATAATAAATAACATACGTGTCAAAGCTAAGTAGCTGGCTGATTGATGAAAATAGAACTAATTGCGATGTCAAATTGTGGAAGTGAAGGAATGCCAGCTGCACACGGCACTTTGAATACTCTATACTTTAGAATGAGCATCAGCATGATTTGTTACAATCGTTCTTTCTTAATTAAAAGATCAAGTAAACTTCAGAAAACTATGACTATTTGCATCCGAGTAACAGAGAAAACTACAATTTTTAGTAGAATTTCATAAACTACTACTTTTGGACCTGGACCCAAAAGACACCCACACATCTCTATTTTTCTAAAATGAGTGACTGGCAGATGGAGCCACTTTAAAAAGTCATAGTTTAGTGTTATAAAAGGCGCAAATAGTCGTAATTTTCTGAAATTGAATCAAAGTCGTAGTTTCTATTACTTGAGTGCAAATAGTCATAGTTTTTTGGAAATTTACTCTAAAAGACTAAACAAAACTATAAATGGAGGGTAACAAGATGAGGACAATTGACAACACAACAGTGACTCTCACGACAACAATTATGGTCTTCTATGATGAATTAATTACATCACAAAACTTAAGAAATTCATCATAAATAACCTTCTATACGACGAACTTATGATGAAAATCACTTTGTCATAGATTGTGCCTTGCTGATTACCTTCTACAACGAATTTCACATTTTCGTCATACATTTGTTTTTTGTCATGTCATGACATGGAGATGACCTGGATCTGATGTGGCTGGCTTGCTTCATTTTCAGCCCACGGACTCCTGGCCTATTAATTTTGCAAGCCTTTTATCTTATACGGCCAATTATTTCGCAAGCCTTCTAGTTATTCCGGCCCATTAATTACGCAAGCCTTTCATTTTTCCTCTCCATTTTTTCAAGCCTAATACTTTTCAGCTATTTTCTGACGACCCATTGATTATTCTGCCAGTTCATTAATTATCAGGCTGGTTTTCTTATTCGGCCTATTTATTTATCAGGCAAATAATTTTTGAATCTTTAATTTCCAGCCCATTCTTCCAGACCACACTCAATACAGCTAAGCCAAGCCTAGTTACACAGAAGATAGATTAAGCTCAATAGTAAATCATATAGATTACAACCTGCATACAAATAATAAGCCCAATAATATGTCATCACACTGATCACAGATCCCAACAATATTCACATCACATATAGATTTGTACACTTCCCAGGTCACATGCACATTGCAATTCTCACATTACATATAAGTCTCACATGGCAACACAACTTTCGCACACAGATCAGAAAGGGCTCTAAGTCAAGAGGCAGGCTTATGCTAGCACTCACAAAATAACCAACATAACACCTCCATCTCAAGAGTTAGAGCGCTCCCCAAAGTGGCCAAGAATACATTAGCGTCCATCTCAAAAGTTAGTGAGAGCTACCTTTGTTGAGCTGAAGCAACCAATGAAGAAGGGCTTGATCAATGTCTTCACTACCTTCAGGTTCACTAGAATGACCCAGAGTCTTCACGAGCACTAGCTTTCCTTTTGGTTGTCTTTGCAATTGTACTGTTTAGCAATGAAGAGTTGCACGGGCATCAAGGCATTGTAAGAGCTTGGATGATTTAAGGCAGTAAATGTAAGGATAATGAAAACAAATGGCAATTAACATATGAGGAGATGGTTGAAACATGTTACTATGAGTTTAGTTTGAAAGAATAAAATGGCGTTGAAAAGACAGTTCATCGATGAGGGTACACAACAGAATAATTTGAGCATACACAAGCACACATGCACACAACAGCTGCTGTTGTTGGCACACTTTAAATGACAGGATGTGCTTCTAAATGAACGAGAAATAGAAGAGCAAGCGAGGTGACATTGATATCTTGTGAAGAAATGCCAATCGGCAACAAATGAATTTAAACAAGTTGTGGTGGCGGTGAGCTGCTTGATAATATGCCAATCATCATAAGTTACAATATGATCGCCATCTCAGTTATATATGTTCATGAACCCTAGCAACAGAGGAGCTAATCAGTCCATCATCACGAAGAAACTTGCGACGGCCATGCGTGCGATGAGCATCGTACGCATACATATGTATGAGCGATATGCATCTCTCTCGTCACGAGTCGACTTTCCAGCCGGTGGCCACCGGAACGAAGTCGTCGACGCGCAGCTTGGCCGCCTGCAGCTTGACGTTCTCGTCCCACGCGTCGTCCATGGCGCGCAGCGCCGCCTCGTACTCGGCGTCCAGCTCGGGGTCCACGCCGCCGTCTTCTACCATCACGTCAATGTACAAGTCGGGGTCCAATGAAAGCGTGGCGGCTCCGCGCGGCCTGATGCCGCCGTTTATATCCGCCCAGTAGCGCTTCTTGGCGGCGAGCAGTGCCTGCACGGCGGCGGAGTCATCCCAGCGCGACACGATGCCTTCGGCGTCGGCGTTGATGCCCACGTCGGGGTCCTTCACCTTCCACCAAGGCACACCGCCGGACTCGCAGAACTCCTTCTCCCACGGCGCCACCGATCGGCGGATCGGAGGGGCGCGCGGCGGGCGCTGGACGCGCCATGGGCGGTGCGCCGTCGTCAGATGTGTGCTGTTGCTGTAGCAGCACGCCGCCGCCATCGTTCTGGATGTGCGAACTCGCGTTGTGAATACGTGTGATTGATCGAGAGGGTCAGAGGGAGGAAGAAGTTTTTGCAGCTGCGTTGTGCGAGCTCCGGAGCGATTGCATATATAGAGACGGTAAGACGCGTTCGAGGTGTGCATGGCGGTCGGCGCCATCCGTGTCAGACTCTGCATCGTTGGAACTTTTTATTTTGAGATTACACAGTACAACTCAGACACTCACAACGCACGCACATTCACCCCTATAAATATACGCACGCAAACCCTACTCTTATCAGCATCTTCGAAGACTGAGCCGGCAAATCTAGATATTGACGAAGTCACCACTGGCGCATCGCTGTCGACGGAGCGTCGCCTACCACTGAAAGCACAAATGCTGTTAAATCCTTGAAAATTCGCTCCCACGGGGAATCGAACCCAGGACCTCAGATACTACTGAGGCTCTTGTAACCACTAAGCTATGGAAAGCTACTTTCGTGGAGGATTGATCCTAATTCCGAATCCGACTACGAATCAGCGAAATTTACGTCAGATTAGCTTTTATACTAGATTCAATCATCTTCAGCCTACAGGCTTTGCCACAAATTGGCTTTTATACTAAGATTCAAGCATCTTCAGCCTTAATTCTTGTTCCTAGCTAGACGATCACGGCAAGTGAACGTCTTGCAGCCGTGAAGCTCTGTGTGCCGTTCATGTGCTGAACAATATATATGTTGCTTAACTGCACCTTAGATACTTGTTCCTCGCATGGCTTTGCCTCTTGAGCCGTTTGAGTGTGTGCAAAAAGTATTGGTGGGTCCTATTGGATCATCTCTATATAGTACTCACTCAAAAATATTATGTCAACTTCATCATAAAATATATTTTTCCCATAAAAAGAATAGCCTCACTCTCATAAGTTTTATATTAATTTTGGTTCTTTTTTCACTTCATTTCGAGATCTTTAGGGACCTGTCCTTTCCTCCTCTATCCATTTCATGTCTCGGAAAATAATACTGCCGGTTGCAGATAATATGAGACTTTGCAGTTGTCTGTAATAGCATGCCACAAGAAACTGAAATATAATTATTTAGCATTGTTAGAAAAAAATTAATTATGCAAGAGAAAACATGATAAGGCTATGTCACATGCCATATGCTATGTGGGCTAGCTATAGCTCACAGGCCTATATTGTTGGGAACACCAAGCTGCGAGTCCTCCATTTGTGAATGCCGTCGAGCCGAGTCGCAGGCCACCATCCATGCACGGTCATTCTTCTACCTCAATCATCTCATCACCCCTCCTTATGGATTGATTGATATCGTGCACACCGCATTAAGCTCTTGCTATATTTTTATTCAATCTGACTCATACCTGAAGAAAGTCAACATCTCGCAACATAAAGCCATAACACTAGGCAGTATCATCGGTCCCTTTTTCGCATCAGACCCTGACTCCGACTCTGACCGTAAAGAATCTGACTCCTTTCATTATGTACTTTAGATTTTATCTATTTGCTTAAATTATAATTTGTTGGATTAGGTACAACATAAATTTTAAAATTCTATCTATCTTGTTAAGAATGGAGCCTTCATCTTATGGAACACATTTATGTGGTTTGAATAAAATATTTGAAGTGCTAACATCAAGTTGGGTTGGGTTGTGTTCGAAGAGTTGCAGAAAGACTTGAACAAATTCAGATGACCAGCGAGTACACAAAGCCAGCCATTTAATTAAAAACAGTGAATGGCCCTTGCAGTTAGTGGGCACTGAATAATTTGAGATGGGAAAAAATAATTTATTTTGAAATGTTGCAATCGAGAAAAAGCCCTCAAAACATAATTTGTGACATTGTTTCAATAAAAGTCAACAAAACAACTCTTCGTGCATAATAGTTTTTTTTCGAACATCTTTTTAATAAAGACACTGTATCATAAATCTAGTCCTCAAACACAACTCTTGTACTAGGGAACCTCTTTTTCTATACCACCCATGAATCGCCACTTGCCACACAAAAAATGATGAGCGGATATTATTGACTGCTTATTACAATAAATGTGCAAATATTTTCATGTGGAGCATATGTAATAACACAGATTAATTTGGAGCTAGATTAAAACAAACTATCGGAAATCGGCTAGTTTTGAGACCAACAGTACCACGGCCTCTATCCAGTCCATGGTCTTCCTTGAAAGTATTGTGCAAGAACATTTGTCTTCGTGATTATTTTGTTGAAAAAATAAGTCTGCCTTGTTATCCAAATGTTCAAACTGGGCAGCATATAGATACTGATCTGCATTTAAAAGCTAAGGTGACTTCAAACTGGGAAGTCTTAATGAAGAACTCCAGCAGTGGCGTAGCTAGGATTTTACCGTAGGGTATGCCACAAATTTTTTTCCATACAATTCGGTTCAATCGAAATATAAACGGTACAATCTATATATAATTCAGTAAGTGATTTATAAATTACCAAAATAAACATATCAAATGATAAATTCAATACTTGAGTTAAAAAGTTGCCCACAATATAATAGAAATAGTCCAAATTATGCATAAAAAAGTTCCACACACCTTTATAATATAGTTCAAAGATGATTACCAGTCTACTTCTTGTTTGCACAAGGAGATGAAGCTGCCGCTGCCGCCTTTTTTGCTGCATGTCGTTGCCTAAGAGATGCAATGTCTCCGTTCCTCTTCATAATTCAATAATTCTACATACAAAAAAAAGATGCATCAATATTTATTTTAATTACAAGAACATGAATAGCCGATGGTGTTGCCCTACCTCGGTGGCTCTTGGTGGCTCGGCTGATCGGGTCTGTGCTGGTCGTTGCGACAGAACGCAGAACGGCGGCCAGGCCGGCAGAATGGCAGATGGGCGCCGGACGGATGGGCGGCAGCCGGATGGAGGGGCGGAAGCCGCGGAACCGCGCCGCGGAAGCTCTGGAGTCACGAACTAGCGATGCAGAAAGGAAACGTCAGAGGCGTGCGTTGCTTCCTGTAGGTTTTGCTGTTTTTTTTTTTTGCATATTGATTATTGGGCTGTATTGCTAGTGGGCCAAAATCTACAGGGTATGCCGTGGCCCACCCGGCATACCCTGTAGCTACGCCACTGAATGCAGGGTGTTGATCGTCCAACGCCTATAATCCGATAGCAGTTTTGCATTCCTTCAGAAAACTTAAGGGATGAAGAGATTTTTCCAATGTTTCTTCCACTTGATCGTAACATCCCAGAATTTCCCTATGTTCTCACATTTGAGATTTTGTATATTATTTCTTTTCGGATACAATTCGCCAAAAAAAACTTTTCGGATACATGCCACGCAACGTAAAAAACGAATCACATTGCAGGCCAAAAAAGCAAGACATCTGGTATATTGAGGAGCACGTTGTTATTACCTGCACTTGCAGATCCAAACCATTGGGACTCGGTTCGTTCATTCCTGATGCAGTGAATCAACGTCTTGCTTTGTCAAGCTTGCGCGCCAGAGCACGCACGGCACGCCAGTGCTCGTCGAGCTCCTGCTTGTGCTTATCATGCAGCGGCCTCCGCCGGTTCAACGCGACGCCGAGCGCCATCATGGCGTGGTCCTGGCAGTCGATCTTCAGCGGCGCAAGCAAGAGCCGTGGTATGTGGTCGCACTGCTGACCGGTCTCGGCCTCGATGCGTGGCAGGAACGGCTGCCCCATGCACCATGTGCGCTGGCAGCGCTCTCCTGTAGCTGACGGCCTCGCAGATCATCACCATCAGTGACCTTGCCGTCTCCTGCTGGCTGCTGTCGTCGAGCGCTTTCTTGCCGAGCATGACCTCCTCCAGTGCCACTGCCACCATGTCGTTAATTGTAGTTTGTCGGAACCCGGAGAACGCGAGCTGCGTCGCGCCGTCGATAACCGAGCCGCCCCCACCACCGGCCATGCGCGCGGGCAGCGACGCACATCATGTGCCCGAGCGCACCAGAAACGCTCTCCTTAACCTGATAGCTTCACATATCATCAGAGTGATGATCATCAGTGAGATAGCGTGGCTTCCACCGGTTCCATTTTGGCCACCTGCTCCAAATCCTTGTAGTAGTTGCCAAGAATGGGGCACGGTTTTTCTGTGTCTTCGCGTTTCCTCAGTCAACAGAGAAACGGCGCCCGGGCGACCTCTGTTAGCACCCTCTGCTCTGTTTCTTGACGAGCGCGAAAACAGAGTCCTTTGTCCAACACCTTTTGCAGCGAACCTAGGGGCATCGGCGCATCGCTAGAACAAAGATCGGGTAATCTTTTCTCGTACGTAGTGGCTAATGCGGCTTTAGATCCATGCGTTCATAACTTTGCACGGAGAAGAGTTGCCGCCAACATCCACTGAACCCAATACATTTCTGATTTCATCTTCAGTTGACAGAAACAGGAAGGGGAACTCGCGTGCAACTTCCCTGTGTATGACTGCATACTGAAGAGAGATCGAGTCTAGCTCTTTTGGAGTTTGCACGCCAGTGCGCTCTAGTTGTAATGCGAACAAGGACGACAGAGAGGTAGACATACCAAGAAGGATTACATGACGCTTAAACACCATCGACTCTATCAGGAGCTTTAGCCAGGTTGAGCTTTCGCTATTGATCGCCGTTGTCGTCAGTGTTCAGCTCTTGCGCCTGCCAGCGCCTCGTCGCCCATAGGAAGGTGTCCATCTCTAATTCTTTGGTTTGGAGAGCAACATGTATTCTCGATTTCTGGACACATACAAGATTAATCCCGTGAGCAGCCTTCGCCTTCTCTGCCATGATCTGCATGGTGCGTAACTATGGGGGTAACCGGCCACTAACCTTGTCGATGAGGGGCTGGAAGTGAATTTTCCTTAGCTTCCTGGTATGTAGAGGTAGGCCCAGGAATTTACATGGAAATTCCTTTTTGCTCGCTGGGAACTTTTCCAATATTTCTTCCAGGTTTAACTCTGAGCATCTGATGGGAAGCACTCCGATTTGGAGACATTCATTTTCAGCCCCGTGCAGTCTCCGGAAAAGGGTAGCATTTGGCATAAGCTCTGTAGCTCGTTTTTGCACGGGTTAATGAAAATTGCTGCATCGTCGGCATAGAGTGAGATTTTTACTCCTCATGCTCGAGGCAGAATTGGCTTTAGGGCCTGTTTGGCAATTTAGGCCTAGAGGTCACATCAAAACTAATCTTGCTATTTAGGTGTCTTAAATAAGTTTAATTACAAAACCTTTTTGCAAATGTGGGCTAATTTGCGAGACGAATCTAATGAGCCTAATTAATCTATGTTTCACTACAGTGATGCTACAGTAACCATCGTCTAATCATGGCTTAATTACTCTCATTAGATTCGTCTCGTAAAGTAGTATAAGGTTCTGCAGTTAGTTTTTTAATTAGACTTATTTAAAACGCCTAAATAACAAGATTAGTTTTGATGTGACCTTTAAGCCTAGAGAAACGAACACAGCCTTAGTATGCCTTGTTCTTTTGGAGGATTCTTTGTAGCAGGTCAATCGCTAGGATGAAGAGCACGGGGGAGAGGGGATCCCCTTGCCTCAGCCCTCTAGCGTGTTGTATAGGCCTTCCATCCAATCATTCAGAAGCACTCTAGACGATGAGGTGCTAGGATGAGGGCATGAGGCTCAGCCAATCTCTCCATCTTTGTCCAAAGCCCAGTTTCTCAAGAAGTTCCAACAAATATGACCACAGTACCGAGTCGAATGCCTTTGCTATGTCGAGTTTGAGGAAGAGGGCCGGCACCTTCTCCAGTTTGCGCCATCCATAACCGAGCCGCCCGGAAACTCCCGGCCCCGCCCGGCTCTGTTATCCTTGAGATGTAAGAGGTTGTCCGCGCGTATCCGTAGCGTGACGCCGAACCAGGGCGCCTTCCTGGGTTCCTGCTGCCGAGGAAGCAGAACAAGCTCCAGGTGCCGCGTGGCGCGGCGGCGTGGTCGTGAACAGCTCCAGGGAGGCCGGTGGAGGCCAGCCGCTACAATGCCTATGCCCGGGGTGCATCGAATGGGACCTACGTTGGTTTCCTCTGTCATCGCGATTCCTCGGTCGCTCGGGCGGCCTCTGTCAGCAATCACTGGTCTGTTTCTTGATGAGCACAAAAACAGAGTCCTAGAGGTCGACGAAAACATACACAGAGTTCTCAGTAGATCAATGTGTTAGCACTATACCTGTTCTGCCTTGGTTCCAAGAGTTTTGTTCCGTCAAAGAGAATGCTAGTAGTAGCACTGCCGATTTTGAAACATATAGTATTGCTCCATTACCTGCTACCTAGATGAAAACTATGGCATTGTTGTATAAACTATTTGTGCATTAGATTTGTTCGATCCTTTCTAGCTGCATTTCCTTATGGAGAGAGTTCCATCGTTGTCCGAGGTCGTAGTTAACAGCCGCCAGATAACTGATCAATCAAGTCGCTCATCTAAAAGGCGCGCTAATGTTTGGTAATATATATGTTGAAACTGAACTAGTGATAGTAAATAGAAGGCAATTTGTGGATATTGCAAGCTGCAAGTCTAATGAACCTGAGAAAGGCACAAAGTCATCTAAATCGACATGTTCAATATGATTTCTATACTTCTCAAGAGGAAATCGATTCGCTCATCTAAAAGGTAAGCAATATGATTTCTATACTTCTCGCGATTTAAATTTCATCTAGAGTAAAACCTTTGAAGCCCAAGTCATGTGACAGGGATCAGTCCACCTTTGACCCAGAAGTTTGTTGCATCTTGATTGCTAAGTTTTTTATTGCTAAGAAAATTGCTTTTAGAAAATCCGATAACCCACAATGGAAAAGTTTGGCGAGATATTTGCATCCATCGATTAGAATAGTTGGTCGTCAAAATGCGCGGTCAACGAGAAAAAGAGGCATCCATTGTTTGATAACTTGCAGAATTAATGTCCCATGTTAGCTTGACAACAAACTTGTGGCTATCCAACCATAGCCTATTGTGCTTATGTGTGACAACACACTTTATAGATGACAATGTGAGTTGAAACAAAAGAAAAATCAATGATTTGGGGTACATGTATTTCCCCCATACATCATATGATTTGTAAGATGAAATTACCTCTTGTTTGGTAAAATGGGACCTTATTTTATCTATTTTCTTAAATGATAAGAAGTTGGATTAGGAACAATATAAAATTTAAATTTCTAATTATTTTGTTAAGAATGGAGCCTTCATCATATGCAACGCATTTATGTGGTTTGAATAAAATATGTGAAGTGTTGTGGTAAAAGGGTTGCGGCAAGACAGGAAGTAATTTAGACAGCCAGCGAGTATAAAGAACCAACCATATGATTGAGAACAGTGAATGCTGCACCAACATAGCTCTTCGAACAATGCTGCACCATATGATTGAGAACAGTGAATGTAGTTGGTGGGTACAGAAAAATTTGAGATGGGAAAAACTAATTTATTTTGAAAATAACAATGCTGCACCATTGTATACCACCCATGAAAAGTCAACACATGTTTTTTTTAAACATTTTTTCCATAAAGACGTTGTATCCGAAATCTCGTCCTCAACATAGCTCTTTGTACTAGGGAACCCCTTTGTCTAGACCGCCCATGAATCGCCACTTGCCATACAAAAAGTGATCATCAGCTATTATAGCTTGCTAATTAAAATAAATGTGCAATTATAATAACTACATAGTTATAATTACACAGTGTTATAGCAACATTAAAATGGTCTACCGCCAACACAGTCCCCAACTAACAAAAAAACACCCTATCCAAAATCGGCAAGTTTTGAGACCAACAGTGCCTCATCCTCCAACCGGCTGTCTATGATTTTGCTTGAAAATTTTTGAGCAAGAACTTTTGTCTTTGTGATTATTTATCACGCGTCAACAAAGTGTTTCTAATGGGTGGTGACCGCGTTTCCTCAGTCGCCCGGGAAGCCTCTTTCAGCAACCTCTGCTGTTTCTAGCTTGATGGGCACAAAAACAGAGTGCAATAGGTTGACGAGCATGGACAGGCAACATACAAGGAGTTATCACCAGAACAATGATCGCGTTATCTTAGATCCATGAATTCATGAGGATGCACGAATGATGATTTGCAAGAAGAAAAGCTAACGCCTGCGAATGATGAGGATCCACGAAGACACTACGATTCTGGTTCATCTTGAATTAACCCAAACAGGAAGCGAACTGACATGCAAATCCATGTATGGCCTTTACATTGCGAGCCTTGGCAACAAAGCTAATCGGTTTTTCACGAAGCAAACTTTCGAGAGCCATGCCAGGGCAACAGGCATGACATGAGCGGTGTGCGTCTCTCGTCACGTCTAGACGTCCCAGCCAGTGGCCACGGGAGAAAAGTCATCGCACAGCTTGGCCGCCTGCAGCTTGACATTCTCATCCCATGCGTCCTCCATGGCGCGAAGACCCGCCTCGTACTCAGCGTCCAGCTTGGGCCCACTCCACCACCATCCTCTACGATCACGTCGATGTATATGTCGTCGGGATGGCACATCCTATACATAGAGCGTCCTATGGTTAAGATATGATAGACCGGTCTAATAGCCTATCAAATCGAAGCAGCCCAGTCCAAGTCAGATCGTCAATATTTCAAAACAAAAGAGTCAACATTTTTGTAGTTCTATTTCAATATTTTTAAAATGAAATCAACACTTCTTTAAAAAATGTTGACTGTTAACAACAAAAATGTTGACTTAATGCAAACAAAATGTTGACGCAGTCATTCAAAATGTTGACGAAAATTTTCAAATTTTAAAAAATTCAAAAAATATCCATATGGGATCTCATTTTGTAGAATTAATTGTAAAAAATATATAGGTTCAAACGGATTCGAAAACAGACTTACGGTTTAGGAGAAAAATGCGTTTAAAGTTTGAAATCTATTTCTTTTTCTCCCACTCTCCACCCGCCCCAATCAGGGCGCGACACGTGGCAGCATCTGGCTCTTCCACCTTCGCCCTCTGCGAATCACGGACGTTCATCTGTGGAGCACGAATCTCAAACAGTGGGCTAAGGAATGAATTTCGTCGGACGACTTACATATAGGTTTCACCCCTCAGGGTCCGGCACCGCCGCCGCATGGCTTGATGCCGATCTCAGCCCAGTAGCGCTTCTTGGCGGCGAGCAAGGCCTGCACCTAAGCCTGAGAATGGGTCAAAAACTACTCCCACCATTTACTGTAGCTCTTGTGGCCCAAACTAAAGCAGCCCACTATTCCACATCTCCAAACTGAACCAAATCAAAATGAACGAAAATTCGGTACTAACTAATCCAGCCAGAGCACCATCCACAGGCTGCAGCACATTCGATTATCGGGCCTATTTCATTCAGCATACTCTACTTCGCTCAAAAAATATTGTGGCGGTTGCAGTAGTCGCTTGAATAGAGGACGGAGGACCAGCTTGTAGGGAGGGGCAAAGGGCAGCTGCAGTAGTCGCTTGAATAGAGGCCCAGCTTGTTTGAAGACTGCAATTACCAGATCTTGTTTTTGACCCAAAAGACCATCAACACAACGCCAATCACAGGCAACAGGAGCATACTTCTTAGACTTGCAGTTGTTAGAGATGATCACCAGCTTTGCTGAAAAAAGTATACGGAAGCAGATTTGCGACAACTTAAATATGACTGTCATAAAATGATTCAAATATAAGATGTGTAGCTCCAAATATCAATGAAGTACCACTCACAATATTAGGTACAAAAGTTTCAATCACCACTTAGAAGGACAAAATCCTTCTTATCAGCAAATGCAATTCTTTTTCTGAAACTCTAATGAAAACTAAAATTGCATATATTCAGCAACTGATACTAGGAAGCTAGATTAAGGCAACTGAAAAAGGGTTCAGATACTAACAAAAGCTATTCAACTAATATGAAGCAAAAGAACGTGCAGTCTTGAATATTTGATAGAAGTGCATTTCAGCATAGCAGTTATAATCAGCAGAACAGAGAAACTATAATAAGACAATTTGTTTACCTCAATTATTGTTCTACTTCTGCTCGTACATCCAGTATTTTGTGCACACAAGAGCTTCCAGCATCTCCGGTTCTAATGAGCTTCTTGTGCTTCCATGTATCATTCCATCACAACTGAACGCCGACTCCGAAGCCACCATGCTGAGGAGGATGGAAAGGAAATCACGGGCCATAGCTGCAAGGATTGGAAACTAATTATATAATGTAAATTTAGGTTCAATTCAGATAAATATTTATTTTCTTATAAGAGGGTTTTTTTTTTTGAATTTTCCGTGTCATAAAGTACACTATTTTTTTGGAATTTTGATATCTTAAGAATTAATTTGAAAATTAGAAATACAGTTTCAATAGTTCTTTCATGTTAAAAACCAAATAAATAGACACATTCAGCTTAGAACCAATTCCTTCCCAACTGAATTTTTAAACAGAAAACGTCCCAGGCCTCAGCTACCCGAGCATAGTGTTGCGGTTCTTATACGTGTAAATTAAATTCATTAATTCCGCAAGCGTACAGATCACCATTGTAGCACTTCACCTACCAGAGTTATCGTATTTATTTTTCCGCAGGGAAGTAGAACGAAAGGAAGCTGAATAGTAGCAACGCATTGCATAATTTGGAGAAAAACAATATATCAACTATACTTGAGACGGGTCAGGTTTGCATGATAAATGGGTTGGCACACACCATCTAATCCTAAGTGATAAAAGAAATAAAAACGTAGTATACATTTGGGAGAGCAACGAGATAGAGTTAAGACTTCCTATATGTTTATCTAGTATTTACTCTTCCTAGCAGTTAATTCTACAAAGATTATCTATTCTAGTTAAGCTCACACACATACAAGTCATGTTGTTTCGGAGCACGCACGTGCTAGGCCATGTGAACCGATGCTGCTAGTTGGACCTAGGGAACCGTACGCTATAATTAAGACCCTGCCTGTCCAACCCGGACGTGGTGGATTACAGACCGGTGTATCTGTCACATACACTCGCGGCTACCATCCTCCGTGGGTTGGGTGCCAAACGTGCATAGGTCAAGCTCTAAGCTCCATGCTTACAACCCGCCTAGAGGAACTACTCTTGATCAACGGAGCAGTCCTATCTAAGAATAGAGCACAGATTTCACCAAGCGCGGACGTCATCTCCGACGGAGGCACTCTCTCGTACTCTTTAGACAACAATCACGAATCCCACAACAAGACTTCTAAAGGCACTTACTTAACGGAATAAATAAGCTAAATATAATTATATTGAATAAAATATCTATAAAAGAGTAATGATACAAAGAACTATACCAAAACTCCGAGAAGACTCCGGAAGTCCGAGAGAGCTCTTACTCTACTGTACTCTACTCTAACTCCCAAAGTAACTACTAAACAAGAAGTAAACACTTGGATGAAGTGTGGTGCGATTTGATTCTGAGCCGGCCAGAGGTATTTATAGCTTGATCAGGACCAGGGGAGCTTTATAGTGGAAGGTTGAGTGGCGGGGCCGCCAAAGCAGGCCGACCGGCCAAGTAGGGAGGCCGGCCGGCCGCCCGATGTGGCGGTTCGCCACCGCCTCGCTCCTGAGCGTCTCTGATCGCCTCCTGGTGACGGTTGTCCAGTCGGTGACGTCGTGAGGGCGGCATAGCTGGAGTAAGGGCCAAGTTTTAGCCCATTTAGCCTACCTTCTAGAATGGCGGTGGAATCTGCTGGGTTGGGCCTTCAATTATGCGTAGTGGACCAATTTGCAGCCCTCTGGGGGAAGCCTGGGGCCAGTGGCCACCAGGTGGGGCCGGCCGGTCAGGGATTTCCCCTGGCTGGGCCCACTTTCCTTCATATTCACTCCTGCATCCAAATATTTACCAAAACTTGTGGAGTAGTGTTAATCCTATCTACTATGCACAGAATCTTGGTGATATGCTTTTATTTACCAGTAGGGTGGCGGTCAAAACATTTTTTTTTGAGATTACACAGTACAACTCAGACACTCACAACGCACGCACACTCACCCCTATGAACACACGTACGCAAACCCTACCCCTATGAGCATCTTCGAAGACTGGGCCGGCAAATCTAGATATACGAAGTCACCACTGGCGCCTCGCTGTCGACGGGAGCGTCGCCTACCACTGAAAGAACAAATGCCGTTAAATCCTTAAAAATTCGCTCCCACAGGGAGTCGAACCCAGGATCTGAGAGGTGCTACTCGGATGTCTTAACCACTAGGCCAAGACCCCTTTCACGGGTGGCGGTCAAAACATAGTTTAACGACCGCCAACACCTAGCTCAGTCGGCCCATTCAGCCTTTAGGCCTTATCGGCCCACTCCACTCTCCTCCGGTGACCATTCGATCGAATCCAACGGCGCTCTGCTCTTCTCCCTCCAATAAAATCAACGCCCAGCCAAGAAATCCTAAGCCTCTTCTCTCCCGTCTCCATTTGCTTCATGCCGTGCTGCAGCAGCTCCTAGTCCCATATCTGCCCACTCCTTCACCACTCTCCTCTATCGAAAGCGGCAGTGGCCGGCCCGGTGGCCGCCAACGTGGGCCTGTCCTTGCCCATGGTGGAGCAGCATGTCTTGACTTCCTCGTCGGACCTGTAACCATTATTTTGTTAGTGTATCTAAATGTGACTTGTAACAATGAATGCTTGTGACATGTATGCTAAATATATGGTATGACTGATATTTGTTATCTGAATGTGATTTTTTACTGAATGCATAAGCGGTTTTAATTTTTTTTTGGGGGGATAAGCGGGTTTTAATGGCTATACCTTGAGTCCTGAGGCATTGTATCTTTTTTTTTAATCAGTTCATGCGTTGTTTGCTGAATGGCTCTTTGTAAATGAGCCCAGCCCGCAATCTCGATAGTATATTGGCCCACGTGAAATTATGTCATACAAATAATTTGCTAAAAGTGCGAAAGGGTCTGTAGCCTAGAGGTTACAAGAGCCTTAGTAGCACCTGAGGTCCTAGGTTCAACTCCCCGTGGGAGAGAATTTTCAAGGATTTAACGGCATTTGTGCTTTCAGTGGTAGGCGACGCTCCCATCGACAGCGAGGCGCCAGTGGTGACTTCGTCAATCTCTACAATTTATCGGCTCAGTCTTCGAAGATGCTCATAGGAGTAAGGTTTGCATACGTGTGTTCATAGGGGTGAGTGTGCGTGCGTTGTGAGTGTCTGAGTTGTACTGTGTAATCTAAAAAAAATAATTTACCAAAAGTCTCTCAAAAAGAAATAATTTGCCAAAAAGACCATAAATGAATCAGCCTGTTACCAAAAAATCGAAAAGCCAGGACTGTATTAAATGGAAAAGGCCCACAATGAATTGAGCTGGCCCACGAAAGGCTGATTTGTTGATGGGCTAAATTGTATTTTGTGACATTTTTAAGCTATGATGGTAGAATAAACGTCACAATGGTTTATGACGAAAAATATGTTTTCGTCAAAGAAGATGATCCTAAACGCATAATAGATAACAAACGCAATTTCATCATGTTAGCATCACAACTTTTTCATGATGACATAAAATTCAGTTTTTGTGACATTAATTGATCGTCACAGAAGGCTAAATTTTTGTAGTGTCTCCGAATAACTCTTCCACCATGCTAATACATTGAAATTCTTGCTGTCATCTATAGTGGCTTCCTCCAAATATACGAAGTTCAGACTTGTGTACATGTGAGCTCCCCCAACGTGACTTTTGACGAGCAAACTCTTTGTCAAGCTTCCTCTTTCCAACTATAGGCGAGCTTACAGTAATGTTGACTTCAGAAGATGGGTGTGTTGGATCTGCACTACGAGCATCCCAACCTTGTTTGTATTCCTCATAGTATCTTCTCATGCACTGTATTGCAGCTTAAATGTTTAGATATGTGGTCCATATTATTTGCAACTTTCTCATAAATAGTTCCAAATATTCCTATTTCATTATTGGATCCAGTACGATTGCCATATAGCAAGAGCAAGGTTGAATTCGATCTCTTGAGCTCCTTCTCCGAGTACTAATAGGTTGTGTTTCATATGGGGTCCCAATATTTGTCCAGCTTGGAATGCATAGCTTTGGCCAAATCTTTCAACACACTAGTAGGCTGCCAGCATGGATCCTTCAAAGCGTGACGAATACAAAGGACCACGGGCATGAACTTGTGTGCAGTTGGCTCCTATGGGCTGACACAGCATTAGTCTACTCTTCGAACGCTTTCAGAAATTCACAGATATATTCAGCCTTTGCACATTCCTCATCAGTAGAAGATACTTCCATATTGTGCTTTGTGTAACTAGCTATTAACAGATTTATATTGTAACGCCTCTCTTATAAGCATTTTGAATGTTTAGTTCCACCTATTTGGAATGTCAAGATAGAGACCAGCCTTTGGTCGCATACCATTAGCAACAGCTAGTGAATTGAAGGACTACATTAATTCCATTCTAAAGCAGTAATTTTAAAGTTTCTAAATCTTTGGCTTCTGCGCATCGCGGCCTTCACTCTCATACTTTAGGTTTGTCTATTGGAAAGAGGATGGGGAAAATGAGGGACGACCACAATTTGTATATCTCTCATTTGTCAATTGTCATATAGACGTCATCTACTAGTGCATAGAATTGTTGTGTCTTCTTGTCAGATATAATTATTCTGAAAGTTTAAAGGGGTTGTGCTTCCTGTAACCTCTTTCACTTATTCTTGTTTAACCAGAACGAGATCATAAAATTCTTGTTACTTTAGTGCTATGAGTTAATAATTAGAGATGCACTTGTCTGGCCATAAATGTATTCTGGTGCCTGGTTACTAGAATATAAATTTTAAATTTACAATTATTTGGTTAAGAATTGAGCCTCTATCAAGTTGTACACATTTACATTTATGTTGTTCGAATAAATATTTGAAGTGCTAACATCGACTTCTAAAAATGTAGGATTATGTATTTCAGATAGCTTGCAAGATCACTGAAACATTTGATTTATGACTATGAATCCGGACTGCGAAACAAGTGTTCTATCAGTTGTAAATCGCCCAAGAAAGGTCAGCCGACAATTTTCTAATGTTTGTTTTTACGAAGACATTTTTATTAGAAATCTAAGCCACCAACGGACGTGTACTATATATATACTAAAGATCCTCTTTGTCAAGATCATCCAGGGATTGCCACACGGCAAACAAATAAATTGCCTGCTAAGTACAAAGAAATGTGTAATTATGTTCTTTTCTTCTGGTCTGTAGATAAAGCTGAAGGGTCCGATACCAACAGTCGTTACTCACGAGCTCACGCACAGGACCATCCCAGTTAACAATTTCATCCCAATCTATTTGTTGTTCAATGTTTAGGTTTACTCATTGGCTGCCAATGTTATTCCGGTAGGGTGCGAAATGCGAGGAGAGCTGATGCATTGGCGGAATCTAGGATTTTAACCATGGGAATACAAATTTAAACATACGGTCCACCAAAAATTAAGTATGTCTAGAACAAAATTTGGTCATAAGTTTTTTCATTTGTTCTGCTCTCTTCAAGACATTAAGCTATAAAGATGTATGATAAGATTTTCTGTGCATACAATATGATATATAGTATATCTACATAATAGTTTAATATTTGGGGGGGGGGGGGGGGTGTCCCATGTACCATCCCCCTATCTGTCCCTGAGTAGACCTGGGACTTCGATTAATTCAGTTAATAAGGTTTGGTTAATTCAGTTGAAACTAGTTCGGTTATTGAAAAATGGCAACCAAAATTGTAGGAGTAGCAAAAATCCAATAACCAACCAACTTGGTTGTGGTCAATTCGGTTCGGTTAATCGGAATTAACCACATTTTAACGTGGACATAAGCACCTTGCTGGGGGCTGTCGCACGTCATCCACTCGGCCGTTGCCGGCACCGCCTCCCCATCCCAACGTTGCAGGCCATATCACACTACACAAAACACCGTATCACATTGCAAGCCAAAAAGCAAGACAACAGATATGTTAATGAAGAAGTTTTTACTTGCTGATACTCACCAGTCACCATCAGGACTCAGTTCATTCATGTCTGATGCAGTGAATCAACGTCTTGCCCTGTCAAGCTTGCGCGCCAGCGCACGCACGGCGCGCCAGTGCTCGTCGAGCGCCTGCTTGTGCTTGTCATGCTCTGCCGGTTCAACGCGACGCCGAGCGCCATCATGGCGTGGTCCTGGCAGTCGATCTTCAGCGGCGCAAGCAAGTGCTGTGGTATGTGGTCGCACTGCTGACCGGCCTCGGCCTCGATGCAAGGCAGGAACGGCTGCCCGTAGAGGACGGCGCCGAGCCAGTACTCGGACAGGCTCCTCCAGTTCTTCACCTGCTTCACCATGTGCGCCGGCAGAGGGCCGTGCGGAGGGGCGGTGTTTTCCAACACGCCCTGCTTCAAGCTGGAGCCTTTGCACATCAGGTGCCCGAGCGCACCAGCTACGCTCCTGAACCTGATGGCTTCAGATATCATCACAGCGATGATCATGAGTGACCTCGCGCAATCCTTCTTGCTGCAGCTGGCGCTAACCCCCGTTGGCTTGAGCTTCGACACCGCGTCTTCGAGGAGCAGAGTTTCTTGCCGAGCGTGACTTTCCCCAGTTCCATTTTGGCCTCTCGCTCCATGTCCTTGTAGTTGTCGGAGAACGCGAGCTGGGTTGCGCCCTCGATCACCGAGCCGCCCCGAAACTCCCACCACCGCCCGCCCGTCGCCGCTGGGCTCTGGTATCCGGAGATGTAGAGGTTGTCGGCGCGTATCCGGAGGAGCACTGAATCCCCCGATCCGCACCTCTGCGTGACGCCGAACCACGGCGCCTTCCTGGGTTCCTCTTGCTGCCGAGGAAGCAGAACAAGCTCCAGGTGCCGCGTCGCGCCGGGTGGAGGACGAGCTGGCCACGCACGCCGGTGATGAACCTGCCGTAAGACGATCCCTGGTTGACATCGAGCTCCGCCGTGAACGCAGGCGCCTCCATGGCAATTGGCAGGTCAAGGACAGCTGATACAGCACGGAGAGGATGAAATTAAGGATGAGATTACCAAATTGTGACACACCAGACATGGTCATATGGTTGCGCGTACAGGGAAGCAAAAGAAAAGGTCAACACGTAGCGCCGAACTCACAATATAGCTGGCCTAGCTATGCAAAATGCAAATATTAACATAAAGCAACATGCTACTTGACTTCTTAAAAAAATTTCAGTCATGAACTGAGCG
Source organism: Eragrostis nindensis (assembly GCA_012490785.1). NCBI lineage: Eukaryota > Viridiplantae > Streptophyta > Magnoliopsida > Poales > Poaceae > Eragrostis > Eragrostis nindensis. Next base: position 146,290 of record JAAXCT010000581.1, read on the forward strand.
CGTCAGTGAGCACGTTAAATAATGAGTAAGACAGCGACGCAGACGAACAATTTAAATCTTCCCGAAGTGGCTGACACCGATAGTATGAGCATCTAATTTTCCGTACACCAAGGAGGCTGCCTAAAAGATCAACCATTTGCACAAAAATGAAAATTCAAAATGTAAAAGTTGTGTTGTAAAGATTCTATAGCAAGAACGAGTAGTTAGGAATGTGATCGATGGTTAGGCAGAAGATTTACTCCCGTGTTTTGATGGCTGTCACTATTGAAGTCTGAGATATATATGGCTTGAACGAATAATTTACTATCTGAAAAATTGAATATTATGAATTCAATAGTTCAGTGTTCAATAGTTCTTGAGTAATTCACTATCTGAATATATAACATGCTCCTCGTATTATACACCAATTCACCTTCGTTGAATAATGGAATGCTAGATCGAGGTACCACCAATCAAAACGGAGTAGGTGTGCTACTAGTATTATCATTTGTGTATCTTGTTGCGCATAATACATATCGAGAAGAATAAATAGAAAATTAGTCCCCCAACTTTGTTGAGTGCCTCATTTAGTCATTTGCCCATGCTCTATTATTATTTGGTCATCTCGTGTTCTATTTTGTCGCTGAAGTTCACTCTATCTTTCTGTGCAAATTGCCAGGGAGCACTAAGTTGCCATCTCCACCCGGGAGCAATGTCGAGCCGAGACACATATCTCCATCCGTACATATTTGTTCTTCTCCCTCGACCATTTTAGCGTTTCGATCATTGACATCATCCTGTGCTGAGCCACTCGATCTCCTCATGGACCATTTTCCGGTGTAGTGCTTCTTGTTGGGCACTACTTTATATTTTATCTATTTACTTAAATGATAATATCTTAGATTAGGTACAACATAAATTTAATTTTCTATTTCATTTTCTAATAATGGAGTCTTCGTCTTATGCAACAAAATGTTTACTTAAAATTATTTGGAGTGTTAACATCGGGCTTTCAAAATTATGTCGTGGAACGGCCATGGCAATACTTAATTCAGATAACTAGTGATTACACAGAAACAATCTTTTGAGAGAGAACAGTGAATGGCCCAATTTAGTTGGTGGGTACCCAAAATTGTGAGATGGTAATAGTTTATTTGTTTTCAAAATATATAGTGTTGCACCCAATTAAGAAAAGTCCTCAACAGATAGTTTTTGACATTTTTTTCGCAAGGTTAACAACACAACTCTTCTTCTTGCATAATAGGATTTCTAGACATTTTTTCTTTGTAAAGACATTGTATCAGAAATGTAGTCCTTAACACAACTCTTCGTACTAGGGACCTTCTTTGTCTAGAGACTAGAGTAGACCACCCACGAATGGCCACTTGCCATACAAAGAAAGATGGGACTAGAGTAGACCACCCACGAATGGCCACTTGCCATATAAAGAATGATGATCATCTATTAGTGCCTTGTTATGACCATAAATATTTAATTAATTTATTTTCTTGTGAAACATATATAAGTACACAGTTTTATAGCTAGATTTAAATAGTCTAACGCCAACACAATCCCCAAAACACAAAAATTTTCCTTGAAAATTTTGTGCAAGAACTTTTGTCTTTGTGATTATTTGGTGGAATTTATTTTGTCAAAAAAGGAAATATTTCCTGGTCCAAATGTTCAAACTTGGCAGCAATAGAAGTGATGTGCACGTAAAAGCTAAGGTGACTTCAAACAAGCCTTAAAAGAACTCAAGCAGTTGAGCAGGGTGTTGATTGGTCAACTCCTATAATCCGATTATAGTTTTGCATTCCTTCACCCAAAAAAAAAAAAAGAACTGCAGGGATCAAGAGTTTTTCCTTTTTTTTTTTTTGCGAAGATGGATCAAGAGTTTTTCCAATGTTTTCACCACTTGATTGCAACATCTCAGAATTTCCCTATGTTCTCACATTTGAGACTTCGTATATTTATTTCTTTTCTGTTACATTGCATGCCAAAAAAGCAACGCATCAGGTATATATTAGCGACTGCGTTGTTATGACCTGCAGGTCCGCTGCATCACAACGACTCGTTCATTCGTTCGTGATGCAGTGAATCAACGTCTTTCCTTCTCAAGGTCGCGCCCCAGATACGCACGGCGCGCCAGCCGCCAGTGCTCGTCGAGCTCTTCTTGGTGGTTACCATGCAGCCTCCTCTGCCGGTTCAGCGCTACGCCAAGCGCCATCATGGCACACTCGATCTTCAGCGGCGCAAGCAAGTGTTGGGGTATGTAATCGCACTGCTGATCGCCCTCGGCTTCGATGCGTAGCACGAACGGCTGCCCGCGGTGGACGGCCCCGAGCCAGTTCTGGGACAGGCTGCTCCACTTCCCCACCTGCTTGACCATGTGCGCCGGCAGAGCGCCGTGTCGCGACGCTTTGCACATCATGTGGCCGAGCGCGCCGGCAACGCTCCTTTTTTCTGAGGAAACGCCGGCAACGCTCCTGAACCTGATGGCTTCAGATATCATCACGGTGATGATCATCAGTGACCTAGCGCTGTCCTGCTCGCTGCAGCAGTGCTGGCCGCGAGCTTTTTCGCAGCGCCCTCGAGCTCGTCCCTGCCGAGCGTGACTTGCCCCAGTTCCACTTTGGCGGCCCGCTGCATGTCCTTGTACCTGTCGGAGAACGCGAGCTGCGTCGCGCCGTCGATCACCGAGCCGCCCCGAAACTCCCACCACCGCCCGTCGGGCGCCGCGTACCCGGAGATGTAGAGGTTGTCCGCGCGTATCCGGAGGACCACCGACTCCCCGGATCCGCCGCACCGCAGCATGACGACGAACCACGGCGCCATCCTGGGTTCCTCTTGCTGCAGAGGAAGCACAACAAGATCCAGGTGGCGCTTCGCGCCGGCATGGAGGACGAGCTTACCACGCACGCGGGAGATGAACTCCAAATATTTCGAGCCCTGGGTGACATCGAGCTCATCCGTAAACGCCGGCGCCTCCATGGCAGATCGAGGACAGCTGATAACTACAAGGAGGTGGTGATAGAATGAGATTACCAATTTGTGACACCAAACATCGTCATATAACAAGCTACTTGACCTCATAAAAAAGTTCAGTCAAGAACTTGGCACGTCGTCAGTAAGCAGTTAAACAATGAGTAATTAAGACAGCGATGCAGATGAACAATTCAAAGCTTTCCGAGCTGGCTGATGGAACTTTCGGTATCTCAGGACACCATGGCAATTGCCTAAAAGATCAGGTAAAAAAAATGGAAATGTTTGCTGAATATAAAAATGGTGCTGCAAAAATTCTATACCATGAACGGGTAGGCATGTGACCGATGGTCTGACGGAGTTACCGGAGAGCGTGTGCTGGAGCGGCCTAATAGCGAGCTTCCTGAACAGCTCAAGAGCTTCCAGAGCATCCAAGCATGATCCAGGGGGTGAATCCGCTTGTGACGCGTCCACGACTCGTACCGAATGGCACGCACATTTTCTGCATCATCGCGATTCCTCGCCCGGGCGACGTCTGTCAGCACCCACTGCTTCAGTTTGTTCACCTTCATGTCTTATGTTGTTTTTTATTTAGATTTTTTACTTACATGTTGCAGATCAAGTTTTGGATGTACAGTACACCATATATGCACGCATGAGAGAGGGGATGGGGAATTTGATATAGTCTTGTTTAAAATAAAATATTTGAAATGAAATTCGTTTTGTATTTAGACATGTGTATTGATTGAATAAAAAATTACAAAAATTTCTCTATCCTGTACAAGCCGAGAAATACTATTCCACTTCCTCGTAGTGTACCTCGTACAAATTTGATTTTGTCAGTTTGCTCCTAACAAATTTGCCTTATATATAGAGAGAGAGACAGGCTACTTCACTTCCTCACCTGCTTGACCATGTGCGCCAGCAGCACGCCGTGCCACGACGCGTCACATTATGGGCCTGAGCGCGCCGGCAATGCCACGACGCGTCGCACATCATGGGCCTGAGCGCGCCGGCAAAGCTCCTGAAGCTTATGGTTTCGGATATCATCAACCCAACACATCCAAAAGGTTAAGCTGATGAAGAAAGGTGAGAAATTCACTTATACTCTAACACTAAATTTTTATTCAAAAACTTTTGTCTTCGTGATTATTTTGTCATGCATCCACAAAGTGTATGAATCGAGTTTCCTCAGTCGCTCTGGAGAGCTCTTTCTGCAATATTGACGTGCAAATCCATGTATGGCCTTTACATCACGAGCTTGTTTGGCCTTTACATCGCACACATGGAAATCGATTTTTGCAAATTTGCGAGAGCCATGCGCATGCATCAAGCGCGCACACGCGGATGAACGGTGTGCGTCTCTACTCTCTCGTCACGACTCACGAGTCGACGTCCCAGCCGGTGGCCACGGGAACGAAGTCGTCGCGCAGCTTGGCCACCTGCAGCTTCACGTTCTCAGCCGGTGGCCACGGGAACGAAGTCATCCCACGCATCCTCCATGGCGCGCAGCGCCGCCTCGTACTCCGCGTCCAGCTCGGGGTCCACGCCGCCGTCCTCTACGATCACGTCGATGTACATGTCGGGATCCGGCAGAAGTGCGGCGGCGCCGCGCGGCTTGATGCCGCCGTTGATCTCGGCCCAGTAGCGCTTCTTGGCAGTGAGCAGGGCCTGCACGGCGCCGGAGTCATCCCAGCTCGCGACGCTGCCCTGGGCGTCGGCGTTGATGCCGACGTCCGGGTCCGTGACCTTGCGCCACGGCACGCCGCGGGACTCGCAGAAATCCTTCTCCCACGGCGCCACGGATCGCCGGATCGGCGGCGGGCGCGGCGGTCGCCGGAAGATCCATATTGGGCGCTGCGCCGTCGTCAGATGTATCGCCATCGTTCTCGTCGAGAAACTGCTTCTGCGTGTGCGAACTCGAGTGATGGACGGGAAGTTCTTGCTACTGCGCGCGTGATCTAGACCGACTGCATATATAGACACGAGAAGACGCGTCCGATGGGAGGGGGTGAATGTCAGTTGGCGCGCGCCATGCTGTCCGACTCAGCGTCGTTGGAACGCCGCTTTATTGGAGGAAATAACCCAATTGGATTACTCCCTTCGTTTTTCATTATATGAAGCCGTTGACTTTTTTCGTTACTTTAATCATTCGTCTTATCTATAAATATTGTATAAATAGCTAAGTGTATAAGTTAACCTCAAAGTGCTTTTGATGATGAATCCAATGATATTCATTTCACATTCAAAAAAGTATTTATTTAAATCTATATTGTTGGTCAAAGTTCAACAAAAAAGTCAATGGTAACATATAATTAAAAACGAAGGGAGTACGTTACAGCGTAATTTACGTCAGATCGACGTGAAAATAACCGACTGTAAACGACGTCGGATCGGGTGCTGGGACAAGCGAAGGTCTCTCTGGCGCCTGCCTCCCTGATGCTGGTAGTGTGGAAGGTCTTGCACTCTTGCTGCAGTGAAGCTTTATCGAGTCTTTGTCTTCGGTGGCACAGAAGCCCGTGATGTTTCTCAACAATATGTTGCTTATTAACTGCACTGTTGGATACTTGTTCCTTGCATGGTTTGTTGGTGTGCGAACCTACTGGTCAATAATGTTTGGATGCTTCAAATTGTCGAGAACCATGTTCAACGATTTGATGTCCTCCATCTACTTGTTTCCTCCTTGCCACGTCTTGATTCGAGAACCAATTAACATTGTGCTAGACAAGTTGGTTTTGGTTGTATCAGTCATGATTTTCGACACGTGCCTTCGATTTTGAATTTCATGCCATGGGGCACACTCAATATGGAAGGCACTATTTTTTTTAGTACTTACCACAATTGGTATTCAATCATCTCCACCTTGATCATAGGCTTTATTATTTCAACATTTTCACTATGCAAAATGTGGACATGATCAACCATAGGGTGCTCCTAGGAGGAAAGCATTGACAAGTCTAAGGTGGAGATGAAAATTTTGGATACCACCGTCAACCATGAAATCCATGGCAATCCATTGTCATCTTTTGGTTGCTAACAAAAAAAGAAGAAGAAAATATCGGTTAAAAAAACAAAATAGTTCCCAATTTAATATGTACATATATGAAACAAATACAGATAAATTGTACTTAGGTTTGCATATATGTAGAGAATAGTTTGAAGTTGATCACTTGGGATTTTCACTGGCATAACAATATAATAGATTTTTATTGATTAGTGCTCTTCCGTGAACAATAACAGCGCATAAGGACACAAAGAACAAACTGTAATTCATATCTTCTGAAATCTCTCTTTCTCATTGATCTGCAGCCAACCCATAGTCACTAAGACTGATGCTCAAATTCCTCCAATGCTTTTGAGGTCTAAAAGGAAACCCAATATTATTCATGGAACTAGCGAAAAAGAAAAATAGCTATAAGCATGCTTAGGAAAGCCTATAACTATGTCATTTATATTTCGAGCTATGATTTAAATAAGCTATATAATCAGTCACATTAAGTATATAAGAAAATTAAAATTTATAACTATTTGGTTAAGGATCATGCCTCTATCATGTAGAACACCTTTATTTGTTTCAAGTAAAATATTATAAGTGCTAACATCAATTTTTCATATTTTAGGATTTTGTATTTTTCATCAAGATCTATCATAAATCGATTGAATATTGCGTTGTGGTGCAAAAACTGTCACACAATGTGAACTAATTAAGATAGCTAGAAAGAACATTAATTAAAACATTTGACTGAGAACAATGAACGACACCATGACCTTCTCGTTCAGCTCTGCGTGTGTTCCATGGTGAACTTGCATTTATGTTGGTAAATCTGATCCATTATGGATAACAATATTTATTCCAGTCGGCTTTATCATCCAGAACATAGCCTCGTCCCCACATGTTCTAGCTTCTTTATCATTCATGTATGGTTTTATATAATCTATTATTCTTTGTAGAGTCGAAAACCAAATTAATGATTTACAATACAGACCAAACTTTGTCATATTCTCTTCAGTTTAATTATCATTTGAAACAACTTGTAGCATAAGAACACATCAATGTCACTAGTAGAATCTAATTGTTTCAATGTATCATTAATGTGCACTTCTTTGACTTCTACTTCGTAATAAGCTAGTCGACAAAGGACTATGTTGAAAAAGAGATATCACTAAAGTTTTCTAGTTTGCATATCTCTCAATGAATTAGAGTAAGTTTTTCATATTTCCTTGTAGTTGCGAAAATCATATTTAATGTGATGGTCTAATATTATATATGAGAAACGTGTCCACATCCAGTAAATAAGTTACCCTATTGTAAATAAGTTACCCTATTGTTTTAATGACATGCAATCGGTAGAGTTTATGAACAAGATTTTGAATTTATGAGCATTATCATTTGCCACATATTCACCTCTCCATTCATGAAATAGGGTACAACTTTAGAGGGTATGGAATATTTTTCTTATCTCTTCCCTCTTCACCCCTCTCCTTTGTTATTACATGAAGTCACATGTGCCAACTTGTTTTTGTCGCTTTACCACATTTTGGGTTTGTTCATATTTCGAAAGTTCATAGCTAGGGAAAGGATATAGAAGCTTCTGAAGATTTCGACAAGATAATGTCGAATTATTTGGTGAGGGAAATTATCTATGCACCAACTATTTCAACTTGTTACTCTCATCAGCTTTTGCAATATATCAAGGTAGTATGTGTGCAAGAATACCATATGCAGATTATGTGAAGATTTATTGTGTCGTGTATATCCAATCAAGAGAAATAGGACACCTCTTTGTATAAGGAGCAGTCTCTGTGTTTAACCACACCCAAGGATTGCCATTCGTATGCTAGTCTATATGTTTAACCACCCAAGGATTGCCATTCGCATACAACGGTTGCTTATATGTTCATGACTCGCAAAAAGAAAAAGATTACAAGTTCTCTTGCTAGACTACATTTTGGTTCTGTCAAACCACTCCAGACTGAAAGAAAATAAAGGAATCAAGAAACATAACCAGCAGTGATTAACAGCGATCTGACTGGAAAAAAATTACAAAAAATCAGAGGTTTCCACGATCTAAAAGCATCCATGCCTCTGTTTACATTACTTATTTCCTGTGTTTCTTTCCTGATTAGCACATCGCAAACGAGGTCTAAATGAAATCAAGCATAAGAACGACTGTATGTCTGTATGCACATATACCACAATTCATTCGATTTTCATTGTTGAGATGCTCTAGTTCTGGCTAGACGGTCACCGGGCCGTGGCCATGTGCCCCAAGCTTTCTTGTTTGCACGAATAATGATTTTCAAGAAGAAGAGCTAACTTCATGTTTGGCCATTACGTCACACACAAAGAAAACTGAGAAACTTCTCCGTTCTTGAACCCTAGCTAGCAACAGAGCTGATGCCGGGGCAACAAGCATGAGTGTTGTTCATCTCCATCTCTCGTCGCGTCTAGACGTCCCAGCCGGTGGCCACCGGAACGTAGTCGTCGCGCAGGCTGGCTTCCTGGAGCTTGACATTCTCGTCCCACGCATCCTCCATAGCGCGCAGCGCCGCCTCGTACTCGGCGTCGAGCTCGGGGTCCACGCCGCCGTCCTCCACGACCACGTCGATGTACATGTCGGGGTCCGGCAGCACCGCGGCGGCGCCGCGCAGCTTGATGCCGCCGTTGATCTGCGCCCAGTAGCGCTTCTTGGCGGCGAGCAGCGCCTCCACGGCGCCCGAGTCGTCCCAGCGCAAGACCTTATTATCCAGGAGGTTGTCGTTGATGACGACGTCCGGGCCCGTGACCTTGGGCCACGGCACGCCGCGGGACTCGTAGAACTCCATCTCCCACGCCGCCACCGATCGGCGGATCGGCGGCGGTCGCGGCGGGCGCCGGAAGACCCATGGGCGCTGGGGCGCCGTCGTAAGATGGGTGTTGCCGCTGTACCGGCGCCACGCCGTGGCCATCGTTAATTCTCTGTAGGGATGGGGACGTGCTGTCGATATGGGGAAAGAAGTTCTTGCTACTGCGTGCTGTGGAGGACCGATTGCATATATATACACACACGAGGAGGCCCATCCGACGGGAGGGGGCGCATGTCCGTTGGCGGCATGCGTTATCGTCGTCTGAACGTGCGTGCCCTCAAAAAAAAAAAAAAGCGTCGTCTGAACGCGGCTATTAGAGGACATAACCGAATAAGATTAAAAGTCAGTGTAACTGACGTTCAGATCGATCGACGTGAAAATAATTAACCGATGGTATACACGACGTTAGATCGGGCGCTGGGACAACGACTCGGGAGCCATGACAGTCATGGCACCATCGATCAGGGAGTCCTAGCTTTTGTGGCACCTGTGATTGAAGCATAACTGCTATGACAAGGGAAGTTCTCTCTGATGCTACTAGATTGCCATGACATTGAAAAGTAGCAAGCCTGCCTTGTGCTGCTACTGACAAGGGAACGTCTTGCTGTAGTGAGGAATTTTTTTTTTTCGGGTACGTAGTGAGGAATCTTAATCGAGTCCTTGTCTTTTGTGGCACCTGCGCGCTGTGCCCTTGACATTTCTCAACAACATGTTGCATAACTGCACCGTTCGATACTTATTCCTCCCATGCGTTTGCCTTGGAGTGGTGGTTTGTTTGTGTGCGCGACATGGTTGATCTTGTGGAGCACCGTGTTCAATGATTTGATATCCTCCGTGTACATGTTTCCTCCTCCTCACCCTGTCTTGATTCAAGAACCAACATTGAGCTAGAAAAGTAGGTTGTATCAGTCATTGATCATACTAATTCCATGCCATGGGTCACACTCGATATTGAAGGCACTATTGTTTAGCACTTACCGCATTCGATATTCAGTCATCTCCAACCTTGATCACAGGCTTTATTTGCACCATTTCACTATGCAAAATGTTGATACCATCAACCTTTGGGTGCTGCTCAGACGAAATTATTGACAAGTCTGAGGCAATCCATGGCAAAATTTAGAAATGTGGATACCATCAAACATGGAATCCATGGAAAATTTGTGCTGAAAAATGAATATGTGAACTATTGACAAGTCTAATATTGTGTACCATCAATGGTTGCACAAAGAGAATATAAGAGCAACACTTCTGTTTTACCTGACCTGAGTGCTTCCACAATATATTGTTAGTCTCATCCAGCGTGCCTTCTGCCACTTACCAAGAGTATATGTCACTATACATAGAACCTACCCAATATGGAAACTATGCTTATTCCAGTGTCTTGCCATAACGTGTAAGATGATACGTAGTAGTTAGAAGTTTCATGTATCACCATTACTTAATGCACCTCAACTTATAACTAAGGATTTTGTACCATAGTCATCATTTGGTTGCCAATTAAATACAAGTAAGATATGGGCAAGAGAATAATAAAGAGAAAATATAGCACAATTTAATACGAACATGGAACAAATACAAATAAAATATGTAGAGAATAGTTTGAAGCGATGTTCATTGACAAAACAATGGTACTTTATTAATTAGTACTTTTCATTGAACAAAACTAGCATAAACACATTCTAAATAGCAACTCCTAGTTCACTCTTTCTAATATTGATTTTTTGTTTCGTCATCTTCAAGAATCGCATTGTCCTTCTCACTAATACGGACATTTCATCTTCTATGCTTTGAGGTCGAAAAGGAAAACAATTTCATCCGTGGGACTAAAATAACAAGTAAAAAAAAATCTATATGCATCCTTAGGGCAGTCTACAAATATGTCATCATAATTTAAGTTATTAATTTGTTTGAGTTATACTCAATTAGATTAAGTACAAAATAAAATCTAAATTTCTAATTATTTGGTCAAGAATCATGATTCCATCATGTAGAACACATTTATTTGTCTACATTAAAATATTAAAAGTGCCAACATCGAGCTTTCAAATTTTAGTATTTTCATCAAGAGCTGAAATAGATTGATTGAATATTGTGTTGTGGTGAAAAAGTTGCAGTACTAAAATAGCCTCAAAGAACAATATTGAACCAATTGATTGAGAACAATGAACAACCCATGGTATTTGTTGTGTACTGTAAACCTTGATAAAATCGTGTTGCCCCGTTTGTACACCACCCAAGACAAGCCATCCCATAGTTTTGAATGATTTATTTTCTGAAGAAATTGTAGCAGAAATCTAGTCATCAACACATCTTTTTTACTATAAGAACCTCTTAGTCTAGACTACACAAGAACTGCCATTTGGCATACAAATAAATGATGGTCAATTATTTATCTTCTCATTACATAGAAATATGTAATTATTTTCTTTTCTTTTCTTTTCTTGTGGGAACATATTATTACAAAGTTATATAGGTAGATGGTACAAAATTCCGATGCCGAGACAGTCCCTGACTCACAAAAAACACACGCTGCCGATGATTGGGGAAGAGTTTCAATATCAACAACGTCATGGCCTCCATCCAGTCTAAGATCTTCTTGTCTTCCTTAATAAGTACAAATAAGGTGTCTACATCAGTTACTTAGAAACATGGCCTAATTATATTCTTGAATCTAGGGAATTGATTTCTTCATACAATAGCTTAATTTTATGCGAGGAATTGTGTCTTCATGCTTTTGTTCTTAATCATTTGATTGGAAAAGAAGTTGTTCCTTATCCAAATATTCTTGAGCCATGGGGCCAGGGTATTTTTCTTGTAAGTGCATTAAACTAGCTTTGGATTCTTGGCTTTCGAAAAAATACACTAGCTTGGGATTCTTGATTTGACCCCAGTGAGCTAGACGAAGCAGATTAGAAAACTGATCACAAGTTGCTTCAACTCATGCAACGTAAGGAGACAGCAATTGACTTAGATGGCGGAACGATCAATGCGGCCGAGCCGCTATGTCAAAGTGGGAAGTACAACTGGAGAAATCAAGGACCATTCATGAACAGTATTTAGACATCCCAGCCGGCCGGTGGCCACCGGCCGGCACGAAGCCGTGCGGCTGCTCAGGCGCCGTTCGCACTCTGAACTTCTCATTCAAGCTCCCGAGTAGGAGCGCACTCCACGTACTCTGCGTTCCATCCAGTCTAAGATCGCCCAGCATGAGGTCGCCGGTGGTGGTAGATCGTGTGTGTGTGTGTGTGTGTGTGTGAGAGACTTTGGCCTTCCAGAGTGTACTGAACTTTGTTCTCTCTCCTCTCCTTGATGAAATACGTGCTCCGCACGTTCTCGAAAAAAAAAGCAAAAACATAAAAGATACATAGCAGACATCTGATCACCAGATCTAGCTTATAACACAGTACTGCGATGGTACAGTACAGAAGAATCAAGGCTTAGCCTCCAGAAATACTCTTCTTGTTACACGTTGGCGGCGCTGGCACGGGCCTTGGTGACGTTGCCATCCACCATATTAATTCAGCGTAGATCGCATCTCTCTTAGCGTGGATCTTCTGGATCCTGTCCATCAACTCGGAATAAGATATCTTAGAGGAAAGAGCCGTCAGATTTCTTGGACAGCTCGTCCTTTAGTTAGATCTCTAGCCTGGAGATCTTAGCGTCAAGAACCCTAGCCTGCATATAGAAGATGTATAAGGTTAAATCAACAAACCCCGCTCGCATATTACATAGAAATTGGAGAAGGATGAGTCTCTTACATGGCGCTTGTAGCAACGACAGTAGACTTTGAGGTGGCAAACTTCCTGAGCAGCCCGTGGTGACACCTCGCCGCCGCCGGCCGGAATGGTATTTCCATGAGGCGCAGCCATGTCTTGCTTTACTAGATTGAGGATTTTTTCTAGACCATGTGTGTTTCTTGCTGTGTGACTTGAGATCAATGAGGGAGAGGAGAGTAGGGTATGCGGGTTTATATAACCCTAGGGATGCTTTCATTTGCTTGATGAATAGATTTCCCTTTATCTAAAATATAACCCTAGTGATGGAGGCGAGTAGGATATTTGGGTAGCCTTCGAGCGTCTCTCTCTGGATAGTATTCCCCCCCTCCCCCGCGCTACGACCCCGCTATCTGCTTCCAAATTAGTGCCGTGTTCTTTTTATACTACAAAATAGATCACGCATGAATTAGCTGTTTAACTCTCTTGCACGACGAGTTCATCCTCACGGTATGTGTGACGTCCCGCCTCCACGAGGCCGGGCCCGCACGCCTGGTAGCTCTCTAGGATCTAAGACTGTCCCCATAGACCAACACATGTCTTTTCTGCGCACTTTGTCCTCACTCGTGCACACCCGGGAAGGACTTCCCGGTCGGTCACCCATCCCGAAATTGCTCCGGGCCAAGCACGCTTAACCCCGGAGTTCTTTCGAGATGAGCTTCCGGAAAAGAAGTTGCAACTGTTGGTATGAGTATTCTTATCAATCCTATTAAGCCCTGGGCCAGGATGTTACAGTATGTGTACGAATGTGCTATTCCAAAGCAGCCAAGCCTGGACTGTGGCACTGCTAGATGCCTACAATTTGATTAGCAGCCAGCTGGAGACTGCCGTTTCAATCGACTGCCTGCTCCTTCTTCCCCTGGTGCTGGCGTTCTTAATAACTCCTTCAAGAACTAGCCATACTGCTAGTTATTATTAGATCATCGTGCACTGGCGCCATTCAGCAAGCAAAGAAAAGATTATCAGAATTGTTCAGTAGTGGATCCGTATGCTAGTCCATATTTTTGGCTTGCGACAACGGTTGACTATAAGTTCATGACTCGCAAAAAGAAAAAGATTATATTATAAGTTCTCTAGATAGACTACATTTTGGTTCTATCAAAGACATGTCCAGACTGGAAAAAACATAAAGGAATAACAGCCAGCGGTGATTAACAGCGACCTAGCTTGAAAAACTTACAAAAAAAAATCAGAGGTTTCCACGATCTAAAACCGTCCATGCCTCCGTTTACATTACCTATTTCCTTTGTTTCTTTCGTGATTAGCACAGCGCAATAGGTCTAGATAAGATCAAGCATAAGAACGACTGTATGCACAGACCACAATACATTGAATTTCATTGTTGAGAGTGTGCTTTGCTTCATAAAGCATAAAAGGGAGGTTCAGATGCTCTGGTTCCCGTCACCGGGCTATCGCCGTGTGCCCCAAGCTTTCCTGGAGGTCGACCCTCGCTGCCCGTATGTGTTGCCCAGCATCATGTCGCCGGTGGTGGTAGAGCGGTCGCGCCCCCGCGCGCGCGCGCGCGTGTGTGTGTGTGACTTTGGCCATCGAGAGTGTACTGAACTTTGTTATCTCCTCTCCTTAATGAAATATGTGCTCCGATCTGCACGTTCTCGAAAAAAAGCAAAAACATAAAAGATACATAGCTGACGATCTCCAGGTCTAGCTTACAACACAAGTACTGCGATGGTACAGTACAGAAGAATCAAGGCTTAGCCTCCAGAAATTCTCCTCCCGTTACACGTTGGCGGTGCTGGCACCGGCCTTGGTGATGTTGCCATCCACCATATTCATTCACCGTAGATCGCATCTCTCTTAGCGCTGATCTTCTCGATCCTAACCATCAACTCGGAATAGGATATCTTAGAAGAAAGAGCTGTCAGATTTCTTGGACAGCTCGTCCTTTAGTTGGATATCTAGCCTAGAGATCTTAGCGTCAAGAACCCTAGCCTGCATATAGACGATGTATAAGGTTAAATCAACAAACCCCGCTCGCATATTACATAGAAATTGGAGAAGGATGAGTCTCTTACATGGCGCTTGTAGCAATGACGGTAGACTTTGAGGAGGCAAACTTCCTGAGCAGCCCGTGGTGACCCCTCGCCACCGCCGGCCGGAATGGTATTTTCGTGAGGCGCAACCATTGCTTTCTTTACTGGATCGAGGAATTTTTCTAGACCATGTGTGTTTCTTGCTGTGTAACTTGAGAGAGATGAGGGAGAGGAGAGTAGGATATGCGGGTTTATATAACCCTAGGGATGCTTTCATTTGCTTGTTGAATAGATTTCCCTTTATCTAAAAATATATCCCTAGTGATGGAGGCGAGTAGGATATTTGGCTAGCCTTCGAGCGTCTCTCTCTGGATAGTATTCCCCTCTTCTCTACGACCCCGTTGTCTGCCTCCAAATTAGTGCCGTGTGTTCTTTTTATATTGTAGAATAGATCACGCATGAATTAGCTGTTTAACTCTCTGGCGCGGCGAGTTCATCCTCACGGCATGCGTACGAACGTCCTGTTCCAAAGCAGCCCAGCCTGGACTGTGGCACTGCAAGATGCCTACAACTTGATTAGCAGCCAGCTGGAGACTGCCGTTTCAATCGACTGCCTGCTCCTTCTTCCCCTGGCGCCGGCGTTCTTAATAACTCCTTCACGAACCAGCCATACAGCTAGTTATATTTGATCATCATGTACCTGGCGCCATCGGCAAGCAAAGAAAAGATTATCACAATTGTTCTGTAGTGGATCCGTATGTAGTCCATATTTTTGGCTTGTGATAACGGTTGACTATAAGTTCATGACTCGCAAAAAGAAAATGTTTATATTATAAGTTCTCTAGGTAGACTACATTTTGGTTCTATCAAGCCATTTCCAGACTGAAAAATAAAACGTAAAGGAATAACAGCCAGCGGTGATTAACAGCGACCTGGCTTGAAAAACTTACAAAAAAAAAATCACAGGTTTCGACGATCTAAAACCATCCATGCCTCCATTTACATTACCTGTTTCCTTTGTTTCTTTCCTGATTAGCACAGCATAAACTAGGTCTAGATAAAATCAAGCATAAGAACGACTGTATGCACAGACCACAATACATTGAATTTCATTGTTGAGAGTGTGCTTTTTGTTTCATAAAGAACAAAAGGGAGGTTCAGATGCTCTGGTTCCGGTCACCGCGCCATTGCCGTGTGCCCCAAGCTTAATTTCGTGGAGCTAGACCCTCGCTGTTCGTACGTGTAGTCCAGCATGAGGTCGCCGGTGGTGGTAGATCGTGTGTCTATCTGTATGTGTGTGTGTGTGTGTGTGTGTGTGTTTGTGTGTGTAACTTTGGCCATCGAGAGTGTACTGAACTTTGTTCTCTGCTCTCCTTAATGAAATACGTGCTCCGATCCGCACGTTCTCGAAAAAAAAGCAAAAACATAAAAGATACATAGCTGACATCTGATCACCAGATCTAGCTTACAACACAGTACTGCGATGGCACAGTACAGAAGAATCAAGGCTTAGCCTTCAGCAATTCTCCTCCCGTTACACGTTGGCGGCGCTGGCACGGAACTTGGTGACGTTGCCAACCACCATATTAATTCAGCGTAGATCGCATCTCTCTTAGCGTGGATCTTCTCGATCCTATCCATCAACTTGGAATAAGATATCTTAGAACAAAGAGCTGTCAGATTTCTTGGACAGCTCGTCCTTTAGTTGGATATCTAGCCTCGAGATCTTAGCGTCAAAAACCATATCCTGCATATAGACGATGTATAAGGTTAAATCAACAAACCCCGCTCGCATATTACATAGAAATTGGAGAAGGATGAGTCTCTTACATGGCGCTTGTAGCAACGACGGTAGACTTTGAGGAGGCAAACTTCTTGAGTAGCCCGTGGTGACCCCTCGCTGCCGCCGGCCGGAATGGTATTTCTGTGAGGCGCAGCCATGTCTTGCTTTACTGGATCGAGGAATTTTTCTAGACCATGTGTGTTTCTTGCTGTGTAACTTGAGATCGATGAGGGAGAGGAGAGTAGGGTATGCGGGTTTATATAACCCTAGGGATGCTTTCATTTGCTTGATGAACAGATTTCCCTTTATTTAAAAATATAACCCTAGTGATGGAGGCGAGTAGGATATTTGACTAGCCTTCAAGTGTCTCTGTCTGGATAGTATTCCCCCCTTCTCTACGACCCCGTTGTCTGCCCAAATTAGTGCCGTGTGTTCTTTTTATACTGCAGAATAGATCTTGGGAAGAAAGAGAACAAGAGAAAAGAACTAGGGAAGAAATGAGAATTTCAAAATAAGTGAGCAAATATTTTTTTAGTTTGAACCAATTGATCCTTTCCGGGCGACCATTCTATCCAGGCTTGCGTCCTACAATCAACACGGCTCTGATACCAATGTGTCACACCCGGTTTTTATATAACCGCACATGTATGCCAGGATCAAGTCTCATACATGTAGTGACTTAAGTGAATAACAAACAGTGTAAAAATAACGAATACACACTTACAATAACAATAGACTCATAAGTCTTAAACGATTTGAGTACGCTAGCGGAAGTCTTCATAATTTCATAACTCCACGGGGACGTTGACCTGGGCCTCCACAAGCTAGATGTAGTCACCATATTCACCATCATAGAAGAATTCACATCCATCTTCTGAGCAGCATTTCATGTAGATAGCAAGTGTGAGTACGTATCGTACTCCGCAAGTGTGGAAAAATATGACATGCAAGGCAATAATGAAGAAAGGCTATACATTGGTTTATTTGCTCAAATGCCAAGTTATGCTTAAATACATTTTTAAAAGCAACCTATATTACTAGGTGATATGACTCAAGCAAACAAAACAAATAAACCATAAAAGATCATCAATCATAGTGCTCACAAAGCAATTCACTATCAATTAGTTTTCTCACAAGACCACTATTCCAGACTCATGCACACCAAGCATCCCATCAGCCCTCCAGTGCACACTAAGCATACCGCTGGACACTCTGGTGCACACTAAGCATTCCACCAGCCTAAAGCACGAACAAACACTGGTGCACACTAAGCATCCCACCAGTCAATGATGCACACTAAGCATTCCATCATTGTCAAAACAAACAACCACTAGTGCACACCGAGCAAACCACCAGTCCTAAGTTCCATGTTGCTAAAAAGATTATCATCATTTTACTAGATTGAAGTAAACCATTAGTCAGGATTAAATTAGTTTAGGTGTATGACTTCCCAAAAGCATGGCTACGCATTTACTACCAACACATAGACAAAGCACTCATTGGGCGACAAGGAATAATAAGGAACATGGTATAGACTCATGGGATTCAATATTAAACAAGCATGCATGTTTGCAAACAAAACAAATGGTCAAGGACACTTGCCTTCCTCTTGCTGTTGCTCAGTGGTGACTTTGAAATCTTGATCTTGGAAGTTCATGTATAGATCGTCTCCTAATTACCGCAACAAAAGAGAAAGCACACAAGCACAAAGAATAAGAAACAGTACACCAAACAGAAACAAATGATTATAAAAACTGTACGATGAGATAGTACTCGTCTCTACGATCGCATGAGCGCAAGAATCGCTAAAAACAGAGTTACCCGTAAAAAGTTATGATACTTAAAGTTTTAGGGATTAAACAGAAACGTTTAAGGGTTGAATTGAAAATACAGATAGGTTTAAGGGCTTATTTGTAAAATAACAACAAGGTTAGGGACTGAAGTGTAAAAGTTTTGGACTAAAACATAATTTAACGAAGACGCAGGGCTGTTTCTGTAAAATATCAATACCGAAAAATTATTTTATAAAAGGTTGAGATTTAACTGTAAGCTTACCTTTTTTTGGAAAATAAATCGATTTTACAGAAATCGGAAATTATTTTATAAAATAGAAAAAATTTGTGGACCGGGTCCATAGACTCGGTCTATGAGTCCACGGTGGACCGATTATGAAGGGGTACGGGGTTCTAATCCGACCCGTTGATCCGGCGATGTATGGCTGAAGATGACTGGGGAAAGTTTGGGCGGCTGAGGCTCGTCGCCGGCGAGCTGGCGCGGCGGAGGATCGCCGGAGTTGGCGCGATCTCATGCTACAAGGCTCGGAAACTTGTCGCGCTTGGTCCAAACGAGAGATAAGAGAACGACGAGCTCAGCTAAGGCTTCAAAGCAGTCTGGGATGGCTGTAAGGCGGCGCACGACGAACAGGAGTGACAGCGAGTCGACGGCGACGTCGGGAAGGCAGCTGCGGCGTCGGAAACACCTCAAGTACCGGCACAATCGGACGCGGGAACTTCGGGGAAACTTCACGGCGTCTTTACGACTCCCAAGTCGGCTTGAATCGTCGGGGCGTCGAGCTCTTTACGGCGGCAATGGCGGACGGCGGCGGCTAGGGTTTGGACGCGCGGGAAGCGGCGGCTTCGTGGAGGAAAAGAGTGTGAAGGGAGGCCGGGGCTCTGTTTTATAGGGCGCGGCGCCTTGAAGAACAAGAAAGAGGGAGGGAAGAGGCCGGAGGTGGCACGATGCGGCGAAGGTGGCGGTAGAGTCCGTGCGGCGCACGGCACAAGGAGGAAGAAGAGAGGAGGTGGGCTGGCATGGGCTTTCTGGGCCGCGGGCGACGCTAGGCTGAAAGAAAAGAAAAGGAAAGAGAAAAGGGAAAGGGCGGATGGGCCAGGAAAAGGAGGATTCGGCCCAAGCGGCTTAAGGAAAAAGAAATTCCCTTTCTATTTCGATTTTCCTTTCCTAGTTATTCTAAAACGAATTTCTACTCGACTTTAAAAATTCTTTTTCACAAAATAAAATCCTAAATGCAAATCTAACAGCATGAATGCACCAAACACCCTATTATACCTTATATTATTTTATTTAATTTAGAAAATAATTTATTTGCCTAATCAAATGTGATAACATTAACATATTAAAAACAACACTTTAAACTATTCAAAAATAATAATTTACTGAAATTTATTCACAAACCAAATTTTAAAATTTTGGGATGTGACACACTGCCAGATGCCTACAACTTGATTAGAAGCCAGCTGGAGACAACCGTTTCAATCAACTGCCAGCTCCTTCTTCCCTTGGCGCCGGCGTTCTTAATAACTCCTTCATCAACCACCATACAGCTAGTTATTATTTGATTATCGTGCACTGGCGCCATTCGGCAAGCAAACAAAAGATTATCACAATTGTTCAGTAGTGGATCCGTATGTAGTCCATATTTTTGTCTTGTGACAACGGTTGACTATATGTTCATGACTCGCAAAAAGAAAATGTTTATATTATAAGTTCTCTAGATAGACTACATTTTGGTTCTATTAAGCCATTTCCGGAGTGAAAAAAAACATAAAGGAATAACAGCGAGCGTTGATTAACAGCGACCTGGCTTGAAAAACTTGCAAAAAAATCAGAGGTTTCCACGATCTAAAACCGTCCATGCCTCCATTTACATTACCTGTTTCCTGTGCTTCTTTCCTGATTAGCACAGCATAAACTAGGTCTAGATAAAATCAAGCATAAGAACGACTATATGCACAGACCACGATACATTGAATTTCATTGTTGAAAGTGTGCTTTGTTTCATAAAGAACAAAAGGGAGGTTCAAATGCTCTGGTTCCGGTCACCGGGCCATCGCCGTGTGCCCCAAGCTTAATTTCCTGGAGCTAGACCCTCGCTGTTCGTACGTGTAGTCCAGCATGAGGTCGCCGGTGGTGGTAGATCGTGTGTCTCTCTATATGTGTGTGTGTGTGTGTACGTGTGTGTGTGTGTGTGTAACTTTGGCCATCGAGAGTGTACTGAACCGCGCGCGTGACTTTGGCCGTCGAGAGTGTTCTCAACTTGTTCTCTCCTCTCCTTAATGAAAGACGTGCTCCGATCCGCATGTTCTCAAAAAAAAAGCAAAAACATAAAAGATACATAGCTGACATCTGATCACCAGATCTAGCGTACAACACAGTACTGCGATGGTACAGTACAGAAGAATCAAGGCTTAGCATCCAGAAATTCTCCTCCCGTTACACGTTGGCGGCGCTGGCACGGACCTTGGTGACGTTGCCATCCACCATATTAATTCAGCTTAGATCGCATCTCTCTTAGCGCGGATCTTCTCGATCCTATCCATCAACTCAGAATAAGATATCTTAGAACAAAGAGCTGTCACATTTCTTGGACAGCTCGTCCTTTAGTTGGATATCTAGCCTAGAGATCTTAGCGTCAAGAACCCTAGCCTGCATATAGACGATGTATAAGGTTAAATCAACAAACCCCGCTCGTATATTACATACAAATTGGAGAAGGATGAGTCTCTTACATGGTGCTTATAGCAACGACGGTAGACTCTGAGGAGGCAAACTTCCGGAGCAGCCCGTGGTGACCCCTCGCTGCCGCCGGCCGGAATGGTATTTCCGTGAGGCGCAGCCATGGCTTGCTTTACTGGATCGAGGAATTTTTCTAGACCATTTGTGTTTCTTGCTGTGTGACTTGAGATCGATGAGAGAGAGGAGAGTAGGTATGCGGGTTTATATAACCCTAGGGATGCTTTCATTTGCTTGATGAATAGCCTTTATCTAAAAATATAACCCTAGTGATGGATGCGAGTAGGATATTTGGCTCGCCATCGAGCGTCTCTCTCTGGATAGTATCCCCCCCCCCCCCCCCCCCTTCTCTACGACCCCGCTGTCTGCCTCCAAATTAGTGCCGTGTTCTTTTTATACTACAGAATTGATCACGCATGAATTAGCTGTTTAACTCTCAGGCGCAGCGATTTCATCCTCACGGCATGCGTACGAACGTGCTGTTCCAAAGCAGCCCAGCCTGGACTGTGGCACTGCCAGATGCCTACAACTTGATTAGCAGCCAGCTGGAGACTGCCGTTTCAATCCACTGCCTGCCCCTTCTTCCCCTGGCGCTGGCGTTCTTAATAACTCCTTCATGAACCAGCCATACTGCTAGTTATTATTTGATCATCGTGCACTGGCGCCATTCGGCAAGCAAAGAATAGATTATCACAATTGTTCAGTAGTGGATCCGTATGCTAGTCCATATTTTTGGCTTGTGACAACGGTTGACTATAAGTTCATGACTCGCAAAAAGAAAAAGATTATATTATAAGTTCTCTAGATATACTACATTTTGGTTCTATCAAGCCATTTCCGGACTGAAAAAAACATAAAGGAATAACAGCCAGCGGTGATTAACAGCGACCTGGCTTGAAATTTTTTTTAAAAAAATATCAGAGGTTTCCATGATCTAAAACCGTCCATCCTCCATTTACATTATTTATTTCCTTTGTTTCTTCCCTGATTAGCACAGCGCAAACTTGGTCTAGATAAAATCAAGCATAAGAACGATTGTATGCACAGACCACAATACATTGAATTTCATTGTTGAGAGTGTGCTTGGTTTCATAAAGCACAAAAGGGAGGTTCTGATGCTCTGGTTCCGGTCACCGAGCCATCGCCGTGTGCCCCTAGCTTTCCTGGAGCTGGACCCTCGCTGCCCGTACGTGTAGCCCAGCATGAGGTCACGGGATGTGGTAGATCGTGTGTGTGTGTGTGTGTGTGTGTGTGTGTGTGTGTGTGTGTGTTTGTTTGTTTGTTTTAAGACGTTGGTGCCTCCATGTTGCTGGGGACCAGAGAAGTTCGCCGCCGGCGCTCGCCTAG
Source organism: Eragrostis nindensis (assembly GCA_012490785.1). NCBI lineage: Eukaryota > Viridiplantae > Streptophyta > Magnoliopsida > Poales > Poaceae > Eragrostis > Eragrostis nindensis. The sequence goes on from JAAXCT010000581.1 coordinate 168,525, forward strand.
TCGGAACTTAGAAGCTTGCTGACTAGGGGCCGAAAGACGATGAGCCTCCCTCCTGGATGCTTGTCTGGTGATGAACTTTCTTCACCAGCACGACCCGCTCAAGGGGCAAAGGGCAGTGACACACTCCCATCATCGTCGACGGAGAGACTGCTTCCTCATTGATGACAACCTTGTTCTTGTTGTTTGACATGTCCGAACTCATGACAGCAAATGGGTGAAACAAACAATTGAGACATCCATAGCATGCTTCAAAATGGAATATGAAAGCAGGATGTAAGTACAAGAACTAATGAAACCGAAACGTTATCAGCTGCAAACTAAAGTTATTTATTTATTTATTTTCATATGCAGATGATGTCTTGTAGAGTATATTCAACTGTACTTTTAAGAAAATAATCGGTTCGGACTAAAACTTCAGGTACTATTATTTCATCGTGGCAAATAAACCCGAAAGGGTTCAGAACTTGGTATTTCATTGACAAAGGGAAAGCAAACCCTATACGATCAAACTAACAACTCATACCCAGGACGACCAAGACGGTACCCAAGACGAGTTACATGAACTATTCGATGGATCTAGCCTCTCTCAAACTGTGCCCAAGTTGCAACAGGCATAACAAAAGTTACAACATATTTGACAAAGATATTTAGGTGCCAATAGGGAACATGGCATCAGTATGAACAACAACACCCAGACTTATCATATATCAGCTAGCCTCTATCAACGTATACTATTGCATCAGATTTTTTTGGAGAATACAATTTATCAAAATAACAAAATTAGAAAAATGTACGCTCAAAGATATTCAGATGCCACAAGGGCGGGACATGACTTCAGTAGTGAACAACTAGACCCAGCCCTATACAGAAACATGTATGTATTAGAGGTATATTAGAATCAATAAACACCTCGTGAACTCATTTATCTATCAAAGCATCTACAACTCTGGAGCCAATACAAGTCACTCTAAGCAAATCATTAGTAACCAAAATGATTTGGAATACTCCCTCTAGTGTCAAAAAAGCTGCCGTTTTGTGGTTGTCCTAAGTCAAACATTTTAAACTTTGACTGTAAATAATGTTTTATGTGTTAAGTTTAGTAATATGAAAATGACACGAGTAGATTCGTATTGAAATATAATTTCATAAAAATATATTTTATATCAAAAAGTAGTCAAAACTATGTTTTGAAGACTGTGTCCATGTCAAAAATGACAGCTTTTTTGACACTAGAGGGAGTGGTAAATATAATCCATCATTAACGTGGCTAAGGCTCCAGAAAATTACATCGACCACCCTATGGACCCCCCCCCCCCCCCCCCCCCCCCAAAGATCTATCGAAGTGAGGTGATAACAAAAGCACAGAAGAAGACACTGTCTCCCTAGACACACGTTTGGGGATCTATTTGTGGCATGCCTCCAAAAGGAATGGAAGAACCATGGTCGAATTTAGGCACTTCGTGCCATCTGTCTATGGGACGAAGGCTACTGCTATCAAAAACCAATGTTTAAATCTAGTCGAGAAAGATGACAAGTAGTAACAGGAATATGGATAGATAAGATAAGGCTTCTGAACATAAATGTACAAACTCGACTTATACAAATCAACAAAATGAAACATAGAAGAAATGGACGGGACGGAACATATATATATATGTATTGAAGAACATTTTGCATGGTATACCACCGGATTCACTTGCTGTCATCGTAACTTTCTTCCCTGATGTTTCACGTACCCAAATTGAAGCCCTAGGTAGCTTCCAGGCACCTGTGGAACATGAACAGGATTGTCAATAATCAGAGAGTGCGAAAAAAAGAAGAAAAAGATGGGGATCTCGTCTGTTCTCGCAAGCTCTACCGCTTGCAGATTAAGACGAAAGTAAAAAAAAGAGATCTTGTTATTCAAATTCTGAGGGGACGTTCTTACTCACAAAAAAAATATCTATACTACGTACGCATTCAAAAGAGGAAGATCTGTGCTAAGAATCACAAATAGATCTGTAACCTATGTATCCAAAACGACGAAGAAAGAAAAATGATCGCCGCTAGGCACTGGATACGGCCTCACGTTGAACTCCGTAACATGAATATCATTTTTCCATTCACTTTATTCCTATTATATTCGAATCACTTTGCAGTTCAAATTTGACTTATCACCAAAAAATACAATTAATAAAAAAATTAACTAAATATAGCAAATAGATCAAGAAATGTACAAAATTTCAATATGAAGTACAATGCAGTGTGAGTAGAGAGGAGAAAAAGTTTAGAGGATAGAAGAGGGAAAAAAATATATTTGCCGAGTGCCTGCTAAATACACTCGGCAAAGAGGCATATTTGCCGAGTGACATGGAATACACTCGGCAAAGTGACACTCGGCAAAATGCTAATGCCGCCTGCTACAATAACTCACTAACACACAACATAGCATCATCACATCACTATCCCTCGAAGGTGAACTTGACATAGACGTTGGTAACAGTATACATAGCGTATCTACAAATGCATCAAAGCATCATTATTCTAAGTCTGCTATTGAAGTTTCACCAACCAACAAAAACCCTGATCAATACCTGTGCAGTAGAGGAAGTTCTCATACCGGATGGTCGTTTTCTATTGAGACGATGCGCCACATATATATTGCCGCTTGCGTTCTCGCCGCCAACAAGGATGGAGATTTTGTCACGCCGCGGTCGTGTAGCTGCTTTGGAGACCCATTGATGGAGCGTTTGTTCAGGCTCTTGACCTATTCTTAGTGATGCCGGTCTTGCAGCCATGAATACTTGAGGGAATAGCAGCTGCTTGAAGGGAGGCAGCAGCTGTCAGAGCCTCTAAGTGCCCCCACGCTAGGGTTTTGGAGGCAGACGTCGGTCGTTTTCTTTTTCGAAAGATCCGGCATATATATGTATTAATAAGAAGAGATTAGAGTTTTACAAGTGTGACTAGCGCTGGCTTAAGACTGACCGCAGCAATAACCTCTATTTTTCACCCTCTAAAGGAATATTCTACATCCCCTGTAAAAGATTCTACCCTTCAAATTGGATTTTGTTGCAACAAGGAACTGTAACGCCTCCTCTATCCACTGCCCGCCGCCGCCTCCTGCGCTCCCTGGACCGGCCCGCGGCCGCCTCCCGCGCTGCCCTGCTCCGACGCGGCGCCGCCTCCCGCGCTCCCTGCTCCGGCGCGTGCTTCCGCCGGAGTTCGTGCCGTCGCGCTTCCGCCGCGGCTAGGCGCTCTTCGACTGGTTCCGCGCTCCACTGCTGGTCGCTCTCCCCTGCTCCGGCGTCGAGGCCGAGAAGGAGGTACGGGAAAGCATGAATCTTGCATTGATAGGAACCTGCTCGATCATTGTTTCGGTGCATGAATCTCTGATAGAAAAGACCAGCCATTTGGTTCATATATCCAAGGAATATGCTGAATGCTGTATGTGCCGTTCTCTGTAGTAGAAGTTAATCAGCCAAGCAAGCAAGCAGGGGAGATTCGTATATATCTGCTACGAGATGAGACATGAGACACCTGCATACAGAGCACATAGTGTTGCCGTTATCTTCAGAGACACCTGCATACAGGGTCTGTTCTTTTGCTCTGTATGCTGTATGTGCCGTTCTCTGTAGTAGATTCATGGACTGATGGAACCACCTAGTTGTGTTCTATGTGTTGGATCTAGTTAATTATGAGTTTATGGTTCCATGGCCATTTTACCTCTGGCTAGTACAACTTCAAGTGATCAACAGTGCAATTAGCAGCCATTTGAATTTTTTGCTTGAGAGCGGTGATGGCCTATAGAAAAACAGAAGCAATTTGCACGGAACCAATTTGATCTGATTCGATTTCTTTTGCTTGCAGGGCACCAATCTTGTGAATCTTGTGCACAATGGATATCCCACATCCATCGGTACGGCTGCACCAAACATTGGAAGAAGAAGATGATGATTGTACCTTGCTTCGGTACCTGATTGAGGAGGCTCGGCCGAATTTTGAGTTGCTTGACGACAGCGAAGAGATGGACACTATGGTGGCAGCCATGGATGCAGAGAGCTCCTTCCACCGCACAATACATGTGAGACGGCTTGTCCCCAGAGACCATGCTGAAGGAGAGGCAAGGATCATGCGGCATTACTTTGGTGCCAACCCCGTGTACACCCCTGAAACATTTCGTAGAAGGTATAGAGCATGACATGTCTAAATATGTCTTTTCTGTCAATATGTGCATATTGCTTACATTTTCGCACTTACAGGTTCCGTATGAAGCGACACGTGTTCATCCGCATTCTTAATGGAGTTCATTCTGTGGACAGATACTTCCAGCAACGTGAGAACTGTACTGGCTTGTTAGGTTTGAGTCCTCTGCAGAAGGTGGTAGCCGCAATGCGCATACTTGCGTATGGTTTGCCGGCAGACGCCGTTGACGAGTATGTCCAAATTGGCGAATCAACTGCTCGTGAGGCTCTTTACCATTTCTGTAGTGCTGTTATAGCTGCCTTTGGGAAGGAATACCTCCGTTCTCCAACCCCTGGTGATGTGGCTCGTCTACTGCAAGTGGGTGAGAGTCGTGGTTTCCCAGGTATGCTTGGTAGTATAGATTGTATGCACTGGGATTGGCGGAACTGCCCTACTGCTTGGAAGGGAATGTTCACTGGACGCGGGAAGCACCCCTCCATGATCTTAGAGGCTGTAGCATCTCATGATCTATGGATATGGCATGCCTACTTTGGCCTTCCAGGCAGCTGCAATGATATCAACGTGCTGCAGAGGTCGCCTGTTTTCTCATCATATGTCCGAGGAGAGACACCTCCTATTCAGTTCACTGTCAATGGACGAACATATGACATGGGGTACTACCTTGCAGATGGTATATACCCTGAATGGCCAGCATTTGTGAAGTCTGTTCGCCATCCCATGGAGAGGAAAACTGAACATTTTGCTGCTATGCAAGAGAGTGCACGCAAGGATATTGAGAGAGCTTTTGGAGTGCTTCAAGCAAGATGGGCAGTAATCCGTGGGCCGGCTTATGGATGGGACAGGGAGCGTATTTCTGATATAATGACCGCATGTATTATCATGCATAACATGATTGTCGAGGATGAGAAGTCTGAGGCCACCAATACCAACTTCGACAACATTGGTACCTTGGTGAATCCAACATTGAGAAATGCTACCGAAAGGGAAGCATTTGTGGCCGCACATCATAAGTTGCGTGACCAACCTCTCCATATCCAGCTTCAAAGGGATCTTATCGAGCACCACTGGATGCGATATGGGTCAATCTAGCACTTGTACATGATTGTCAAATACTTCTGTAATGCCTTTGTAATTTGTACTATTCCTGCAATTTGTGTCACTTACTGTTCCTGCAAACAAGTTGTATCACTTACTGTTGCTGCAAACAAGTTTCTGTTTGCCTAGTGTTTATCCTGAATAACTTCAGTTTATATATATATGCTGTTAATTCGACATCAAGTTTTGTTCTGATTTGTAATGGTGGACTTCGAGCTGTTGTCCTAGTTCAGTGAAAAATAGAGCAATACCACTGTGAGGTGATCACGCTGCATAATAATCTGAACCTGCAAATATTTTCAGTCATGGCTAGGTCCAGAACTCCACATTTCAGCATGATGCATAAGCATGGTTGTTTAGTGACTGCGTAAATCAGTTAAGCAATAGTGTCACTTGACACTAATACACATAATGCAAAATAAGTGAATAATCATTGGTCATGCATGCCTGTATCTAGCCAGCTGCAAAATAATGCCCTGCATGTAGTTTCTTTCTGGGACACCATGAATCTGGGACACATCATCAGCAGCTCATAAACATGTATACAGGCAGCAATAAGCCACTTATTTACAGAATTCCAAACAGGCAGCAATAACCACAGAATTTCATGAATCTGGGACACCATGGCGCACACCATCAGGCAAAGTAAGAACAGATCATGGCCACTTATCTCTATGGTGAATAAGATATCAACATCATGGCCACTTATCTCTATGGTGAACATCATGGTGAATTCGACATCCTTGGAAGCGCTGTTTTGAGGGTTGTCCGGTTTCCTTTTCAGATCCATCCATTTGGGCTCATCTTTCAAGATCTTCCAGCAATGTAGGAGGCTGAAGCTGTGTTTCTCTATGTCTGCAAAATTAGCAGCAGCAGCCACAGAATAATCTGCATCTGTCATGCCACTGGGATTGGTGCGGACCATGTCAGCCATGTATCCAGAGAATTTGCTTATCTCAGCCTTTATGTGATCCCAACGACTCGTAATTGATTTCTGAGTCCTCTCTGGATATTTGCCGCATTTTTTTTTGTAACTCTGACACACACGGCTCCAAAAGGCTTCCTTCCTCTGGTAGTGTTGACAGCAGGGTCGCAGCTAACTTCCAGCCAAGCTTTGCATAGCATATTGTCTTCAAATGCCGAGAAATTGGGCTGCTTGACCTTTGTTGTCGACAGCTTGCGGCGCACAAGGGATGGGCCAGTCATTGAAGACTCAGAGCCACCTGCAACACTGTGTGCTGCATGACCAAGGCTGTCTCCAGAGATAACAACCGATGCATCATGGAGGGCAGCAATATAATCGTCCATCCTACACAAAAGACAGGCAGTGTCAATATTCTGGAAAAACATATCAAGATAGCAGCATATCAGGTATACATTTCATTTCTGAAAAAACAGATATACATTTCATTTGAAGGTAGCCATCATTACATTACAAGCAACAAGAATCCTGTGATTTTTGACAGGAACAATATACAAGCAACAAGAATCCTGTGATTTTTGACAGGAACAATGCACACTACAATGACCATTTCTTATGTACAAAGATGCCTTGCTCGCTATTTGTAAAATGCAGAAACATTTCACTAGCCATGTCTGGTGCAGTACAGTTACTTCATGAGATTTTTGACCTATGTGTCACCTTCTAAATTCTGACAGGGAAAATAAAGAAATACATATCACCCACAAGCTCTACTGAAAACAAGCTATGTTGGCAATAGCAAATGCTCATATCTATCTGCAGGCACAACACACCTGATCAATCATCAAAATAAATGCACATTACAAGGAAGGCGAAGGCCACAGCAAAGCAAAAGCAAATGTAATGCTGCTACTACTGATTGAACATAGGCTGGCAGTAACACCTAGTAGCTCAAGAATTTTGCAACCACCATATTGATAATACAACTACTTGTAAAAAACAATCCAAAACTGCAGTTTGATATGGTACTGTATTGCCACTTGCTGTGTTGCCCATACATGCTTTTATATTTCAATACATGTTACAGGTGATGAACATTGTTTAACACAAGGTAGGCTTCATCACTTTCTGACCAACAGTCATATACTATTCTGTGAGCTCGGCAGCTTGAAGTCTGTTCACTTTCTCTTCCTCCTTTTCTAGTACAATAGAGAGAACATGATATATGCAATTTATTCTCAGGGTCATATGCCAACTAGATAGATCAAAACACAGTCTAAACTCTGCATCAACATTGCCAAATAATGGGAACTAATTGAGCATCACCATAGGGACCAATTCTCCAAGCCAAGATTCAATCAACATAGCTACGTAGATCAATTGCCAACATGAACAAGCAGGCAATCCCCCAAGCCAAGATTCAATCAACATAGCTACGTAGATCAATTGCCAACATGAACAAGCAGGCAATCCCCCAAGCCAAGATTCAATCAACATAGCTACGTAGATCAATTGGCAGGACCATAAAAGTGCAATCAACTACAAGAACAGAGGGAACAAATTGAGCATCTCCATAGGGGTTGCACTAGCAGGCAGTCGAGGTGCAGGGCAGGATTCAAGAAAGCATGGCAAATACCTGTCTTCTGCCGAAGTAGAGGTGGCGTCGTCGTTGAGGTGCAGAGGAGGCGCGGCGTCGAGGTGCAGGGGAGGCGCGGCGACGGATCCGGACGGGGACGCGGCGAAGGAGGCGCGACGGCGACGCGGGAGGCGGCGGACGCGCGACGGGGAAGACAGTGACGGGGGAGGCGGAGGACGCGCGACGGCGACGGCGACGGGCGAAGGAGGCGCGACGGGGGAGGCGACGGGGTGGCGGCGCGATTTGGCGGCCCCCCAGGTTTGGCGATGCGACGGGGGACGCTGGAAAATAGCGGGTGCTTTACCGGTTACTGTAGCAGTGTGTAGAGAAGGAAAGATCCGGTAAATTTAGGGTTGCGGGTGGTTTACCGGGTCCTGCTGCGGTTAGTCTTACACCATACCTGCACAAACAGACCGAGAGGCAGGGCAAAGAAAAACTAAGGCGATTACTCGCTACTGATCCTACCAACAATGAGAGCTAGTTTTTCTGCACCCTCCATGATCCATTGACTGACTACATCCTGGATAAATGTAGGTCTTTTACGCGATGCGGTCGGCTTGGCATGTTGGATGACCACAATCTCGGTGATGGCTGTAGAACTGGGGTGCAGATCGCCGACTCCTTCCTTCGTTCTGTGCCTTGGATGATGGAGGAGGCCTTCCTCCATTGGGACAGACTGCTGATGCGTTGATTGACGAAGACTTTGTGTAGCCAAGGACGAGGCCGCGTTCTCCAACACGCCGGCAGGTCGTCGGCCACACTGATCACCAAAACACCGGCGAGCATACGCAGCAAGCAGGAGCTAGAGTTGATCGCGGAGGGAACTGTGTGTTGGCAGTGAGATCTAATGAGGATCCAAGGAAAGAGAGAGGAGGACGTGTGATAGCTCTCCTGGTTTTGCTTACGTGCGATGGCAGAGATTGTGAGCGAGCTTTAAACAGTACAGGAAATAAATCGCATGCTATTTGCTAAGCAGAAACATAAAAGATATCCGGTCAAAAAAATCAGAAAGAAACATAAAAGATACATAGCTGACATCTGATCACAAGATCTAGCTTACAACACAGTATTGCAATGGTACAGTACACAAGAATCAAGGCTTAGCCTCTAGAAAGACTAATGAAGCCCCATTTCTTCTTTCCTCACTACAGGAAACAGAGTGTTTGCCATGCGCCCTTGGCACTCGAAAAGCCCAAAAGGCCCTCGGCAAAGGCTTGCTGAGTGCCGCCCACGGCATACAGGACTCGGCAAGCCTTCTGTCGGCAAAGTATCTTTGCCGAGTGCCGCCGCGGCCCTCGGCAAAAAAATGGAGCCGTCCCGGCAACCTAACGGTGACGGGATCTTTGCCGTGTGCTCGACCCTTGCCGTGTGCCTCTGACAAACACACGGCAAAGGTGTGACGACAGGCGTCGTTTCTGACGGCTGGCGCCTTTGCCGTGTGCCTTGCCGCGGCAAAGGACACCTTTGCCGTGTGCACTACTTGGTGCACTCAGCAAAGCTGTCATTTGCCAAGTGTCAGGTCTTTGCCGTGTGCTTTATGTCAGGCACACGGCAAAGCACAACTTTGTCGTGTGCCTGACAAAAAGCACACGGCAAACACTTGGGCACACGACAAACGGCATGTTTCCCGTAGTGCATGTTACATGGTGGCGTCGCCAGCTGGGACCCTGGTACAGTTACCATCCACCATATTAATTCTTTTGCTGGTTTGTCTGGAACTCAGCGTAGATCATGTCTCTCTTGGTGTGGATTTTCTCGATCTTTTCCATCAACTCAGAATAAGATACCTCATAGGAAGAGCCATCAGACTTTTTGTACAGGTCCCCCTTTAGTTGGATCTCTAGCTAGCCTGGAGATCATAGCATCCAGAACCCTGGCATTCATATAGACGATGTATAAGGTTAAATCAACAAATCCCGCTCGCGTATTAAATAGAAACTGGAGAACGATGAGTCTTTTACATGGCGTTTGTAGCAACGATGATAGACGTAGGAGGCAAACTTTCTTAGCAGCCCGTGGTGGCCCCTCGCCCACAGCGGCCGGAATCGTATTCCCGTGAGGCGCAGCCACTGCTTGCTTGTTTGGATCGAGGAATTTCTCTAGACGATATGTGTTTCCTGCTGTGTGACTAGAGAGCGATGAGGGAGAGGCGAGTAGGGTATGCGGATTTTTATAACCCTAGGGATGGAGGCGAGTAGGGTATTTGGCTAGCCTCTGAGCGTCTGCGATCCAGTATCCCCCCTCCCCCTCCCCTTCTCTATGACCCCGCTATCTGCCTCCAAATTAGCACTGCGTTCTTATTATACTACAGAATAGATAACGCCTGTGTAACTCTCTGGCGCGGCGAGTTCATCCTCACAGCATGCATATGAATGTGCTGCTCCAAAGCGGCCAAGCTTGGATTGTGGCACTGCCAGATGCCTACAACTTGATTAGCAGCCGGCTGGAGACTGCTGTTTCAATCGACTCCCTGCTCTTTCTTCCCCTGGTGCCACGTTTTTAATAACTCCTTCATGAACCAGCCATAACTGCTAGTTATTACTTGATCATCGTGCACTGGCACCATTCAGCAAGCAAAGAAAAGATTAACACAATTGTTCAGTAGTGTCTGGTAGTCTATATTTTTGGCTTGTGACAACGGTTGATTATAAGTTCATGACTCGCAAAAAGAAAAAGATTATAAGTTCTCTAGCTAGACTACATTTTGGTTCTGTCAACCCAGTTCCTGACTGCAAAAGAAATTAAGGAATCAAGAAATACAGCCAGCGGTGATTAACAGCAACCTGACTCGAAAAAATGTTTAGAAAAAATCAGAGGTTTCCACGATCTAATACCATCCATTCCTCCGTTTCCATTACCTATGTCATGTGTTTCTTTCCTGATTAGCACAGCGCAAACTAGGTCTAGATGAAATCAAGCATAAGAAGAACGACTGTATGCACAGACCACAATCCAGTGTGTGTTTGTTTGTGTGTGTGTGTGTGTGTGTGTGTGTGTGTGTGTGTGTGTGTGTCCAACGCAGCAACACAGTGCATGAGGAGGTGTTTCAAGACGTTGCTGCCACCATGTTGCTGGGGACCAGACAAGTTCGCCGCCGGCGCCACGGGTAGAGGCACAGACTCCAAAGGCGCTGTCGCCTAGTCAGAAGCTTGCTGACTGGGGGCCGAAGATGATGAGATCACTCCCTCTGGTGATGAACTTTCTTCACCAGCACGACCCACTCAAAGGGCAAAGGGCGGTGATACAGCCCCCATCATCGTCGGTGGAGAGGCTGCTTCCTCCATGACGACAACCTTGTTGTTTGACATGTCCGAACTCATGGCTGTAACGGGTGAAACAAACAATTGAGACATCCATAGAATACTTCAAAACGGAATATGCAAGCAGGATGTAAGTACAAGAATTAATGAAACCGAAATGTTTGCAGCTGCAAACTAAAGTAATTTATTTATTATTTTTCACATGCAGAAGATGTCTTGTAGAGTATATTCAATTGTACTTTTAAGAAATAATCGGTTCGGACTAAAACTTCAGGTACTATTATTTCATCGTGTCAAATAAACCGGAAGGGTTCAGAACTTGATATTTCATTAACGAAGGGAAAGCAAGCCTATACGATCAAACGGACGACTCATACCCAGGACAACCAAGACGGTACCCAAAATGAGTTACAAAACGACCACCGGATTCAATTGCTGTGGTCGTAACTTTCTTCCCTGATGTTTCGCGTACCCAAATTGAAGCCCTAGCTTCCACGGTACCTGTATGTGGAACACGAACAGGATTTTCAATAATCAGAGAGTGCGAAAAAAAAATGGATGGGGATCTTGTCTGTTCCCGCGAGCTCTACCGTTTGCAGATTAAGGCGAAAGTAAAAAGAGATCTTGTAATTCAAATTGTGAGGCGACGTTCTTACTCTCAAAAAAAATATCTATAGTACGTATCCGAACGAGGAAGATCTGTGCTAAGAATCACAAATAGATCTGTAACCTATGTAGCCAAACGACAAAGAAAAATGATCTCCGCTATGCGCTGTTTCTCTACTCTTGCAAACAACAGAGAAGGATCTTGCCCCGGTTAACATGAATCTCTCCCGTCCCGTGTGTTGGATTGGACCTCTACCCTACCCAAACCAGACGACGAAAAAAGGCTACGAGGATTATACCTTGTATGCGCTCACCTTGAAACCTAGAAATGGAGGGCTAGCTAGTTACGCGCAACTTTGTGTCTGCTGGAGGGTAGGTGTGCGGGTTTTATCGAGATGAACCAGGAGGATCTCACAACAACAGAACCGTCCTTTAGCGGCGGTTGAAAATGGCCTATAGCGGCGGACCCGGCCAACCGCCGCTATGCAAGTGTCGCTACAAATCACAGATTTGTAGCGGCGGTTCAAAATAACCGCCACTAGAAATCTATTTGTAGCGGCGGTTGCTACCGTCAACCGCCATTACAGATATATTTATAGCGGCGGTTCATGCCGTCAACCGCCGCTAAAGACCGATTTGTAGCGGCGATTGCTGCCGTCAACCGCCGCTACAGATCCATTTGTAGCGGCGGTTGCTGCCATCAACCGCCCCTAAAGATCGATTTGTGGCGACGGTTGACAGCTGAAACCGCCTCTACAAAACCTTTTGTAGCGGCAGTTGCTGCTATCAACAGCCGCTATATTTTCGACAGAAAAAAATAAAATTTGTTTCTTTAATACACATTCCAGAAAATCACAGATAGCACAAATATAACATATAATCCATTCCATAATTGATAACATCATTCCAGCATGTCCAAACACAAGTGTAAACATCACTTAATCATCATACACAAGTATTCACAAGTACATACATCCATAGCACAATATCACAAGACATCCCTTCATCATCATACTACTGCAGCACAATTATCATTTATGCTCTTTCTCTAACACTTCAAAGTCATCATCAACCCGAGGGTCTCGGTTAGGCTCATATGGGCGTTTGGAACCAGCCCACTCACAAAGATTCCAATGATTCACCGCTAAGTCACTCTCGGGATAAAAGAACTTACCTAGAGGATGAATGACCTCTCTGAGAACGAACCGACACAGGTTAGCGACCACCCGATACATTACATTTGTCGACAAATGTATTGAATCAGGCGGGACTATTCCCTTTCTAATCATTTCATAATCCTTTTGCCTTTGTGTTGCTCGTCTCTTCATCCTTAGTTCTTTCTGCAATGCAATGGTAAACATGTGTTAATTTGAGTGAATGAGTAACGACAAGAATATAACTTCATGATATACAAACTAAATACATACCTCTTCTTTGGTCTCCTCGACGATGCTTTCCAAGTACTTGGAGCTACTCTGCGCTAATACACATGTGTAGTAGCCACAATGCACTGTACCTTTTCGCTGCTTATAGCACTAAAATAGAGAAAACATAATTAGCAATTTAATAGAATCATATGATCGATATACGATAAACGATGTAGCATGTCTTACCCAAAATTTGTGACGGAAGTACATATGTTTGTTTCGATAAGGGCTATGTTTACCCTACCCCCCCCCCCCCCCCCCAATTTGCAATAGTGCTCGTAAGCGCTGCTCAATTGAGAAAAGTGTATCGTTAGATAAAAATATTCGTCATAACTGAAAGGCGATGCTTAACTTCTTACCAATCTATGACGCTGATGATATCTGCGTACTTCTTCTTGTCCACATCGAGACTATCGAGCACTAGAAGGTACCCATTTGTCGGTATAAAGCAGAGACATATCCAGTGGTCACTACAACAATGATTGTGTTAGTACTCATTACATTAGACATGTAGAAGGAGATGAAGACAGTGGTTGAACTTACTCAAAATTGTATGGGGCCATAATCATCTCTTTATCTTGCCACTTCATGAAACAATCATAGATATATCTGGCCACATGAATCCTTGCCTTTTGTACCAACTCCTTTTGCATTGTAGCTAGCTCCTCAGCCGTCTTACCAGCGTACATGGGGTCGTTCATGTTTACACGTGGGTTTATCTATGTTTGATTAATTAATTGGGGGTTTAAGTACGCTAGCTTCCAATACTCCCTGGTGTGCAAGTGAGTCTTCCGTTGGTAGATGGAACACAGGCTACAAAACAAGAAAAGCAATTGTCATTGTTCTGTCGTGAAGGACATGCATTTCAAAATTCATATGAGATGCGATGACTTACATGCACCACAAGGTTATGAAAGTGATGTCCATCCTTTGAAGCCGGAAGACACGGTACAATTCATCAAAAGATATCCCCATCACGTTGGTCTTATCTGGTTCCATGTCGTTGAAGATCTCAGGGCCATACCTTAAAGGTATGAACGAGACTCCTTCTTTCGCGGCGACCATGTACGAGTGATGCAGCTTCTTCATCTCCCACAGCATGTTCTTCAGGCAGCTTTTTGGTAGAAGTTGCTTGCCCAACTCAAATTGAGGAAGGTCCTCATCGGTCACAACAATGATCGGGGATCTGCCACGTCGTCGACCTTGCTAGCTACCTGAGGAGACGGATTCCAGGACTTTTTCCATGCCTGCATCATAGTACTGATTGCACTCTGGAGCTTCTCTTTTTCGCCACCAGTGGGTTCGGTTTCAAAGCCACTAATGGTCCTGGGTATTGCTGGCACATATGTCTTTGAAGGAGGCGGCCTTGCGACGTCCTCTACATCTTTCAAAGGCATAGGTGACGCTACATCATTATTCGGCGGGGGCTCAGGAACTGGTACATCCTTTGAGGCTGGCTCCTCTCGGATCGGAGTTGATTCAGCGTCCCCTTACCTTACTGAACACAATTGTCCAAAAGAAATGAAATCAAAACCATCCCCCCTCGTTTTTGTGATTTTGGAGAAATTCTCCGGCCGCCATGGGAAGTGCGAAATGCGAGCTAGTCGGGGAGAGCTTTAAGTTCTGTAGAGATTTGTAGCGGCGGGTGGCGGCAGCAACCGCGGTTACAAATGGATTTGTAGCGGAGGTTGGCCGCAGAAACCGCCGCTACAAATCCATTTGTAGCGGCGGTTGGCCGCACAAACCGCCGCTACAAATAGAGATTTGTAGCGGCAGTTGCTGCCACCAACCGCCGCTACTAGCTGCTTAAACATTTTTAAAAATGTGCAGTGACATATGGCCACATGCACATCACAAATTACAAGCTTACACACACATTACGAATACAATATTACACAGACATTCACACTGACATGGCTAACTAACTAACTAACTAACCTAACAAACAAACAAACTAACTAACTAATAGTGCTCAAGCACGGTGGCAGATCGTTGTTGCTCCCAAAATACTTGGCCGCCATGCATGCATGCATGGCGCGCGGTCGGCGGCGCCTCCCACGGGCTTCACTGTCACCATGGCGCGCAAGCGCGTGGTCGTAGCCGCGCGCAATTCACATCCAACCATGGTTGCGAGCGAGGTGGTGGCGGCGGTTCCTCCCCACCGCGTGGACGTCCTCCAACCGGCGCATCTCCAACACATGGAGCATCATGTTCGCCATGGAGTCGGTATCCATTCCGGGGCAAATGGGACACAAGTACGTGAGCTTGCCGGAGGGGTTGCCCCTCACAAGGATGCGCAGCCCGGTATCGTCGGAGGCGCCGCCGCCGCCGCCATTGTTGGAGGAGCGCGGCGGACTATCCGGAAGCGGGTTGCACGGCGGGTAGCGCTCCGTCGTGGGGTGAGCGCCCACGAACACCGTCTCGGCGGTGGCGTAATGGCGGCGGCAGCGAGTCATGGCACGGCGGCGGCGGTGGCGCGGCGGATGGCTAGGCGCAAAGGGCAAGGGAGAGGCGACGGCTGCTGGCGAGCTGGGGGCGAATGGATAAGATGTGGGGCGCGGCGTCCAATTTATAGCCGCGCGTCGTCGATTCGGGAGGCTTCCGCCTCTGTTCAGCCCGTGCCAGAGGCGACAAGCTTGTCCCCTGTTCCTCCGATTTGTAGCGGCGGTCGACGTCACCAACCGCCTCTACAAAAGGATTTGTAGCGGCGGTTGTTGGCAGGAACCGCCTCTACAAAACCGTTGATTTGTAGCGGCGGTGATTTGACCAACCGCCGCTACACTGCTACAAATGATTTGTAGTGGTTCATGGCGTCAACCGCCGCTACAAATAATTTGTAGAGGCGGGCTATTTGTACAGTTCCCCGCCATCTACTGTAGCGACGGTCAGCTTTCAAAACCGCCGCTACGGGTTTTTTGGCACTGTCGCTAAAGGAGGGTTGTGTTGTAGTGTCTGGAGAAATTCGCCGTGCTGAAGATGGCAGCACATAATGGCCTATAATTACAGAAGATTGAACCTGGCAGTGGAGATAGGGGAGGGAGACGCGCCTGCAAAATTTCTAGCGCTGAATTTAGCAGCGCTTAATGGCAGGTATTAGGCTCTCCGCACTGGTACCCGTTACAGCTTCCTTCAGTAGCATTTAGCGTACGAAAGAGCTGCACCGGTCTACGGGAAGCTTTACGCCAAACCAGCGGAAGGCCTCGGTTCCGCTATTTACAGCGCTCTCCCAGGACGTCCGCTATCGGGGCGCGGGGCCCGCGTGCCTCCAACTGCGTCGCTGCACGCCTGAGGAAGAGGGAAAAGGGGATGGAGCAGAGGATGCGGCGGCGAAGGAAAGACGGCAGCAGCGAAGGCGCGTTGGTTCAACGCGAGCTGGTTGAGATAGGTGTGCTTGCGTAGCATGTCGGACGAGCTCGGCCTTGGAGCGCGACGCGAGGAAGCGGAGCTCCGCGGAGAAGGCCGGGCTGGCGGGCGCGGTGGCAGCCACCGAGGAGCATGGCCCGAGCTCGACCTCCCCGTCCGGCCACCACCGTGCGTCTCCTCGCGAACCGTGATGCCAGAGGCTGCGGAAGGACCCCCTCTAGCTCCCTCTGCCTTCCTTCGCCCTCCTCCCCACACCGAGCCCGAGATCGACGCCATATTTCTACCATGGCTGCCGCGTGAACCCTCTGAGTTCGCCGTCGATTACTCCCTCTCCGGTTAGCCCCTCACCGAATCCTCGCACGTGGAGCTACTAAAGGTCATCACGCACCTCTCTGAACCTTTCTCCTTTCTTTTCCACAGCCAAAATCACCGGATTTTGAGTTTTCCCCGCCGTCTGCTGTAGTACGCGACCACCCCCATGGCGAGCTACTACTTCCAGCCATCTTCCTCGACAACAAGCTACTTGCCGCTCTTCTACTCGACGAGGTGAAGCTCTCCAACATTTTTACCGGATTTTTGGTGCATCTTGTCGACCTTCGGCGAGGCAGATGCGTACTTCGCCGCTGGCCATATCCCGATCATCTCCTACCACCTGGGACCTCTCAAATGGATGCGCGTCGAGCTCTGCTGCGCATTTGTATTTTTTGTAGAATTTTTGGTTGCCGTTTGGCCGTCATCGGCGAGCTCCGGCCACTAGTGGCCACGCCATGGCTGGGAGCTTCGAGCTCCCAGCGGATCAGCTGTGGCCAGGACGGATCGCGTGTGGCAGCTACTGTGTAGCCTTCTTAGTGGGGAGAGGAAAAAAGAGTGGGAGAAAAAAAAGAAGGGAAAAAAGAAAAGAAAAAAGGAAAAAAGAAAAAGAACGGGAGGAGATAAAAAAAGAAAAGGAAAAAACTGAGGAGAGAGGAGATGTTAGTTGGAGATGGTTGAATAAAATATGTGGTACTTGGGATAGAAGATGAATATAGAAGAATGATGGGTGCGGGAGAAATAGGTTTAGGCCTCCTTTGGAACGCAGGATTGAAAAACACAGGAATAGGAAAAAACACAGGAATAGAATATGAATGCATATGCAAAATATAGGATTGAAAAACATAGGAATCTTGTAGTATTTGTTGTTTGGATGGGCACAGGAAAGACCATAGGAATTTGAATGATTTGATTAGGTTAACTGTAGCTACCCCGTAATCTCTTCTGTTTATTAATAATATTTGTTTGTTTATTAATAATATTTGTTTGTTTTACTGTCAGTGACTCGACATGGGCTCCTCTGTCTTCCACGTTTATTACTAGTTTAATCAAAACACCAATGGTTTCAGATAATGTTTTTTTTTAGAGACATGGTTTCAGAAAATGGGTTCATGCATCAGACTAATAGGCTCTTATTGCTTCACCCTACGGAGATGAATGGTCAGCGATAATGCCTAATGACAAGGGCCAAAGTGATTTGCCTTGATGGAATGGACAGCATAGGAAAGTTTCCTTTGTTTTTCCTATGAGCAATTCCTTTGTTCCAAAGGATTGAACAATGCTCAAATTCATAGGAATCAAGTTCCTACATTTTTCCTCCAAAAACCCTTCAATCCAAAGGAGCCCTTAGAGAAAATAATCTTGATGACCAGGACAGAATATTCTTTTTAGAGGAAGCAGATAGAGTAACATGAGTGCGGATAGCCTTAGGCGTTGCCAAAATATGGGGAAAAAATTCTGTGCGGATGGTTCGCAAACCGAGCTGGTGCGGCCCCGCCTGGATTGCCAACACGTGGACATCACGGGGGAATCCAACGGAAGCAGCACAACGCGTCCTGCGCACGATCGCCCGGCTCCCGCACACCCTCGGCTCGGCTCCCTCCCTCCCAGTCCCAGGCGACACCATTGGCTCGCGCGTTCGGCTCCAGCAAGCTAGGCGAGATCCACAATCCCCACCTCCGCAGCCGGGAGCGCTGAAGAACGGCGCGTCAGCTGCAGCTGCTCGCGCAGCCTCCTCTCCGTATCCAAGCTTCTTTTCGCGCGACGAGTCCGCGGCCTTCCTGTACTCCTCATCGTCCAAGGTCGGGGGCCAGCATCAAGCAGGCAGGTGGTGGCCAGCGCGCTGCAGGAGACGCGCCGCCGGGACTACGCCGCCAGCAGGCCCGACACTCGCCTATGCTTGTCGAAGGGGATAAGCTAGGAAAAAGAAGCTGCAAGGGAACCCAATCTGTTCCCTTTGTGATTAAAAAGAAGAAACAATGAATCATTTGTGCATGCACTGCAGCTACACTAAAGAAACATGGGAACAAGTGCGGATTTGTGCCTGAACTGAAGCAGCCATTCATATTTCTCACTGTTGCAAATGTATCATTGCTGCAGCTCCGATTCATATTTCTGACCTTCTCCTTCCACTCGAGAGACTACAATAAGGAGCCAATAAAGCAATATCAACCTCTTTTCCTCTAAATATTCAAGGCATATGTTTGATTTTTCGGCAACAAAGGCTAGTCAGTTTTTAGAAAAAGCACGAGAGTGACAATTGGTAATACTAATACACATTGCATATAGACTTCAGAGATTGATCGAGCAACGCAAGCAAGAATCAAACTGCAGAACTGTTGAAAGAAGAGTGAGCGTCTTGAATCTCTTGATGTCCGGGCGGTGCGCCACTTACTCGACGAGACCCCGCACCTCAGAAACCTCAGAGCACACCAGATTGCTACCCTGCCGAGCTTGGCCTCCACACCATCCTGCACATACACACGGCAAGGTGGAACCGCACAGGAAGGTGGAAGTGGCGGCGGCCGACCCTGCGACATTTCAGCCTCCCTTTGGTCGCCTGGAGCCGAACGGACGCGAGCTGAGGGGGCCAAGCCGTGAGTTGCCTCGATCGGAGCCGGTCTCTGCGAGGGATACGGGCGGGGGGCACTGGATGGCCGCTATGTCCAAGCGGCAGCAATCCAGAGCGGGTTCGCAATCAGGGTGTTTGCGAACCGTCTGCACAGAATTTTTTTCCAAAATATGGTATGCGCTGGTGGCAACAGATAAGGACGCGCAGGATTTTTAATTTTGGAGAGCGTCTATTTTTCCAAATCTCGAATTTGCGGTCTGTTCACACCTTTGTTCCTTTCTGATCCATGGCGCCCGCGGCCGAAGCCCAGGTCGCGAGTGCCCAGTGGTGGCAGGTCGGGCGATCTTTGTGAACAGCTCCAGGACGCCGGCAGCACCGCGGCGGCGCCGCGCAGCTTGATGCCGCCGTTGATCTGCGCCAGTAGCGCTTCTTGGCGGCGAGCAGCGCCTCCACGGCGCCCGAGTCGTCCCAGCGCAATACCTTATTATCCAGGAGGTCGGTGTTGATGACGACGTCCGGGCCCGTGCGCTTCGGCCACGGCACGCCGCGGGACTCGTAGAACTCCTTCTCCCACGGCGCCACCGATCGGCGGATCGGCGGCGCGCGCGGCGGGCGCCGAAAGACCCATGAGCGCTGGCGCTCCGTCGTCAGATGGGTGCTGCCCGCTGTACCGGCGCCGCGCCGTCGCCATCGTGGATTCTCGCTATGGATGGGGACGCGCTGTCGATATGGGGAAGGAAGGTAGTTCTTGCTACTGCGTGCTCTGGCGGATCGATTGCACATATATACACACGAGGAGACGCGTCCGTCTGACGGGATGGGGTGCATGTCCGTTGGCGGCATGCGTCAGCGTCGTCTGAACATGCCCTCAAAAAATGCGTTTTCTGAACGCGGCTGTTGGAGGAAATAACCTAATCAGATTACTATACGTGTCAGCGTAATTGACGTCAGATTGATGGGAAAATAACCGATGGTAAACGACGTCAGATGGGGCGCCGGGATAATCACTCGGGAGCCACCCATGACACTCCTGCACCATCAGGGAGTACTAGACTGAAGCATGACTGCTATGACAAGGGAAGTTCTCTCCGATGCTGCTAGAGATTGCCATGACAAGTAGCAAGCCTGCCTCCTGGTGCTGCTAGTGACAAGGGAACGTCTTGCTGTAGTGAGGAATCTTTATCGAGTCCTTGTCTTTTGTGGCATTTGTGCCCTTGATATTTCTCAACAATGTCGCATAACTGCACGAACCGTAAGATACTTTGTTCCTCGCGTGACTTTGCCTTGGAGTGGTTGTTTGTTTGTGTGAGAACGTCCTGGTCAATATGATTGGATGCTTGAAATTGTCGAGAACCAGTTCAATGATTGATGTTCTCCGTGTACCTATTTCCTCCTTGCCATGTCTTGATTCAAGAAATAACCAACATTGTGCTAGAAAATTAGTAGGTTATATCAGTCATTGATCATACTACTTCCATGCCATGGGTCACACTCAATATCGAAGGCATTTTTTTTTTTGTACTTACCAACATTCGATATTCAATCATCTTCCAACCTTGATCACAGGCTTCATCATTTTCACATTTTCCCTATGCAAAATGTTGATACCATCAACCTTAGGGTGCTGCAGGGAGCAAACTATAGACAATTCTAAGGCAGTCTGTGGCAAAATTGACAAATGTGGATACCGTCAAACATGCAATAATCCATGGCAAATTTGTACCAATAAACGAACATATGAACTATTCACAAGTCTAATATTTTGTACTATCAATGGTTCCACGAAGAGAATATAAAAGCTAGCACAAGAACACTTCTGTTTTACTCGACCCAAGCTCTTCCACAATGTATTGTTAGTCTCATCCAGCAACGTGCCTTTTGCCAACTTATCGAGAGTTTATGTCAACATCGGTAGGTAGAACCAATCTAATATATATTGGTAGCCATGCATATTCCAGTGTCTTACTTGATGAATTTCCATAACGTGTAAGATGATAGTTAGAAGTTTCATACTATCAAACCATTATTTCTCTGTATGCATCTAGATTTTGTACCATAGTCATCTTTTGGTTGCTAATTAAACACAGGTAAGATATAGGCAAGAGAATAATAAAGAACAAATATTGCGCAATTTAATACGAATATGGAACAAATACAAATAAAATATGTAGAGAATAGTTTGAAGCAATAAAATTTTCATTAACAAAACAATAAATTTTTATTAATTAGTACTTTTTTATGAACAACCCCAGTATAAGAGCATTCTAAATAGAAAGTCCTAGTTCACTTTTCCTAATATCTCTTTTTGTGTCGCCGACTTCAAGAATTCCATAGTCCTCACTAAAGTGGACATTCTATCTTCTATTCTTTTAAGGTTGAAAAGGAAAACCAATTTTATTTGTGTAATTAGCAGAACAAGAAACAAAACTTTTAGAGTCTTGATATTAATTTTTTTGAGCTATAATCAATCAGATTAAGTACAAAATAAAATTTAAATTTCTAATTGTTTAGTTAAGAATCATGATTCCATCATGTAGAGAATACATTTATTTGTTTCGATTAAAATATTAAAAGTGCCCACATCGAGCTTTCAAAATTAAGTATTTTCATCAAGATAAAGTAGATCGATTGAACATTGCATTGTGGTGAAAAAGTTGCAGTATTAAAATAGCCAGAAAGAACACTCAACCAATTGATTGAGATGAATGACTTGTGGTATTTGTTGTGTACTGTAAAACTTGATCAAATTGTGTTGACCCATTTGTACACCGTACCACCCAAGACAAGCCAACCCATAGTTTTGAATGATTTACTTTATGAAGAAATTATAGCAGAAATCTAACCATCAACACATCTTTTATACTAAAGAACCTTTTGTCTAGACCACCACAGATTGCCACTTGGCATACAAATAAATGATGATCAATTATTTTTGTTTTATTTTTGTGGGAACATATTATTACAAAGTTATATAGCTAGATGGTAAAAAGTTTGGATGCCGAGACAGTCCCTGACTCACAAGAAAACACACCCTGCCTATCAGAAATCTAGTCATAGATGTAGACATCCAGTCTATGATCTTCCTATCTTCCTTAATAAGTACAAATAAGGTGGCTACATCTATTACTTAGAAACATTGCCTAATTATATTCTTGAATCAAGGGAATTGATTTCTTCACACAATAGCTCAATTTGATGCGACAAATTGTGTCTTCGTGCTTTTGTTCTTAATCATTTGGTTGGAAAAGAAGTTGTTCCTTATCATCCAAATATTGAAGCTGAGCAACCTATATAATGATCTCCATTAAAGCTAAGGAACCTCCTGACATTTAAGTATTGAAGACCTCAAGCACTTGTACAGAGAACCTACAATCCGACATGCTGCCACAATAACCTTGTATTCATTCACAAAATTAACTGCAGTGGAAGAAGAGGTGTTGAATCAAGAAAATAATGTTGAATCAACTGGATTCGTTATCACACAGAAGAATGTGCGATGTGGACGACCTGTTTTTCTCATTAAATTTCACCGAGGATTAAATGACAACACGACTGCAAAAACACAAATCAGCAACTCATGTCGATAGAGAGCCATTATACCAGCTTGGGGTTCTTGATTTGACCCCAGTGAGATTAGAAAACTGATCACAAGCTGCTTCGACACATGTGATGTATGGAGACAGCGATAAACTTAGGTGGCGGAATGATCAATGCGGCCTAGCCGCCTGTAAAGTACAACTGGAGAAATCAAGAATCATTCATGGACAATATTTTGACGCCCCAGCAGGCCGGTGGCCACTGGCACGAAGTTGTGCGGCTGCTCAGGCGCAGTCCGCACCCTGAGGTTTTTTCGAACAATTAAGCAGGAGCAATACATGCTCTGTCATTTGAAATAGAGAAAGCAGTTACAAAGTTGAGTACATCCTGAGCTTCTCATTCAGCTTCCGAACGCGTTCCGCAGCACGCCGCGTCTCCTCATGCTCTGCGTTCCAGCTCGGGGTCCACGACCCCTGCGTGATCCCGGACAATCACGTCGATGTGCATGTCAGGGTCACGGTGGTGTGCGGCGGCGCTAGGCTGCCGTTGGTCTCCACCCAGTACTGGCGTACCACACTTCTTGGTCGCGAGCAGCCCAGCAATTGCGCGCGGGCAGGAGGACGGCGGCCGAGGCTTAAGAGTAAAGACGATGGGCCGACGTCACGACGTGTGGGACGGAATCCGGGGTGGAGGGGGGTACGACCGTACGAGAGCCTTGGCAAAACAATGCAGAGATATCCATCGTTTCTTCTTTTTTTTTTCCCCCATGCGAAAAGGACCTGGATAGGCTGGATGGATCGATAGAGAGTAGAGACACTGACAAATGGATTGTCGACACATGGTTGCCTGACGTTCCAGTTTTGTAGCTAATGGCACATATCCACGTCACATGGCACGTTTTTCTTTTGGGAAAAGCTTCACGTCCGACTGTTTTTACCCATTGCTGTACAACTTAGTGTTATGCGTGCTGTCCTAGTGGGGCCAAATCTTTGTTCTGTCTTGAGTCGTACAGCGGGCGGACAATGGAGTCGGATGTATAGCAGAGTTCTTTTCTTTTCTTAGTCCAATGGATTTACTGTTAACTCTCAACAAATTTTAAACCTGACAATTAGAAAACTAGTTCAGCAAGTTTTGAATCATATTAACAAGAAAAAAAATAGATATGAATATGTTACCCAATGTAATTAAATTTGGAATAATTACAAATTAATTGTGTAGTAGTATTTGTAATATTTATGCTAATCAAGTGTTCTATCATCGAGAAAATTTAATGATTATACTACCTTTCCTTCGCAAAAAAAAAGGATTATACTACCTTAGCTATTTCTTAGCACACTTGATTAATTTTTTTCCGAACAATTTTTCCCAAATTCCTGAAAACTAGTGCTAATGAAATGAAGAAAAACAAATAACCAAGTTCTTTATTTACAATCATTACACAAAAATATAATTACAAGAAAATTGGACTACTAAATTGACCAAGTTTGCGAAAGGGCCTGTAGCCTAGTGGTTACAAGAGTCTCAGTAGCACCCGAGGTCTTGGGTTCGACTCCCTGTGGGAGCGAATTTTTTAGGATTTAACGGCGTTGTGCGTTTAGCGGGATGCGACGTGGCCGTCGACAGCAAGGCGCCAGTGGTGACTTCGTCA
Source organism: Eragrostis nindensis (assembly GCA_012490785.1). Lineage (NCBI taxonomy): Eukaryota > Viridiplantae > Streptophyta > Magnoliopsida > Poales > Poaceae > Eragrostis > Eragrostis nindensis. The sequence goes on from JAAXCT010000581.1 coordinate 193,082, forward strand.
ATCTCGAGGATTTGTCGGCTCAGTCTTCGAAGATGCTCATAGGGGTAGGGTTTGCGTATGTGCGTTCAGAGGGGTGAGTGTATGTGCGTTGTGAGTGTCTGAGTTGTACTGTGTAATCGCGAAAAAAAAAAGACCAAGTTTTATCCATTGTCTTCTTAAAACAATGCTTACCTAGATTTGTTTGTGTACTATATCTATCTTGTCTTTCAACTGTAGTTCAATGTCGTAGTGTCAGGTTTTCTGTGCCTACCTATTCCCTTTTTCTTTAAAACCGTATCCAGCATACTCTATTTTCTTTGTCATTAATCTATGGTTTATCTGATTTCCTATTTTCTGTAGTCAAGAATCAAATATTTATATTATACACTAATTTATTTTATCTTCCATTCTGCTTATTTATCATCTAAAAAAGACTTTTTGAACGAGGCCACTTCAAATTCCGCTAGTGTAATCTTATTATGCTAACGTATAATCCTTCATTTCCTTTAATCTTGTAGATCTATTGTCCTATCCCACACGATTAGACACGTCGCATTCCTCCTTGCTTGACACGTTGTCCGCCTGGCTATCGTTTCCTTCACTTTTCCCCCATCCATCTCGCTGCCAGGCAGCCGGCTCCTCGCCGAGCCTCCCCATGCCACAAGCCATGGTCTGCTGCTGCCTCCAATCCCTCCCATGCGTCGGCCTGATCCTGATCATTGGTCACCGCACCTCCGTTGCCTTGCTGCCGATGCCGCATCCCAAAATCCATGGATCGTTCCCATGCTTTAGCTAATCCCCTTCCTCCCCAGCACCCCCAACAACGGTTGTTGTACTACGCCTCCCCGCTAACCACCTACATTGAATCTGTCCTCTCTCCTCCCAGTGTGTTGTGTACTAACAGATCTACCAGCTTGAGTCTCTCCATCATGCATCCCAGCGTTCGCCTGCATCGTGTCCTTCACTTTTTCACACATTGCTTACTTGTTTCACCAATTGGTAGCCCGCCACTTCACTGCCAGTGCTTCAATTAGATTTTTATTATTGTGCTGGGCCTCCCCTATGCTTTGAGCCGAACTACCCATAATTTTGTTGCATCTTACAATGTTTGAGCAGCAATGTTTTCAGTCATCTATGTCCTACATGGTCATAGTTTGCCTACAATATGCCACCTACAGTTTTAACGTACATCAGCCTTGAAAGAAATGAAGTTTGTATCTGTTTCTAAAGAATTGCTGATGCTATGCTTCTGCAACTGCCCCTCTAGGTCCATGCCAATTGATGTGGTAAGATATTGATGATCCGGTTATCAGCTTCATTTGCCTGACAACAAAAGTTCCCATTGTGTTCCCATCTTATACGACATTTATAGTTGCATTTTGTATTCACAATAACTTCATATATTACATTTTTAGCTACCTTGTCTTTGTTGATTACATCTTCAAGAATTCTATATTCTGAAATCCCAAATTCACTATGTCCATTTCATTCGCATGAATGTTATTATCGAGCCATACCTAAAATTTTCTTCTGCGGATAGTAAGTCCTAGCTCCTACTCTCATCAGTTGAGCCATAGGAACAAACGGTTACTGGTAGTGCAGGGCAGGTGAGCCCATAAATAATTAAAAGGATGCCACTTTGGTAAGTGTGATCTCAAACTGTCCCTGGCATGGCATTCAGTTGAGATTGATTCCAGTTCTAATGCTTACTCTGTCTCTAAATATAGGGCTTTCTAATTAATAAAGTTCTTTGGACTTATACTTCATAACAAGCTGGCCAACAAAAGGCTATTTGTTAGAAATACATATCACTAAAGCTTCTTATTGTGCATATCTCAACGAATTTGAGTCAATTTTTCCTCTTTTCTTGCATTTTTCAATATCGTATTTATTATGGTCTAACATTATATATGAGAAACATGTACACAACCACTTATGTCCCGGTTATTTTAAAGAACAATGGCATGTGAACGGTAGAGTTTAAGAGTAAGAGTTTGAAACTGTAAGGATTACTTTGAGGCTCATATTCACCTCGCCATTCATAAAATAGGGTAGAACTTTATAGAGTATTGAACATTTGTCTTCTCTCTACCCTCTTGGATCTCCACTCTGCTTTCTTACACGAAATCGCATGTGCCAACTTGTTTTTGTCGCTTTACCACATTTTAGGTTTTGTTTGTATTTTAAAAGATCATAGGGGCAACGATAGGAGCTTGTGAAGATTTCAACAAGACAATGTCGAATTCATCGATGATGGAAATTATATCTATGCACATTGCTACTATATGTCAACTTATTTTTTGAAGAGAATACGTCAACCTCATTACTCTCATCAGCTTTTGCAATATATCAAGGTAGTGTGCTACTGTGCAAGAATAGAACATCGTCCAATTTTGTAGATATTAAGTTGATTGTGCCGTAAATCTAATCAAGACCACCTCTTTGTATAAGGAGCAGTACTATCTATGTCTAACCACCCAAGGATTGCCATTCGGCATGCAAACAAAAGATTATCACAATTGTTCAGCAGTGAATTTGTACACTAGTTGTTTCACAAAAAAAAAAGAATTTGTACGGTGGCCCATATTTTTGGCTTGTGGGAACGGTTGATATATAAGTTCACGCACTCGCGAAAAGAAAATGGTTATTAGTTCTCTAACTAGAGTACATATTTTCTTCTGTCAACCCACTCCCAGACTGACAAAAACGAATCAAGAAACACAACTACAGCGATCTGACTAGAAAAAAAAAACTTGAAAAATCAGAGGTGGAAATCTAAAAGCGCGCCCAAGCCTCTGTTTGTTTTTGTTTTTTTTTTTTGGAAGCGACCCAAGCCTCTGTTTAATTTACCTATTTCTTGTGTTTCTTTTAAGTCGATGACACAATACAGATTGCACACTGGATCAAGACAACTTCGACCAACCAGAATCAATCCTGCACATATGAACGAGTCTATATACCAAGAGAGCCGTTACCCTTGTGAGTTTTGAAATTACTAAAATAGAATGCATGCCTCCTAAATTAGTTGGGACTCCAACAGGTTATCTAAACAAATCGCCACTTTTATTTTCAAACGTTGCCACGTAAACGATGCTGCCTTTTGTTTTCCGGGAGGTCTCGCTGGCCACAGCCGCTGCCTTCAGCGCAAACTCTGCCGCCTCCACATGGATGTACGACATAGTGACCATGAACACGTCCATCACAGGCAGCGATCTAGAAAACGTCCTGCCGTCGCGATCTGGACTGTCGCGTCCATCATCTGCAGTGATCTAAAGAACTCTAGCAGTTGTGCAGGGTGTTGGTTGGCCAACACCTATAATCCAATAGTAGTTTTGCATTCCTTCACAAAACCACAGGGATGAAGAGCTTTTGAAATGTTTCTTCCACTTGATTATAACTTCCCAGGATTTCCCTATGTTCTGACATTGAGACTTAGTATATTTATTTATTTTGATACATGCCACGCAACATAAAAAAAATTGACATGCACCCGGGTACATGAACTATTTAGGAATGTCCATCTAGGTAAATAAACTCCTAAAATGACCATCTAGGTCCACAAACTATTTAGGAATGATCATCTAGCTACATAAACTCCTAAAGTGACCATTTAGGTCCACAAACTAATTATGTTGTAGCTGCTCAAGTCCAAAGCCCTTCGCACATTTGCGCGGCTAGGCTTACTATTTAAATTATTTTTATATTGTTATAAGAGTTTAAACATTGTTTATTATTATTATTTATAGTAATATATTTCTAACATAGCTAAAATGATTGGAGAAAGTTCTCACCGAGTCTGTCAATTTGAGTATGTGATGAGTCGTCATTACCTAAATGCTATATTTAATTTTTATAAGTAGCATGCAAAGATCATTATTGTGGCACCTGTCGACAAAGATACATGGTCGAAATAGAGAAGAATGTGTCGTGCCACAAATAAATCTTATGAAGAAAACGTGTCATACAAAAAATAAGAGAATGTGCAGCTAGATAGACATATGGCGGTGCCTTTTTATAACGGCGTATTTAGAAATAGGAACTAAGTGTGTTTTGGATATTTTTATTATTCCAAAATCTAGGTATTTTGGACTCCTAATGGTATTGTGGGTAAATTAGAAATAAAACTTAAGAATGCTATTTTTAATCTGAATTTAGTTATTTTTCGGACTTGTTATGGCGGGTAATTTTAGAAATAGGTGTGAAGGGTTTTTATAATTATTATTAACCGAATATAGCTTTTTTTTAACTCATAATGGCTGCCCGCGCATTTGCATGGCTAGCTACTAAACTATTTAAAATATTCTTATATTATTATGTAAGTTTAACATAGTTTTTTTGTTATTTATTTTATACTCTATATTTATAAAATAGTAGAAAATAGATTGGAGAATTTTACACCATCCCTCAATTTGAGTGTGAGAGAGACATTATTTTTTCTTGGATTGTGTCTTATCTAACAATGTATTTGATTATGTTTTAGAAGTAAGGTCGGTTCACACGTGTCATGCTAAACAACTAACATATGTCATGATAGGAAAAAAATGTGTGGTGCTAAAAAAAATCTTTTGAAAAAAATGTGTCATGCTAAAAATAAGAAAATATGCCATGCTAGCTAGACATATCACGGTGTATTTAAAAATCGGATTTAAGTGTATATTGAATATTTTTATTATTCTATTTTGGGCTCATAGTGGTAAGGTGGGTAAGTTAAAAATAAGAGTTAAGGATATTTTTAGCTACTTTTTATAATCTAAATTTAGTTTTCTTATTTCTAATGGCACGTAGGGTAATTAGAAATACCTCTGAAGGGTATTTTTCGTTATTTTTTATTATTTTGAATTTAGCTATTTTTTGACTCATAATAGCGTGCTGGGTAATTTAGAAATAGGTGCGAGTGGGTATTTTTGGCTTTTTTTATTTTGAATTTAGCTATTTTATGAATATTTTTAGGGGGTTTTGTGACTAATTTTTCATAATGGCAGTGGTGAGTAATTTTCTCTTCTTATTTTCTCGGATTAATGTGAGAATTTCTAGCATTTTAGAGCTAACGTGGTTGCTCCTTTTCGTCGTCAAATATATATATAACTAGGGTGGTTGCCCGCGCATTTGCGCGGCTAGACTTACTATATTATTCAAAATATTTTTATATTTGTAAGTTTAACATGGTTTATTATTTTTAATATTTATTTATTTTATACTCTATATTTATAAATAGTAGAAATAAATTGAAGAATTTCTCGCCATCCTTCAATTTGAGTGTGAGATGAGCCATCATTTATCTTGGAATGTGTCTTAGATAACTCATTATATCTGATTTTGTTTTAGAAGTGAGATCAGTTCAAACATGCCATGCTACACAACTAACATATGTTAGAACGTGCCGTGCTACAAATAAATCATGCTAAAAATAAGAGAATGTGTCATGCTAGCTAGACATATGATGGTGTATTTAGAAAGAGAAATTAAGTGTATTTTGGACATTTTTGTTATTCTAAAATTTAACTATTTTGGTCTCGTAATGATATGATGGGTAAATTATTGTAGAAATAAGAATTAGGGATATTTTTAGCTTTTTTAAATCTGAATTTATTTATTTATTGACTTATAATGACATGGAGGGTAATTTAGAAATAGGTGTGAAGGGTATTTTTGGTTATTTTCTATTATTCCGAATTTTTAGCTAATTTTTAACTCATAATGGCATGGTGGGTAATTTACGAATATGTGCGAGGGTATTTTTTGACTATTTTTTGTTATTACGAATTTAACTATTTTATAAATAGTTATAGGGGGTTCTGTGACTAATTTTTTATAATGGCAGTGGTGGGTAATTTTCTCTTCTTATTTTCTCGGATTAACGTGAGAATTTCTAGTATTTTAGAGCGAACGTGGTGGCTCTTTTTCGTCGTCAAATATATATATAACTAGGTGAATTCCCCGCACGTTGCAGCGGGTACTACAGCTACTTCAGTGAACACAATGGCATGAGCTTAAAGTGAAAAACAAATATTATCATGAAATTAATTCACATAACTTTACTATAATAGTTCTTAAACTATAATATTTGGAATAAGTTAATATCATCTAATATGTGCTAATCATACATCATAAGTAAAATTAGTCAGGCCTCAAGCCGCAGCCTTTGAGCTGGCTCCAGAAAAACATTAAAAAAAAGTATATGCAGAGCCAGGCTGAGATATCACTGCAGCATTCCGTGAGCTAGTCTTAGTGTGGCATATTGAAGACAAATGTCTGGTATCTGCATTCCACGAGCCAGACTGAGCCAAAAATGCAGGCAACCAACCGCCTAATATAAATGGTTGATGTAGAGAGCTATTTTGTGAAAGGTTAATAGAGCGTATCATGAAGGAAACCACTTGTGGAACAAAAATAATATTTAAGTAAATAATTGTGCTGATAAAAAGGTTAAGCGACTTGAAATAATGATGAGCAAACAAACTAATAGCATGGTAACGTAAGATACATGCAGGCTATTTCACATATGAGTACCTTCCCTCAAGATCATAAACTGAAAGCATTCCTCCTTGGTAACAGCAGGGATTTCCCGAAGATAATATAGCTCGAATAGGAGGATGATTACTGAACTGATAATAGATTTCATTAATCATCAGCGTATATGTTGAGTTTGATGGCTCCTTAGGATCAGTCCACCAAAAGTAAGGTGGGAACTGAATGAGGAAGCATTGTTTTATCACTGGAAAATCGAAAGATTACAGACAAAAAAGGAACTCATATGAGGTACCATATGAAACAGGTCTGTATCAACAAAATTCAGATATGTACCTGAAATCGTGTAAACAAAGAAAGATTAGTAAAAAGTCTGGGAAATGGCACTACAAAAAAACACCCCCTATAGATATGCTTTATTTAGTAGTTAGATACATTTATTTCATCTCTATCGAAATATAGAGGCGCTTTCAAAAAGCGTGTTGGAAGCGTATCCGCACGGGCCGTGTCAGGCCATCGTAGATATGATTTTTGAAAGCGTGTCTACAGAGGTACAAGACGTTCTATAGAGATGCTATAAAGCATATATATGTATGTAGACATGCCTTCATGTACGTGTCAATTTTACGCATATAGTGGAGTAGACACGTTGTGTAACGACGCATTATTGCGTATTATGGAATGTAGAGTCGTTTGTATAGGTACATGTCTAATAACATTGAGGCGTTCTATAGCAACGTTGTGTTACGTGTTAAGAAACATAAAGTCGCCTTTGCCGATACGTGTCAAGTAATGTAGATACGTTTTATATTGCGTGTTAAGGATATAGAGTCATTCTTAAATGTGTCGAATGCTATAGAGACATCTTCATAGACACGATTCAGTTCGTGTGTTTAGCAACATACACGCTATATAGTTATGCTTTTTTTCGTAATATGAAATGTAGCTACGTTACCTAGATACATTTAAAACGAGTCTAATAACATAGACACGTTGTGTGATATAGTTTTATACCGTGTTAACAACCATAGAGACACTTTTAAAATGAAGGGTAGTAACGCTTTTTTGCGACTTATGAAACTTAGAGACGTTCTTCCCAAATTATTCTCATAAAAATATTACATTGAATCGATGCTCAATTAACATGGTTATAAAAATGAAGACATCAACAGTTTGGCCTGTTCTACAATCTTGAATAGGAAACTTCAATCCCGAAAAAGCAATACTTGTAGTAATTAAAGTGCACCAACGCATTCAACCATGTCTATCAGTGGAAATATTAAACAAATATTTCTAAATACATGTCAAATAACTAAAATCTACAGAGAAGCTTTCCCTAAGTATTCATGAGCATCGTCCTTCACGGCCAGAGCAGTAGATTATCTCTAACTTCATTCCATTGAGATCCTTCTATCATGCTGAAAATTAAGTTCTATATATAATCAATGGATAGATATTTCAATCAATTATAAACCAAATTTGAATTATGAAACTTACCATGCAAGTTTTTACCAGTCTGACTTGAACTCTTAAGTTTTTTAACCTAAAATGTGGGATGATTCAGTCAATAATTACACGATTTCAGTGAACCACAAGCTGTGCAAAGAACTTAGAACTTACATGTGTCCGGGGCCAGGCAATAACGTAGCCAACAGCATCTCTTATTGTACGAATTTGTTCATAAGGTCTAGGCAGCGTCTCTTCTCCAGTGTTACCTCTGGTCAAATTTTCTAGACCATCAACATAAACCCCAAAAAAATCACTTCCAAGCATGTGTCCCAAAATCACTCGTCTACTATCAGTGGTCACCAACTGTCCTTTAGCCAAAACTTTATCTTTAGTTCTCAGTGAAAACAGATAGACTTCAATATTCCCCTACAATTCAAAAGAACTATATTGAGCTATAAATGTTCAACTTATACAGAAAGAAGCCAAATAAAACATACCGTTTTTGATCGACTAGGACCTGGTGGGTTTACTCTTCGGGATCCCTAAACAAAAAATAACTTTGATAATCAGGTGTTGGCTCAAACTTTTTTACAATAATCATACTTTCTGTATGAAAGGATATTGCTGCAATTACAAATTTTAGTTCAAAGAAATGAAATACCTTGTTCATTACTAAGCTATGGCGTGGTAAATCTGCAATTGCATAGCCCTGATCAGCTTGCTTACGACTCTCAGTCTGCTTCTTCTGCAATTAAAGTTCTCTTTGTGGTAACAAAGCACATTGAGACGAGATATTTAGCCCGACAGAACGTTTGCAGCATACCTTTGCATTCATGTGCTCACGTGGTAAAGATGGCTGTGCATAACCCTCCTCTGTTTCTGCATACATTGGGGCACATGATCGCTGCAAATTGTGATGACAATAATTTTCAGACGCTGGAAAGAACTTACATTATGAGAAGAAAAACACAATGTGCTAGGTATAGTATCACCTGCTCAGAATGAGTGGGAGAGTGCACATTGGCATTTGTTTCTTCATGGTTCCTATCAGAACTGTTATGATCATAATCAACATTATCACTGGACTCATGCTGACTACTGTTGTCACCTACTCTTTCAGCATTATCAACCTAAGAAAATGAAAAAAATAATCATGAAACGTAGATATGATAAGAAAATATTCTATAACAGAAAAAAAAAGACAGATGGGCTAGTAGATGCTTACGTCATCATTTCCTGCTGCTTCTAGTACATTTGGCCAATCTTCTTCAGGAAACTTCTGTCTCAACATAGCATGCCATTGTATCAGAAGCTCATTCATGTGACGCAGTTTATTTTCTGCTGCTTCTGCTCTACTTTGGGCCCTTAGTTCTTCCTCAGATTGACAAACAAACGTTAGACCATGAGAAACATTTTCTTCGCCCCAGTACTTCTGATTATAGTAACCTCGGGGTGTTGACCCTGCAGCAACTACTTGATCAAACACCTCTGCATAATCTTTAGCTGAAAGATGACCATTGTTCTTTTCTTTCCTTTTTGCTAATTCAACAAATGACGTGTCCTATTCAAATATGCATACAGATATATCATAACCTTAACAAATAAACTTGACATCCAACAAAATAAATCAGAACAGAAAAATATACCATTACTGTCTTAACACTATTGTTAACATATTCTCCATCCTTTTTCTTATGAGCTGCATCATATAACTCAATCTTGTGAATTTTCTCTTTTCTTTGGTCCTCCTGCAGAACTCATTTTTATTAGATGCATACGGAATTGTTACATAGATAAAAACTCAGAAAAGGCATATTTATCACCATTTCTTTTTTAAGTCTGGCATGGCTTTTTCTCCCTGTTGTGTGTGGGTTCTTCTGCTCTTTTGCACACCGGGAGTTTATTCCACATAATTTTTGAAACAACGGAAATAATTATACTGGCACTTTTATCACATAACTTGTTTTCAATACATGTAAGCATTATTAGTTAATAATACATCACCTTGTGTGTTTCCGTAAACCATATACCAACAAGACCTCTCCATTGATGCGCATTGACTGATTTTGGACGGCCATTTATGATTTCATCTAGAGATCTAACATCAGGATTGAAATATTGTTTCTTCAACTTGGATTTGTAGGCTCGCCACCTGGTGCTAACAGTCCGTAGTATCCAGTCCCTTGAAAGCTTTTTCTTCTCAGCAGGGAAGACAAATTTAGCCTTGAAATAGAAAGCTAATTGTTAGCTGACAAGCCAAAATGAAGAGTAACTAATAATTGTCAAGGAAATTTACCTCAACATCCTTGATGATTTTCACTTTTAGTGGCTCAAATAGTTTATTGTCCCATCTTGGAATGTTCAACGGTGCAAATGTTGGCTCTTTGCTGTATCTCCAAGGTGCTGACCAAGGATGGAAGCTGACCTTTCATTTGGAACACCGTTTTCATCAGTTCCTACAACTACCTTTCCTCCTTGCAATTGCAACAGATTTGAGACTCGGAAATCTCCAACAACTTGTCCCACCCTTCCATCAGGCCCTGAATATAAGACATTGTAGGATCTGATAAATTGCACATTGTGTGGATGTGTATGCAAAAAGGTTCGACCTTACAAATTATCTTAATCGGGTCTGCTGGTTTCTGAGGCAACCCGGCTAATATGTTATCAATATCTGGAGGACCCTGCAAATTTTCCTCGTTTTCTTCGACATCTTCTAGGTCCTCTTCCACAGGTTCTTCATCTAGCTCTTCAAAGTTCAAGTTTCGTAATCCTCTAGGCTCCCTCGGCATAACTTCGTCTTTAAACAGGCCAAAAAACATGAGAAACGCATCTGAAATTAGTAACAGTTCTAGAAGCACGCTGATAAAGTTGATATGTTCATTGTAGTGGCGCAAAAGCATTTGGAATCAGTAACAATTCTAGAAGCAAAAGTTATGTAATGCTCAAAAACATGTCACAGATAGCATGAGTTAATTAAAAGACAACACCAGTACCAAACTATCGAACAAATAATTTCGGAAATTTCAGATGGACAAAAATCTTCAGCGCAAATCAGTTATCAAAATTTTATACACAATACTACAGCAACGTGATCGTCACATAGGTTCCTATTCAATCATCATCAAATTGCTTAATTAGATCTTCACATGGATTAGAAACAACTAGGTAGAACAAATGCCCTGGCGACCTTGCCTCCCGCAGAACAGATCAAATGGCGATGGGAAAACAGATCGAAAAGGGTGCTTCGTACCTGGTGACGGAAGATGAATCCTGGGACCTTGGAACCTCGCCAACCGAGTCGCTCGTCCTTCAGATCGCCCCCTTGAACAGATCGGATCACGGGAGGCAAAAAGCCGTTTTGTAGAGGAAGCAGTTTGTTCCCGTGGAGGGCGAGGTTTATGCGGCGGCAGAGGCCGAGATTTAGGCGGCGGCGGAGGGCGCGAAATATTGCTTTTCACAGCGCGCACTATCTCAGTTCCCGCTCCACGTTTCTGAGCCTAAATATCTTCTCTCCACTAAATATATTGTATAAATATATTGTTATTCTGCTACTGAAGCAAAAGCTTCATTTGATCTCTCCTGGTAAGGAAGCCTATTGAGATGTGTCAGCTAGCTGGGTCGAACCCAATAAGGCACGTGTTACTTTATTTTCCATTTTTTTAGCTCCCATCGAATTTTATATAAAATATATGTCTGAAATGTTTGTTTTTGTAGAATTTCACTTCATTCCAAATGACAAATAAATGAACATATCTCGGCAATTCATATAAATCCACAAAAATGCCAAAGCGATGTTCAGAACATGACCTCACGATGGATCTTTGGACACGAGTTACTTTTTTTTTTAGAATTCAGTTTCCAATTTTTTGCTCCCATCAAATTATATATAAAATATATCCTTGAAATGTTTTTTTAAGAATTTTCACTTCACTCCAAGTGACATATAAATGAACATATCTCAACAATTCATATAAATCTACGAAAATGCCGAAGCGATGTTCATAACAAGACCCCGCGATAGATCTTCGGGTCTTGGTCGGACACCCAACCTGAGTCATCGCCGTTGTAGTTGATTGTTCTGTGAGGTACCTTGATCTATAGATGTTCCCTATACATATCCTCACAGGCGACACAGCGCAACCCAAAGCTTGGCAGGCCACACAGCCCAAAAAGATAGCTCAATCGAGCATATGAAGAAACACACACTCGCACTTTATACATAGTGTGAGCATTCACCTTGACTTTCACCGAGCTAAGACTAAGTCGACAAAGAGTCGTGACAGCCTATTTGATGGGGCTGAACTCACAACTCATCTTTCAGGTCTAGCCAATTATAGGGCCGTTTGGCATGGCTAATTGTAGCTTTCGTCTCATTGCTTATGTACTTTTCAATAATGTAGCATGAAAAAATAAGTTAGAATAAGCCACTTTTATGGCTTTTTCGAAGTTCTGTCCATATTGATTTGAATAAACCAAAGCCTATAAGCCATACCAAACGGTTGCATAGACAAAAAACCTAATCAAAAGCATGTTGTAGAAATTGTCAGTTCTAAGTATTGTTGAAATTAATTTTAAAAAAAGGAAATCAAGTACCTCTCAAGCGGATACATCCACCGGTAGTGCACAGGGCCACCAAGTTTAACTTCATCGACCAAGTGTACCATCAAATGCACCATTACAGTAAAAAATGGACTTTTTCCATTTTACAAAGTGTCAGCACAATGCTCTCTTGAAGTTTGTCAAGTTCAGAAACGACCAACACCTTGGAGCACAGCTTCTTGAAAAAATTTGCTAATGCAGTAACTATTTCCATGACATCCTTGTTTGGGTAACAAGAACGGAGTGCTGCGGGAAAAATGTCTTCTAGTAAAACATGATTGTCATGACTTTTGAGTCCTTTCATGTTACAGCCTTTGGTGTTGACACACCTAGAAATGTTTGATGCATAACCATCAGGGGTCTTCATGTTCTGAATTATTGAAAAAAGAATCTCCTTTTGTTGTGCAGACATGGTAAAAGGCGCCGAGGGCAGTACTTGTTTTCCTTTTTCATTTACCTCTGGATGAAGATCCTCTCGAATTCCAAGCTCTACCAAATCAAGTCGTGCATTAAGGTCATCCTTTGTTTTACCAATAAGATCCAACAATGTTCCAATTAAATTGTCACACACATTTTTCTCTATGTGCATCACATCTAGATTATGTCTTAATTTGTTTTCCTCCCAGTATGGTAGCCTGAAGAATATTGACCTCTTTTTCAACCAATCTTCAGGCTTCTTCTCAGGCTTACCATTACTTTTACTATCTTTCTTCTTGGCTGCCCCTCTTTTACGTTTTTTTGGCTGTTTGTTCCCTTCTTGATTTTTGCTGTTTTTGTCCTTCTTTTCCTTCCCTTTTTTGACCTTTTTCCCAAGGACAAACTCCCTACCTTCCAACATTCTCAGAACAGAAGTACCACTCATCGGTTCAGGTGCAAGTTCAATCTCCTCAGTGCCATCAAACTGTTGCTTCTGCTTTCGATAGACATGGCCCTTCGGCAGCCATCGGCGATGACCCATAAAACAATATTTTTTTACCCTTTTTCAAGTAATACGATTTTGTTGCTGGACCACAAGACGGACAAGCATATTTACCAGAAGTGCTCCAGCCGTAGAGGTAAGCTAATGCTGGAAAGTCATTCAAAGTCCATAACAATGCTGCTTTGAGAGAAAAACTCTTTTGGGAAGAAGCATCAAATGTTTCGACTCCCTTCCATAGTTCCAAGAGCTCATCAATTAATGGTTCCAAATATATGTCAATATCATTTCCAGGGGAACTAGGTCCAGGAATAATCATTGACAATATTAAATTTGTTTGTTTCATGCAAATCCAAGGTGGTAAGTTGTAAGGAATCAACATCACTGGCCAAGTACTATGTTTTGAACTCAAGTTTCGGAAAGGATTGAACCCATCACTTGCAAGTCCGAGGCGTACGTTACGAGCATCAGCAGAAAACTCCTCTTTATATCTTTTATCAAAATCTTTCCAAGCTTCGCCGTCCGCTGGATGTCGCAGTTTTCCATCTTTGTTACGACCCTTATCATGCCATATCATGTCATCTGAAGTTTTCTTACTAGAAAACAACCTTTGAAGTCTTGGTATCAATGGGAAATAGCGCAACACTTTTGCTGGTTTCCTCTTCCCATTCGACTGATTTGGAGAGTCAGTGTTCAGACCATCTTTCCAACGAGAGACTCCACACACATGGCAAAGCTGTTGATCAACTCTATCACCTCGATATAGCATGCAATCATTAGGGCATGCATGGATTTTCACATATCCAAGCCCTAAACCATTGATGATCTTCTTTACTTCATAATAATTCTTAGGTAGCTTAACCTGAGGAAATGCATCTGATCGCACATGAAGAAACGATGTAAAAGATTCCTGTGTCCACCCATGTAAGCACTTTTTATGATATAAGGTCACTAAAAATGACAGCCTTGAAAAAGTTTCACACCCAGGGTACAACTCTGTGTTTGCATCCCTCATGAAGGTTGCATATATGTCTTCTTCCTGCGTCCTAACATCATCTTGACATACAGGATCCGCGAACTCAGCAACATTATGTTCCATAGCAAATTCAGATGTAAAACCATCCCGCTCACCATCAGACATACTTGATACTGATTCATAGCTTTCTTGCCTACCAAATGCAGCTTGTAGCAGTCCTTGCATGTCATCCAATATTCCATTGCCATTCTCTACTGCATCTGTCCTTTGAAGACCAAATGTCTGCAAAATCCTATTTTCATTTGGCACATGAGCGAATTCCAGTGATGGTGTATCATAATCCTCTCCATGGTGAACCCAGGTACTATAACCTTGAAGAATACCATCACATCTCAAATGTGTCCTCACATCTTCATAATTCCGGCTTACTTTATTTTTACAATTTCTGCAGGGACAAAGTATCTCTCCATCTTGTGGTTGGTCACGGAAAGCAAAAGACAAAAATTGGTCAACACCATCTTTGTAGGCAGAATCTTGTTTTGGTTTACTCATCCAACTTCGATCCATTGCCCAATGATGTTCTGCATTACAAAGTAAACAAAGTCAGTGTCTCAGCTTGGCAATAGACACATAAAGGTGGATTGAGTATCGACTAAAGTCACGGCCACAGAATAAACACATAGCCGATAAATTTTAGAAGTACTGATCAAATAGCAGAATAATATTGTTAAGCACAATCGAACTGTTGAAATAGAGGAACCGATGATAATGTTCTTGGCACAGCAATGAAAGCTCCCTTTCAGAGTCAACCGAATAGCAGCAGTAAAATACATCTTGGCATAGAACTGCTTATCTCCAAATTTTCTCAGGACTATTCAAGAATTGTGGGCAAACGATTCAAGCAATTTCAGAGAATTGAATACAATACGTCACTAAATAAAGAAATTATTGGACCAAAATCTAGTGTACCAAATACAATAATTCTTGATTGTTAATATTCTCACCTTGCCTCGTCAACAACAGTATTGAAAGAATTCAGCAAATTCGATCGTTGGGCTACGGCACTTGTCGTCGTGATTGCCTTGCCGCAGTGCCGCGTCCCCGTGCGCCGCTGATCGTCGGCTACTCTGGACTCAAGGCGCAGGCCTGTGGACGTGTGTGCGGCGGTCGACGGCGATGCAGACTGGGGTGATGACGTGGTATAAGGATCGATCGACGATCTCGATCTGATTGGGAAGGCCACCAGAGAAGACACGCATTGACGCATTCGTATGGGCTCACCAACGTCAGCGAATTTGGCACTAATTAAGGCCCATGCAGCCGTTAATCACTTTGCTTTGGCCCATATGCATACAGTAGGGTTACTTGTTTTTAAAATAGTCCTTACTAAATCCCAATCCCAGCAAGATCTTTCCATCACGGCCAACGAAATCACGGTCACGAAAACAGGAGCAGAATTCCCACCATCTATGTACCCTGACGATAGATGATCAAATCACCTGAAGAAATACAATGATTCGAGAGCACTAAACATCAGCCATCTCTAGGAGCTCATTACGGTCAAAGCTGATATCAAATATCACGTCATATTTTGATGTCATCATCACTATCATGCTAATAAGCATCATTATGTGGATCGTAACGCTCGAAGTGTGTCTACATGTGTTGTGATGATTTGCTAAATACGTTTTAGTACGTCTGTAGAAGCTAGAGATGGTTGAAGCATGTCAAATATCGTGTTACTTAGACACGGTATTGATATCGTGTCAAAAAGCATCACTATGTGGTTAGTGACAGACAAAGCATATTTAGATTTTTAGCGATGTCCGATTTGATACATTTTATAGCGTGTCTACATGCTAGTGACGATGAAAGCGTGTCAAATATCGTTTCACTTCGATGCGTTGTCAATATCATGTCAAAAAACGTCTTTACATGGTTATCATCGCTCAAAGCGTGTCGAATATCGTGTCACATTGAGACGTTCTAAACATCGTGTCAAAAAGCATCTATACACATCAATATAGACACGCTTATAAAAGCATTGCTACATGAGCGTGCCAACAGGACCCTTTTTCTTGTAGTGTGGTTAGTAAATCGCATGATTTTGTTCCAACATGGTTTAACTGAATTCTATTGAGATATGAAAAGAATACAGTTTAAAAACGCAAAAACGATTCCTCAAAAAGGAAACAGAATGCAAAAACAAATGGAGAAAAGGGGACCATTACTGCTGGAATTAGGGAGCAACGGAAAGGTTATGTTAGATTACCTAATGAATCATACAAATGCTTCCTGCTCTAGAGAACAGGAAGCTACATAGTTGTCCTCGCGATGGCCTTGCAGTCCGCAGCTCCATGATGTCTTTTTTTTTTTTTAACTGAGCTCCTTGATGTCTTACAATGCAATGAAGAAATATGCAGCGACGAACAAAAATAGTGGAAGATGACGGAAGCAGAACCACCATATCTGTACTCCTCGGCTGCCAGATCGCATTCTAGGAGCAGGTGATGACCACTGAGTAAACCATTGCAGGTGTGAAACGCTGGTCGTGGCTAGCCCGAGGGAGAAACAGAGCCATCCATATTGGAACAAAAACGCCTGGCACGCAATCTCTCAGCAAGGAAGGAAGAGCCATGTGAGCAGGCATTAAGAAACAAAATAGCAGAGTAACATAAAGGCCGACTAATGGACTGCCTTATTACCCAACATGATGGCTTGGTTGGCAACGGCATAGCCTTTGGCGGGGCATTAAGGAGGAATGTTGAAACGTATGGGTAGTGGGTACCATTCATGCAGAGGCGTTTTGATTCTTTTTACTTATTGGTGCGTCACATGCAGAGGGTATGAAATGTTTGCATACGGCAAATGATTAAACCAAATGATAAATCGTGTATAGAAGAATGAGCGGACATGATAAAAAGGGACATAAGATCCAACAATGGTAGTTTTACAGGTGATGTGGCTCAATGTGAGAGCTTCTTTATAGCAATCAATGATTTTTAGTGGGTTGCTTCTATATAGTATACTAGTTGAATTCCCCCGCGCGTTGCTGCGGGAAGTTGAGGCAAAATTTTAGATACAAATATGCAAATATTAATAAAACAAATTATGGCATTGGAGAAAAAAATTACTATCATCACTTAAAGTTGTTTGCAGACTGCAGTAAACATCTGCACTGCTGAGGTAGAGAAAGGATTTTTTTTTTTGGGGGACAACGAAAGGATACTGTGAAAACTATAAGATGAATTTTATTAGATGATCAACAATGATCCAGAAGTTGTGGACCAAGGAAAGCCGCAGCTTTGACAATCAAATGCATCCACGTCGTGTCAAATTCTGCAATTTAGCACACATGATTAGAATGTTCCGCTGCATATGTACCAAGTAAACTATGTGAGAATAATAACATGCTATATTATATCTATAACGGTGGTCACATTTGACAGATCAGATATACTGGATTAAATAGAATACCATACCAGTCAAGGAATTGATGCCAAGTGAGCTGAGATAACAATACTTCGATTTGTGAGTAAGAAATAGTCTGCATAATTGGTGCCTGTAAATAGAAGAATGTCAAGGTAAATTCAGACAATATGCATCCTAGAGAAAGAGGGGAAACGTGAAGTCTTACCCGGGAGCGATGGATGGTAGCTGCTGCCAGTGTGTAGTTGCTGACCTTTGTTTTCTGCGGGCACCGGCATGATGTTGCTACAGCCGAAAATTCATCATTAGTCCTTCCTTCAGAAACATGAGCAAACTGGATGAGATCATATACTTACTTGTTCTTGGAGGAAAAATTGCAGACAATCTGCTAATGCAAGGAGAAGGAATCAAGAGTTGCAGGTCACCACAATCCCCACCGAAGGATGTCACTCTCATCAAGGGGGCGGACTGGAGGGATATATGCTATGTGGGAGAGGAAGTTGAAGAATATTTGTGCCGTGAACTCTTAATTAAGAAAAGTAATGGTGGCAGTTTCTGCCGTCGCTAGTAATGAAGCAAATAGGATGGTCAGAGGAGGAAGGCGACGGAGGAGGCTAAGGACAAAAGATCTGCATTAAGGTGCAATTTGAGTGTTTGAGTGCAGCGGCGGTTACTGGATGTATTTGATTCTCTTTACTTGCGATTGAGCAGTGAAGGCATTAGGGGCAGGCTGGTAGTTTCAACTCTCGGTGGCATGGGTGACGGACGGACATGATGAAAGAGATTTTGTTGATCGCATGCTATGGGTTTTGCAGGTGACGTGGCTTCATGAGAATTCAGCTTTAGAAACATAATTGCAGTTAGTGGGTATGACCTATATAGATATTATAGATATAGATAGATAGATTCTTCCGTGAACATGCCAGCATGGATGGAGATCCTATGCGCGTGAGAAAAATCCTAGCAGTGGAAAATTGCAGAAAGTAGACCCTGCTCCGCAATCGAGAGGTGAGGCGATGATCGGGAGGTGGTGACCTTGCAAAGGACGTGATGACCTGGCAAAGGAGACGAAGGGACCTCGTTCGATCCTGCTGCCGAGCGGAGTTGAAAGTCGTGCGGTTTGTCGCCACGATTTGAAAGTCGTGCCGAACGCCGGCGCCATCCTGGGTTCCTCTTGCTGCCGAGGAAGCAGAACAAGCTCCAGGCGGCGCGTCGCGGCGGCGTGGTCGTGAACAGCTCCAGCCTCCAGGGAGGCCGGGGGAGGACAGCCTCCGCAATGCCTATGCCCGGGGTGCATCTAATGCTATGTTTGGTTTTGTCTGTCGTTGGGATTCCTCGTCGCCCGGGCGGCCTCTGTCAGCAGCCTCTGCTCTGTTTCTTGATGAGCACAAAAACAGAGTCCTATAGGGCGAGGAACACATGCAGCGAAGTTGCATAGAGTTATCGCTAGATAGAACAGTGATAGAGTTATCTTTGTTGTACGTAAAATACAGTTTTATATCCATGAATTCATAAGGTTGTACGATTGTACGAATAATAATTTGCAAAAAGAGAAAGTACCACCGAAACCCATCAAACCATTACAATTTTGGAAACCAAGAAGGAGGCAAACTTATGTGCCGTCTTTGGTCACCCCACCACCCATCACAAGCATGTTTGTCCTTCACACCGCACAAAAGGAAATCGAGAACTAATTTGCCAATGATAGCCCTCTCAGTTCCTGAACCCTAGCAACAGAGCTAATCGGTTCTTCACGAAGCAAAATTGCGAGAGCTAGCCATGCGAGTGCAACAAGCGCGCATACGCGGACGAGCGCTAGCTGTGCATTTCTCGTCTCTTCACGAGTCGACGTCCCAGCCGGTGGCCACCTGAACGAAGTCGTCGCGCAGCTTCGCGGCCTGCAGCTTCACGTTCTCATCCCACGCGTCCTCCATGGCGCGAAGCGCCGCCTCGTACTCGGCGTCCAGTGCAGGGTCCACGCCGCCGTCCTCTACGATCACGTCGATGTACATGTCGGGATTCGGCAGCTCTGCAGCGGCGCCGCGCGGCTTGATGCCGCCGTTGATCTCGGCCCAGTAGCGCTTCTTGGCGGCGAGCAGCGCTTGCACGGCGCCCGAGTCGTCCCAGCGCTCGACGCTGCTGCCATGGGCGTCGGCGTTGATGCCGACGTCCGGGTCCGTCACCTTGCGCCACGGCACGCCGCGGGACTCGCAGAAGTCCTTCTCCCACGGCGCCACCGATCGCCGGATCGGCGGCGGGCGCGGCGGGCGCCGGAAGATCCATATCGGGCGCTGCGCCGTCGTAAGATGCGTCGCCATCGTTCTCGTCGAGATACTGCGAACTCGCGTGATGGAGATGGGGAAGGAAGTTCTTGCTGCTGCGCGCGTGCTCTGGCGCCCCGATTGTTTGCATATATAGACACGAGAAGACGCGTCCGACAGGAAGGGGTGCGTGTCGGTTGGCGCCATGCTGTCCAACTCAGCGTCGTCGTAACACCACTTTATTGGACGAAATACCCGAATCGGATTATTACGAGTCAGTGTAAGTGACCTTCAGATCAACGTGAAAATAACAGACGCCAAACGACGTCAGATCGGCCGCTGAGACAAGGACTCGGAGCCATGACACCACTGATATAGTACTACTCTAGATTGAAGCATAAACTGCTGTGACAAGGGAAGATATCTCTTGACTCTGATGCTGCTAAATTGCCATGACAACTACGTAGCTCACCTGCCTACCTGATGCTGCGAGTGACAATGGAAGAGGTCTTGATGCAGTGAAGCTATATCGAGCCCTTGTCATCTGTGGCACCGGTACCCGTACCCTCGAAGTTTCTGAACAATATGTTGCTCAACTGCACCGTTCGTTACTTATTCCTCGCTTGACTTTGCCTTGGAGTGGTGGTTTGTTTGTGTGCTAACGTACTCGTCAATATATACTGATTGGATGCTTCGAATTGTCGAGCACCATGTTCAATGATTTGATGTCCTCCATTTACCTGATTCCTTCTTGCCACACGTCTTGATTCGAGAACCAACATTGAGCTAGACAAGACAAGTAGTGGTGACCGATTCTGCATAAGCCACATGTTGAGTTGCTTTTGTCCGTTGGCATGACCAAGTTTTTTTTTTTTTTTAGTTGGGCATGATCAAGTTGACGACGACTGAGGCCTTAGATTCTTGGAATGCAAGAGGATCTATGCAGGTGTGGCGGCAAATTTATATGATCGAAGAGCAAAATGATCAATGGGTTTACATTTGGGGAAATGCTCAATACTCTAGTAAGAGAATATACATTGGAGAAACAACCGTGTCTCCGCCAATGCAGTGGTTACGGAAATCATGCTATCAGAAGAAGCATAAAGTGTTTCTCTGGTTATTGTTGCAAGATAGATTGAATACTCGGAATTCGCTCAGAAGAAGACGATTCCAGATCCCTTCAGTCAGTTGTGTTCTGTGCATGAACAACACGGAGGAAACGGTAACACATCCCTTCTTTGGGTGTACATTTTCGCAAATGTGCTGGACAGCACTGCACATTATCTGGGACTTATCATTGCCTCTAATGGAGATGGTACAAGAGTACAGAAATCAATTTGTTGGTGAAAATATGGAAGTGATTACAGTACTATATGGACGGACAGAAATAGCATCATTTTTGTGGTGGGGTACTAAGCTTCCCAAGGTGGGAAGCAGAGTTTCGGTCAGCATTCTAGCTGATGATGCATAAAGCAAAGCCAAGCCTTAAGCAGAACATGGAGCTTTGGCTTGCATCTTTGTAATTTTTATTTTGTTCACTTTGTACATAAACTCACTAATCTTAATAAAAGTACAGCAGGGGAAATCCCCTCTGTTTTCCGTCAAAAAAAAATTGAAACATGTGGATACCATCAACCATGCAATCCATGGCAAATTTGTATCTATAAATGAACATGTGAACTATTGGCAAGTCTGATATTTTGTACTATCAATGGTTGCACGAAGAGACTATAAGAGGTAGCGCAAGAGCACCTCTGTTTTACTCGACCCGAGTTCTTCCACAATGTATTGTTAGTCTCATCCAACATGCCTTTAATTTGCCACTTACCGAGAGTTTATGTCAAGTAGAACATATCTAATTGTGCTTATTCCTTCGTCTTACTTGTTGAATTTCCATAACGTGTCAGATGATCATTAGAAGTTTCATGCAATCACCATTAATTTTTTGTATGCACCTCGATTTATAACTCTAAGGATTGTGTACCAGAGTCATCTTCTTAGTCGCTAATTAAACACAGATAAGATATGGCAAGAGAATAATAAAGAACAAATATTTCCCAATTTAATACGAATATGGAACAAATACAAATAACATATGTAGGGAATAGTTTGAAGGAATGGATTTTCACTGACAAACAATGGATTTTTATTAATTAGTACTTTTTCATGAACAACACCAGCATAAGGGCATTCTAAGGAACAATTCCTAGTTCACACTATATAATATCGCCTTTTCCTCTGTCATCAACTTTAAGAATCACATAGCCATTCTCACTAATGTCGACATTATACCTTCAACGCATATAAGATCAAAAAGGAAAAACAATTTCATTTTTGCAATTTACAAAACAAGAAAAAAAGGTATAAGGATTCTTATGGAAGTCGACAAATATATCATTAAATTTTGAGTTATTAATTTGTTTAAGCTATAATCAATCAGATTAAGTACAAAACAAAATTAAAATTTCTAATTATTTGGTTAAGAATCCTGCTTCCATCATCTAGAAAACGAATTTATTTGTTTTGAGTAAAATATTAAAAGTGCCAAAATCGAGCTCTCAACTTTTAGTACTTCAACAAAAGCTAGATTATATCGATTGAATATTGCCTTGTGGTGGAAAAGTTGCAGTACTAAAATAGCCAGAAAGAACATTTAACCAATTGATTGAGAACAATGATGTAAGGATCGTGTGACCGAGAGGGGGGGTGAATCGGGAACACCATGAATTAATACTTTTTGCACTTCTAGCTACTCTAACTAATTGCACAAGTAAAGGATACATAACTAGAGAGTACATGTGCACTATGTGATAGTGATCAAGCAAGGATAACCATGTGCTAGGACTTGTACATGCTAGGAGCAAGGTATACATGAGCATATAGAACAACCTAGCATATGACGATATACAAGATAAGCTCAACAAGTCCTACACATGCTAGTGTATAAGATAAAGCACTCAAGCAATCTAGCATGCATATGGGTAACACATACGGAAGCTCAAGTAAGTCCTACACATGCTAGTGTATATGATAGATAGACAAACAACTAGCATGCATACAAGTAACACATGGGGAAGCTCAAGCTAGTGATCATGATAACAAGATAGATACAACATAAAGCATAACAAGATCACTAGATGATATCAAGCAAGTGTATGAGCTATGAGCAAGTAAGTACACATAAGGAAAGCGCATATCACTAGAGATAACGTAGAGCTAGCATACGAAAACAATCATCAAGCAATCATATGATAAGCACAAGATCTACTACATGCATATAAGATAAACAAGATAGTAAGTGCAAGTAGTAGAGAGTAAGAGTAAGAGATTGCTCATCGATTTTTCCCGTGGTCTCAGAAGGATGGCGCCTTTCCCTACTCCACGTTGGGTCACTCCCGCCGGAGTCTCGACCCCGTCCCTCCGCTCGATGGCGATCCCCTCTAGAGCACACTCCACCTTTAAGCCGGTGATGTCCCCTAAGAGCACGCTTCACTCCTCGAGTGAAGTCACGGGCTTCACCCCGCCGCACACCGGCAATGCTCTCCTCCTTGGGACCATCCACCGCTCTTGAGTGAAGTCGCGGGCACGTCCCGCCGGGCTTCTCCCGGGTACTCCTCCGAAGGTAAGGCTCCGCACTTGATGCGTGCCAAAGGGCGCTCCACTAGTGATGCTTCTTTCGCACGGGAAGCTCCAAGACCGTGTACAAACTTGTGTTGGCTTCCACACTCTCTTTGGCAAGCTCAACACTGACGCCTAACCGGTCTAGGCCTTGCCATAGACCAAGGGTAACAAACCAAGACCGCCTCCCTATGACCACACTAGTCCTAGAGGTGGATGGATGCTCTCAACCCTCTCAAGCACTAAGCTTTCTTCTCCAAATCTTCTCCATGTGCTTCTCCTCTCTCTCAAGCACCAAGATTTCTCTCTAAAGCCTCTCCATGTGCTTCTCTTGCATCCTCTTGGCTTCCTCTATGTTTCCCCACTGATAACAATGGTCAAAGGCACCCCAAAGGGTCAAGCAACCGGCTATTTATAGCCCTCCACTCAAAAACTAGCCGTTGCCCCGAAAGTGTCCAGTCACAGTGAGGACCGTACAATTTGACCGTACTGTACGGTCATCAGTGGACAGCCTGCAGTATTTCAGCGATAACTTCTTGCTCCGAACTCCGATGGAGGTGTACCACATATCAATGGAAAGCTCTTGAAATTCCCCACAACTTTCCTTTTGGGCTGATCTCTAAATTCGGTCATCTTCATGTCCACATGTTGACCGTACAATACGGTGCTCATGACCGGACCGTCCGGTCTCCTCCAGGCAGTCTGTAGTATTTCGGACATAACTCCTAGCTCCAAACTCCGATGGAGGTGCACCATATACCGTTGGAAAGCTCTTGAAAAACTCTACAACTTTCCTTTTGGGTCGATCTCCAGATTCTGACATCTTCATGGCCAAAAGACCACCGTACAGTACGGTCCTCATGACAGGACTGTCCGGTCTCTATTTCTTCCACAGAATCTGCTTCTCTGTTCTTCTTTATCTTTTAGGGATCGTACTGTCCGGTCTCTAGGACCGTACCGTCCGGTCTCCTTTCCTCATTTCCAACAGAAACTCCATCTTCTCTGTTGCTTCTCCCAATAGGGACCGTACCGTCCGGTCTCTTTGACCGTACCGTCCGGTCTATAGTCCGGTCTTCATTTTCTCAGCAACCCGAGGCTTCACTTCTCTGTCTGGATCTTCAATGTAGACCGTACCATACGGTCTCCTTGACCGTACCGTCCGGTCTTCTCTGCTGAAGCTGAACTTGATCATTTCTTCGATTCTTGCTTCCAAACTTCATCCACTTGACTCCTCTTCTCCTCTGCTGTCACCCTAGTGCCTGAGAGACTCTTTGAGCATCCAAACACCTCTACCACTAGTGTGACCTAAGAGAAACGACTCGATCCCCCTTGATAGTCCGGTTTTTCCTATGGACTCAAGTCTTACCAAGCCAACACTTGCTTGGATCTAACATGTCCTTAGTCTTGATCATCTCCTCAACCGCGACCTCCAACAAGTCCTTGATCCTTGTCGTAATCCATCAACGAAGCTTCTTCATGTGACCTAAAGAATATGCATGAACACCTTTCCTACATCCAAAGATGTTAGTCACAATGATCTAGTTGTCACGAAGGACAACCCGATCGAAGCATCATATAATGTGCATAGGATACAAGACAAGAACAACATCACATAATAGACAAGATCATCATGGCATATGATATAAGGCAAGACCAACATGATGATTAAGAGTATGTCAAGATATAAGATACATAGAGGAACACATTGACATACTTACCTTGTCTCTTACCTCATGTGCGTAGTAGTCACCTCGTAGAGTAGTCCTTATGTTCACTTCTCTTCTTTACCATCTTCCTTGCAACCTTTGAGGTGTCGGCACTCCAATAGTGTATCACTACATCCATGAGACTAAACATCTTGCACACTAGCAAACCTTGTTAGTCCCATTGACCATGTTGACATCAATCACCAAAACCTATGAACCATGCTCTAGGTTCATTGATCTTACAATCTCCCCCTTTTTGGTGATTGATGGCAACACAACCAAAGCAAGAGATAATAGATAGAATGAAGCACAACAACTTGCCTCGGATGTATTGACAACATAGAATACCTTGCTCATACCTCATGTCCTTGATTGAATCTTCACTCCATGGTTGCAAGTACTCCTCCCCTTTGACATGTTCTCCCTATTTGTGCCTCATGTCTCTTCTCATACCGCAACTACTTGCTTTGGTGGATATACTTCTCCCCCTTTGACATCAAGCACCGAAAAGGGACAAACAAGGCAAACGTTAAAAGCACAAGGGAGCTTCATAGATAATGATCCTTTGGATGTGGATGGGATATGGATCAAAATCATGAAGCCTCATAACATAGACTAAACTCCCCCTAGATTTGTGCATACATGTGATGGAAGGCAAAGTATATGCACAATTTAACAATTAAGTCAAGTGGGGGACCTTAAGCTATGTTATGGAAGGTAGCTAGATAGATAATGCAAGAATAAAGGAAAACCATTACCTTCTTGCAAGAATGAAAAACTTGGCGTACCTTCGGGGAGTGATTTCTTTTTGATGCCATAAAGAATGTGTCGTTTGAGTATCATGGCACCTCAAGTGGATCATCATTTCTATCAAGAGACTACAAAGATAAACTTGCAAACACATTAGTCTCGAGAAACTCAAGACATAGGATAGACTCCCCCTAAAGTTGTGCATCACATGCACTTTGTCAATGAAGACAAGTCAAGGAGACTACCCTATATCTCGAATCATGGCATATAAAGAGATATGAAATAAACGCATAAATAGATGCCACTTGCAAAGGATATGAGTGAAAGCATGCAAGACTTTACCACTTGTAAAAGCATATAGATATGAAGCACAAAACAAGGGTAAAGCATTTCAATCACAACAAGGCATCATTCGAGAAATATAAGGACACAACACACATGATGGTAAATAAGACAAGCATGCAAGACATTGCTCAAGATAAGATACCATTTGAAAGATAAGCAATATAGCAACAAAGGTACCACAAGATAAAGCTAAGCACATAGAGCGAATGACAAGCATGAAAGAGCGATGATATGAAAGGAAACAAATAGCAATTAAGCACAACCATATCATCACGGGATATACATACAAGAGGCAATGTGGGATGAAGGAGATGTTACCTTGAAGTTTCGATCGAGGCAAGTCATAGCTCATAAGATGTCACAAGTTAGAGCAAAAACTCATACAACAAGTGAATATAAAGCACAAGGAGCTATGACAAGCATAAGGACTATGGTGACAAGTAAAAGGATAACTAGCAAGAAACGCTCATCACCATAGGGTCAAGGAGATTACCTTCATACTTACCTTTGTAGAATGTCGCTCCCCATTGACATAAGCTTCCATCTCAAGAATGTGAGGAAGATCGATCAACTTGATCAACTTGACCTTCCTTTGTGCTAACTCCCCCTTGAGATGGTCGTCGTCTTCTTCTCCACCTCAAGATTGTGAGAAAGACCGATCATCTTGATCTTCGTGATCTTTCTTCATGCAAACTCCTCCTTGAGGTGGTCGTCATCTTCATCTTCTTCACCTCAAGATTGTTGTGAAGATCGATCATCATGATCACATGATCTTCAAATGCAAACTCCTCCTTGAGGTGATTTTCATTTGTCTTCACCGTGTTCTCTCCTTTTTCTTGTGCCTCCTCCTTGTTCCTACAATTGATCTTACAATAGAGAAAAGAACAAGAAGGGCAAACGTCAAATGCACAAGAGCTTCATGAACCATGTCCTTTTGAGTGGAAGGCATTTGGACCATGATCATGAAAGCCTCATAACATAGGCTAAACTCCCCCTAGAGTTATGCATACTTATAGTGGATGGCAAGATGTATGCATATCATTGTGTGAAACACATGGGGTAGTTTAAACTATGTTATGGATGGTAGCTAGAACAAAAGATAATTGAAATAGATCGGTTCTAGGCGTACCTTTCGGAGAGAAGACATTATGACATGTAACCTCAAGATAGAAACTAAAACAAAGAACACACGGGTGAAAGACTCCTTTGTGATTTCCTATATGCAATGCATGAACAAGCATATAATACAAATGCAAGGGAAAACATAAACATGCCATGATGAATGCATGCAAGATTAAAGACAATGCATAAAGGAAACCTACTCAAGGTCAAGTTTGAACCTCTCTCAAGCTTACTCACTATGAGCCAAACCTTGCCTTGAGTCCATCGGTCCACCAACTCAAGCATCCCCCATACTCATAGCTATCTTGAGAAAGTTAGACCTCGAACTAATATTTTTGTGCTTCTCTTTTAGGTTTTTACATGATGCATGAAAGTGCACAACATACTAGTTCACAAAGGAGCTACTAAAAAACAAAGGAACTATAGAACGAAAAGAAACTACACTAAGATACAAGATACCTCCTTGAAGAGTAGATGTTCTCATTCATGCCCTTGACACTTGTGGTGGACTTCAATGATCTCCATGTATTGAATTCGGTCCACCATCTCCATCACCCAAGTGTTGTACTTGGGCGCCTCCATGTGATTGGCCGGCTTCATCCGGTCCATTAAGTTCTTGGGCACCCAAAGCATCCTCATCTTCCTCCTCCTCTTGCGAGTCTTGTGAATGCTTGCTTCATTGACTCACTCTCCTCATTGAGTTTGTGATATTCCTTCAAAACAAAGACTCAAGAGAAAGAGCTCTCACAAGAGAGGGTTAGTTCATCACAAATAGTAAATGAATGTGAGATAGATGAACTAGGAGTAGTGGATGAAGAAGAAAAGAACTAGATGAGGTTGATAGCTCGATAAGAGATCTCAAGGTTCTCATACTTCTCATGAAGCTCAATGTTATCCAACTTGAGCCCTCAACTCATATGTAGAGCCTCATGAGATGACACGGGATCCTTGAGCTCCTCATCAAGCTCACCAACACGAAATATGGCCATACCATTCTTTCCTTACCTCCTTTACCTTGGAGGTGCATGTGAAGAAGAAGACCAACAACAAGTTTGCATATGCTCTTGAAGAAGAGTCACTCTCATAGTCTTCATCATTGGCAATCCTCTCACCAACAAAGAAAACTCTTTGTGAGATGACGTCTTCTACTTCTTGACCTTGGTCTTGTCTCACATACTTCTTGTATTTGGCCTTAGCATCATCTTCTTCTTCATCACTCTCACTTGATCCTTCCATCACCACCTTCTTCTTGTCGATAACCCGTAAGTCATGTCTTCTAGTGAGGCACACGGGTGGAGATGGAGGAGGTGAAGTCTCCATCAAGATATCAATAGCAACTTGATCTTCACCATCGGTTCATAGTCACCTTGCTAACAATGAGACACAAAGATGAATTAGATAAAGAATTGAAATTCGGTTCTAGATATACCGTCATCTTTGCATTCTCCGAGGAAGATGTAAGTTCACTTGAGTGATCAAGGAAGTGAGTGTCCCGAGCTTGCATTATCTTCTTCTTAATTGCTTGCTCTTCAAATGATGGAAGCTTGCCCACGGTTGTGGATTGATCTTCAATAGAACCACCATCACCAATTGAGATGTCCTCAAAAAGAGAGACATTTTTCGAGTGATCATCATGTGAGGTGGTCATGAGCAAGACTTCTTCAATTTGTAGCTTCGCAAGATCTTCATGTTGAAGTGCAAAAATGTTGTCGCCGAATCTTGAATGAGGAGGTGCTTTCAAGATCTTCATGATAACCTCACCACTTGAGCTCTTACACTTGTCATATCAATCGATCCACTTATCTAGCATAACCAAGCGAAGACACAAGTAAGTGATTCATTAAGAAATATGGTAAGATTATCCAAATCACTCCTCAACAAGAAAAACTAGCAACAACAACATCATGATCATCGTAAGATATAACAAGAACAACAAGATCATCATGATAACATGGTTATCCGTGAAAGTGCTAGAAAATTTTTCATGATATCCCACAATTCATTTGGAACTATGGACTTAAGGTAGCTATTCAAGCGATTCTTTCAACGTCCAAAGCCCAAACCCATAAGGGATGAAAACCCAAACTCATTCGGTCACATCTCAAAGGCGGTTAAGCCCTAAATTGAGCACTTGGCTCTGATACCACTTGTAAGGATCGTGTGACCGAGAGGGGGGGTGAATCGGGAACACCATGAATTAATACTTTTTGCACTTCTAGCTACTCTAACTAATTGCACAAGTAAAGGATACATAACTAGAGAGTACATGTGCACTATGTGATAGTGATCAAGCAAGGATAACCATGTGCTAGGACTTGTACATGCTAGGAGCAAGGTATACATGAGCATATAGAACAACCTAGCATATGACGATATACAAGATAAGCTCAACAAGTCCTACACATGCTAGTGTATAAGGTAAAGCACTCAAGCAATCTAGCATGCATATGGGTAACACATACGGAAGCTCAAGTAAGTCCTACACATGCTAGTGTATATGATAGATAGACAAACAACTAGCATGCATACAAGTAACACATGGGGAAGCTCAAGCTAGTGATCATGATAACAAGATAGATACAACATAAAGCATAACAAGATCACTAGATGATATCAAGCAAGTGTATGAGCTATGAGCAAGTAAGTACACATAAGGAAAGCGCATATCACTAGAGATAACGTAGAGCTAGCATACGAAAACAATCATCAAGCAATCATATGATAAGCACAAGATCTACTACATGCATATAAGATAAACAAGATAGTAAGTGCAAGTAGTAGAGAGTAAGAGTAAGAGATTGCTCATCGATTTTTCCCGTGGTCTCGGAAGGATGGCGCCTTCCCCTACTCCACGTTGGGTCACTCCCGCCGGAGTCTCGACCCCGTCCCTCCGCTCGATGGCGATCCCCTCTAGAGCACACTCCACCCTTTAAGCCGGTGATGTCCCCTAAGAGCACGCTTCACTCCTCGAGTGAAGTCACGGGCTTCACCCCGCCGCACACCGGCAATGCTCTCCTCCTTGGGACCATCCACCGCTCTTGAGTGAAGTCGCGGGCACGTCCCGCCGGGCTTCTCCCGGGTACTCCTCCGAAGGTAAGGCTCCGCACTTGATGCGTGCCAAAGGGCGCTCCACTAGTGATGCTTCTTTCGCACGGGAAGCTCCAAGACCGTGTACAAACTTGTGTTGGCTTCCACACTCTCTTTGGCAAGCTCAACACTGACGCCTAACCGGTCTAGGCCTTGCC
The DNA here is from genome assembly GCA_012490785.1 of Eragrostis nindensis. Classification (NCBI taxonomy): domain Eukaryota; kingdom Viridiplantae; phylum Streptophyta; class Magnoliopsida; order Poales; family Poaceae; genus Eragrostis; species Eragrostis nindensis. The sequence continues at coordinate 223,948 of JAAXCT010000581.1, forward strand.
ATAGACCAAGGGTAACAAACCAAGACCGCCTCCCTATGACCACACTAGTCCTAGAGGTGGATGGATGCTCTCAACCCTCTCAAGCACTAAGCTTTCTTCTCCAAATCTTCTCCATGTGCTTCTCCTCTCTCTCAAGCACCAAGATTTCTCTCTAAAGCCTCTCCATGTGCTTCTCTTGCATCCTCTTGGCTTCCTCTATGTTTCCCCACTGATAACAATGGTCAAAGGCACCCCAAAGGGTCAAGCAACCGGCTATTTATAGCCCTCCACTCAAAAACTAGCCGTTGCCCCGAAAGTGTCCAGTCACAGTGAGGACCGTACAATTTGACCGTACTGTACGGTCATCAGTGGACAGCCTGCAGTATTTCAGCGATAACTCCTTGCTCCGAACTCCGATGGAGGTGTACCACATATCAATGGAAAGCTCTTGAAATTCCCCACAACTTTCCTTTTGGGCTGATCTCCAAATTCGGTCATCTTCATGTCCATATGTTGACCGTACAATACGGTGCTCATGACCGGACCGTCCGGTCTCCTCCAGGCAGTCTGTAGTATTTCGGACATAACTCCTAGCTCCAAACTCCGATGGAGGTGCACCATATACCGTTGGAAAGCTCTTGAAAAACTCTACAACTTTCCTTTTGGGTCGATCTCCAGATTCTGACATCTTCATGGCCAAAAGACCACCGTACAGTACGGTCCTCATGACAGGACTGTCCGGTCTCTATTTCTTCCACAGAATCTGCTTCTCTGTTCTTCTTTATCTTTTAGGGATCGTACTGTCCGGTCTCTAGGACCGTACCGTCCGGTCTCCTTTCCTCATTTCCAACAGAAACTCCATCTTCTCTGTTGCTTCTCCCAATAGGGACCGTACCGTCCGGTCTCTTTGACCGTACCGTCCGGTCTATAGTCCGGTCTTCATTTTCTCAGCAACCCGAGGCTTCACTTCTCTGTCTGGATCTTCAATGTAGACCGTACCATACGGTCTCCTTGACCGTACCGTCCGGTCTTCTCTGCTGAAGCTGAACTTGATCATTTCTTCGATTCTTGCTTCCAAACTTCATCCACTTGACTCCTCTTCTCCTCTGCTGTCACCCTAGTGCCTGAGAGACTCTTTGAGCATCCAAACACCTCTACCACTAGTGTGACCTAAGAGAAACGACTCGATCCCCCTTGATAGTCCGGTTTTTCCTATGGACTCAAGTCTTACCAAGCCAACACTTGCTTGGATCTAACATGTCCTTAGTCTTGATCATCTCCTCAACCGCGACCTCCAACAAGTCCTTGATCCTTGTCGTAATCCATCAACGAAGCTTCTTCATGTGACCTAAAGAATATGCATGAACACCTTTCCTACATCCAAAGATGTTAGTCACAATGATCTAGTTGTCACGAAGGACAACCCGATCGAAGCATCATATAATGTGCATAGGATACAAGACAAGAACAACATCACATAATAGACAAGATCATCATGGCATATGATATAAGGCAAGACCAACATGATGATTAAGAGTATGTCAAGATATAAGATACATAGAGGAACACATTGACATACTTACCTTGTCTCTTACCTCATGTGCGTAGTAGTCACCTCGTAGAGTAGTCCTTATGTTCACTTCTCTTCTTTACCATCTTCCTTGCAACCTTTGAGGTGTCGGCACTCCAATAGTGTATCACTACATCCATGAGACTAAACATCTTGCACACTAGCAAACCTTGTTAGTCCCATTGACCATGTTGACATCAATCACCAAAACCTATGAACCATGCTCTAGGTTCATTGATCTTACAATCTCCCCCTTTTTGGTGATTGATGGCAACACAACCAAAGCAAGAGATAATAGATAGAATGAAGCACAACAACTTGCCTCGGATGTATTGACAACATAGAATACCTTGCTCATACCTCATGTCCTTGATTGAATCTTCACTCCATGGTTGCAAGTACTCCTCCCCTTTGACATGTTCTCCCTATTTGTGCCTCATGTCTCTTCTCATACCGCAACTACTTGCTTTGGTGGATATACTTCTCCCCCTTTGACATCAAGCACCGAAAAGGGACAAACAAGGCAAACGTTAAAAGCACAAGGGAGCTTCATAGATAATGATCCTTTGGATGTGGATGGGATATGGATCAAAATCATGAAGCCTCATAACATAGACTAAACTCCCCCTAGATTTGTGCATACATGTGATGGAAGGCAAAGTATATGCACAATTTAACAATTAAGTCAAGTGGGGGACCTTAAGCTATGTTATGGAAGGTAGCTAGATAGATAATGCAAGAATAAAGGAAAACCATTACCTTCTTGCAAGAATGAAAAACTTAGCGTACCTTCGGGGAGTGATTTCTTTTTGATGCCATAAAGAATGTGTCGTTTGAGTATCATGGCACCTCAAGTGGATCATCATTTCTATCAAGAGACTACAAAGATAAACTTGCAAACACATTAGTCTCGAGAAACTCAAGACATAGGATAGACTCCCCCTAAAGCTGTGCATCACATGCACTTTGTCAATGAAGACAAGTCAAGGAGACTACCCTACATCTCGAATCATGGCATATAAAGAGGTATGAAATAAACGCATAAATAGATGCCACTTGCAAAGGATATTAGTGAAAGCATGCAAGACTTTACCACTTGTAAAAGCATATAGATATGAAGCACAAAACAAGGGTAAAGCATTTCAATCACAACAAGGCATCATTCGAGAAATATAAGGACACTACACACATGATGGTAAATAAGACAAGCATGCAAGACATTGCTCAAGATAAGATACCATTTGAAAGATAAGCAATATAGCAACAAAGGTACCACAAGATAAAGCTAAGCACATAGAGCGAATGACAAGCATGAAAGAGCGATGATATGAAAGGAAACAAATAGCAATTAAGCACAACCATATCATCACGGGATATACATACAAGAGGCAATGTGGGATGAAGGAGATGTTACCTTGAAGTTTCGATCGAGGCAAGTCATAGCTCATAAGATGTCACAAGTTAGAGCAAAAACTCATACAACAAGTGAATATAAAGCACAAGGAGCTATGACAAGCATAAGGACTATGGTGACAAGTAAAAGGATAACTAGCAAGAAACGCTCATCACCATAGGGTCAAGGAGATTACCTTCATACTTACCTTTGTAGAATGTCGCTCCCCATTGACATAAGCTTCCATCTCAAGAATGTGAGGAAGATCGATCAACTTGATCAACTTGACCTTCCTTTGTGCTAACTCCCCTTGAGATGGTCGTCGTCTTCTTCTCCACCTCAAGATTGTGAGAAAGACCGATCATCTTGATCTTCGTGATCTTTCTTCATGCAAACTCCTCCTTGAGGTGGTCGTCATCTTCATCTTCTTCACCTCAAGATTGTTGTGAAGATCGATCATCATGATCACATGATCTTCAAATGCAAACTCCTCCTTGAGGTGATTTTCATTTGTCTTCACCGTGTTCTCTCCTTTTTCTTGTGCCTCCTCCTTGTTCCTACAATTGATCTTACAATAGAGAAAAGAACAAGAAGGGCAAACGTCAAATGCACAAGAGCTTCATGAACCATGTCCTTTTGAGTGGAAGGCATTTGGACCATGATCATGAAAGCCTCATAACATAGGCTAAACTCCCCCTAGAGTTATGCATACTTATAGTGGATGGCAAGATGTATGCATATCATTGTGTGAAACACATGGGGTAGTTTAAACTATGTTATGGATGGTAGCTAGAACAAAAGATAATTGAAATAGATCGGTTCTAGGCGTACCTTTCGGAGAGAAGACATTATGACATGTAACCTCAAGATAGAAACTAAAACAAAGAACACACGGGTGAAAGACTCCTTTGTGATTTCCTATATGCAATGCATGAACAAGCATATAATACAAATGCAAGGGAAAACATAAACATGCCATGATGAATGCATGCAAGATTAAAGACAATGCATAAAGGAAACCTACTCAAGGTCAAGTTTGAACCTCTCTCAAGCTTACTCACTATGAGCCAAACCTTGCCTTGAGTCCATCGGTCCACCAACTCAAGCATCCCCCATACTCATAGCTATCTTGAGAAAGTTAGACCTCGAACTAATATTTTTGTGCTTCTCTTTTAGGTTTTTACATGATGCATGAAAGTGCACAACATACTAGTTCACAAAGGAGCTACTAAAAAACAAAGGAACTATAGAACGAAAAGAAACTACACTAAGATACAAGATACCTCCTTGAAGAGTAGATGTTCTCATTCATGCCCTTGACACTTGTGGTGGACTTCAATGATCTCCATGTATTGAATTCGGTCCACCATCTCCATCACCTCAAGTGTTGTACTTGGGCGCCTCCATGTGATTGGCCGGCTTCATCCGGTCCATTAAGTTCTTGGGCACCCAAAGCATCCTCATCTTCCTCCTCCTCTTGCGAGTCTTGTGAATGCTTGCTTCATTGACTCACTCTCCTCATTGAGTTTGTGATATTCCTTCAAAACAAAGACTCAAGAGAAAGAGCTCTCACAAGAGAGGGTTAGTTCATCACAAATAGTAAATGAATGTGAGATAGATGAACTAGGAGTAGTGGATGAAGAAGAAAAGAACTAGATGAGGTTGATAGCTCGATAAGAGATCTCAAGGTTCTCATACTTCTCATGAAGCTCAATGTTATCCAACTTGAGCCCTCAACTCATATGTAGAGCCTCATGAGATGACACGGGATCCTTGAGCTCCTCATCAAGCTCACCAACACGAAATATGGCCATACCATTCTTTACTTACCTCCTTTACCTTGGAGGTGCATGTGAAGAAGAAGACCAACAACAAGTTTGCATATGCTCTTGAAGAAGAGTCACTCTCATAGTCTTCATCATTGGCAATCCTCTCACCAACAAAGAAAACTCTTTGTGAGATGACGTCTTCTACTTCTTGACCTTGGTCTTGTCTCACATACTTCTTGTATTTGGCCTTAGCATCATCTTCTTCTTCATCACTCTCACTTGATCCTTCCATCACCACCTTCTTCTTGTCGATAACCCGTAAGTCATGTCTTCTAGTGAGGCACACGGGTGGAGATGGAGGAGGTGAAGTCTCCATCAAGATATCAATAGCAACTTGATCTTCACCATCGGTTCATAGTCACCTTGCTAACAATGAGACACAAAGATGAATTAGATAAAGAATTGAAATTCGGTTCTAGATATACCGTCATCTTTGCATTCTCCGAGGAAGATGTAAGTTCACTTGAGTGATCAAGGAAGTGAGTGTCCCGAGCTTGCATTATCTTCTTCTTAATTGCTTGCTCTTCAAATGATGGAAGCTTGCCCACGGTTGTGGATTGATCTTCAATAGAACCACCATCACCAATTGAGATGTCCTCAAAAAGAGAGACACTTTTCGAGTGATCATCATGTGAGGTGGTCATGAGCAAGACTTCTTCAATTTGTAGCTTCGCAAGATCTTCATGTTGAAGTGCAAAAATGTTGTCGCCGAATCTTGAATGAGGAGGTGCTTTCAAGATCTTCATGATAACCTCACCACTTGAGTTCTTACACTTGTCATATCAATCGATCCACTTATCTAGCATAACCAAGCGAAGACACAAGTAAGTGATTCATTAAGAAATATGGTAAGATTATCCAAATCACTCCTCAACAAGAAAAACTAGCAACAACAACATCATGATCATCGTAAGATATAACAAGAACAACAAGATCATCATGATAACATGGTTATCCGTGAAAGTGCTAGAAAATTTTTCATGATATCCCACAATTCATTTGGAACTATGGACTTAAGGTAGCTATTCAAGCGATTCTTTCAACGTCCAAAGCCCAAACCCATAAGGGATGAAAACCCAAACTCATTCGGTCACATCTCAAAGGCGGTTAAGCCCTAAATTGAGCACTTGGCTCTGATACCACTTGTAAGGATCGTGTGACCGAGAGGGGGGGGTGAATCGGGAACACCATGAATTAATACTTTTTGCACTTCTAGCTACTCTAACTAATTGCACAAGTAAAGGATACATAACTAGAGAGTACATGTGCACTATGTGATAGTGATCAAGCAAGGATAACCATGTGCTAGGACTTGTACATGCTAGGAGCAAGGTATACATGAGCATATAGAACAACCTAGCATATGACGATATACAAGATAAGCTCAACAAGTCCTACACATGCTAGTGTATAAGGTAAAGCACTCAAGCAATCTAGCATGCATATGGGTAACACATACGGAAGCTCAAGTAAGTCCTACACATGCTAGTGTATATGATAGATAGACAAACAACTAGCATGCATACAAGTAACACATGGGGAAGCTCAAGCTAGTGATCATGATAACAAGATAGATACAACATAAAGCATAACAAGATCACTAGATGATATCAAGCAAGTGTATGAGCTATGAGCAAGTAAGTACACATAAGGAAAGCGCATATCACTAGAGATAACGTAGAGCTAGCATACGAAAACAATCATCAAGCAATCATATGATAAGCACAAGATCTACTACATGCATATAAGATAAACAAGATAGTAAGTGCAAGTAGTAGAGAGTAAGAGTAAGAGATTGCTCATCGATTTTTCCCGTGGTCTCGGAAGGATGGCGCCTTCCCCTACTCCACGTTGGGTCACTCCCGCCGGAGTCTCGACCCCGTCCCTCCGCTCGATGGCGATCCCCTCTAGAGCACACTCCACCCTTTAAGCCAGTGATGTCCCCTAAGAGCACGCTTCACTCCTCGAGTGAAGTCACGGGCTTCACCCCGCCGCACACCGGCAATGCTCTCCTCCTTGGGACCATCCACCGCTCTTGAGTGAAGTCGCGGGCACGTCCCGCCGGGCTTCTCCCGGGTACTCCTCCGAAGGTAAGGCTCCGCACTTGATGCGTGCCAAAGGGCGCTCCACTAGTGATGCTTCTTTCGCACGGGAAGCTCCAAGACCGTGTACAAACTTGTGTTGGCTTCCACACTCTCTTTGGCAAGCTCAACACTGACGCCTAACCGGTCTAGGCCTTGCCATAGACCAAGGGTAACAAACCAAGACCGCCTCCCTATGACCACACTAGTCCTAGAGGTGGATGGATGCTCTCAACCCTCTCAAGCACTAAGCTTTCTTCTCCAAATCTTCTCCATGTGCTTCTCCTCTCTCTCAAGCACCAAGATTTCTCTCTAAAGCCTCTCCATGTGCTTCTCTTGCATCCTCTTGGCTTCCTCTATGTTTCCCCACTGATAACAATGGCCAAAGGCACCCTAAAGGGTCAAGCAACCGGCTATTTATAGCCCTCCACTCAAAAACTAGCCGTTGCCCCGAAAGTGTCCAGTCACAGTGAGGACCGTACAATTTGACCGTACTGTACGGTCATCAGTGGACAGCCTGCAGTATTTCAGCGATAACTCCTTGCTCCGAACTCCGATGGAGGTGTACCACATATCAATGGAAAGCTCTTGAAATTCCCCACAACTTTCCTTTTGGGCTGATCTCCAAATTCGGTCATCTTCATGTCCATATGTTGACCGTACAATACGGTGCTCATGACCGGACCGTCCGGTCTCCTCCAGGCAGTCTGTAGTATTTCGGACATAACTCCTAGCTCCAAACTCCGATGGAGGTGCACCATATACCGTTGGAAAGCTCTTGAAAAACTCTACAACTTTCCTTTTGGGTCGATCTCCAGATTCTGACATCTTCATGGCCAAAAGACCACCGTACAGTACGGTCCTCATGACAGGACTGTCCGGTCTCTATTTCTTCCACAGAATCTGCTTCTCTGTTCTTCTTTATCTTTTAGGGATCGTACTGTCCGGTCTCTAGGACCGTACCGTCCGGTCTCCTTTCCTCATTTCCAACAGAAACTCCATCTTCTCTGTTGCTTCTCCCAATAGGGACCGTACCGTCCGGTCTCTTTGACCGTACCGTCCGGTCTATAGTCCGGTCTTCATTTTCTCAGCAACCCGAGGCTTCACTTCTCTGTCTGGATCTTCAATGTAGACCGTACCATACGGTCTCCTTGACCGTACCGTCCGGTCTTCTCTGCTGAAGCTGAACTTGATCATTTCTTCGATTCTTGCTTCCAAACTTCATCCACTTGACTCCTCTTCTCCTCTGCTGTCACCCTAGTGCCTGAGAGACTCTTTGAGCATCCAAACACCTCTACCACTAGTGTGACCTAAGAGAAACGACTCGATCCCCCTTGATAGTCCGGTTTTTCCTATGGACTCAAGTCTTACCAAGCCAACACTTGCTTGGATCTAACATGTCCTTAGTCTTGATCATCTCCTCAACCGCGACCTCCAACAAGTCCTTGATCCTTGTCGTAATCCATCAACGAAGCTTCTTCATGTGACCTAAAGAATATGCATGAACACCTTTCCTACATCCAAAGATGTTAGTCACAATGATCTAGTTGTCACGAAGGACAACCCGATCGAAGCATCATATAATGTGCATAGGATACAAGACAAGAACAACATCACATAATAGACAAGATCATCATGGCATATGATATAAGGCAAGACCAACATGATGATTAAGAGTATGTCAAGATATAAGATACATAGAGGAACACATTGACATACTTACCTTGTCTCTTACCTCATGTGCGTAGTAGTCACCTCGTAGAGTAGTCCTTATGTTCACTTCTCTTCTTTACCATCTTCCTTGCAACCTTTGAGGTGTCGGCACTCCAATAGTGTATCACTACATCCATGAGACTAAACATCTTGCACACTAGCAAACCTTGTTAGTCCCATTGACCATGTTGACATCAATCACCAAAACCTATGAACCATGCTCTAGGTTCATTGATCTTACAAATGAACGACCCATGGTATTTGTTGTGTACTGTAAAACTTGATAAAATTGTGTTTGTACACCACCCAAGACAAGCCAACCCATAGCTTTGCATGATTTATTCTGTGAAGAAATTGATGCTGAAATCTAGTCATCAACACATCTTTTATAAAGAACCTCTTAGTCTAGACCACCACAGATTGACACTCCGCATACAAATAAATGATGGTCAATTAGTTTTATCCTCTCATACATAGAAATGTGAAATTATTTTTATTTTATAGTAAAGAACCTCTTAGTCTAGACCACCACAGATTGCCACTCGGCATACAATAAATGATGGTCTGTTATTTTTATCTTCTCATTACATAGAAATGTGTAATTATTTTGCTTTTCATTTTCTGTGGGAACATATTATTACAAAGTTATATTGCTAGATGGTAAAATGTTTTGATGCCAAGACACAGTCCCTGACTAAAAAAAACTCACCCTGCCGATAATTTACGAAGAGTTTCAATATCAACAGCGTCAAGTCCTCCATCCAGTTTATGATCTACCTATCTTCCTTAATAAGTGCAGATAAGGTGTCTACATCTCTGACTTAGAAACATGGCCTAACTATATTCTTGAATCTAGGGAATTGATTTTTCTTCACACAATAGTTTATTTTAATGCGAGAAATTGTGTATTTGTGCTTCTGTTCTTAATCGATTTGATTAGAAAAGAAGCTGTTCCGTATCATCCAAATATTCAAGCTGAGCAATATATATAATGATCTCCATTAAAAGCTAAGGGTGCTCCCGATATATATAGCCTTAAAGACCTCAAGCGCTTTGTACAGAGTGTTGACCAACACCTACAATCCGACATGATGCCACAATAACCTTGTATTCCCTTCACGAAACTGCAGTGGACGAAGAAGTGTTGAATCAACTGGATCAGTTATCATGCAGAAGAATGGACTATGTGGACGACCTGTTTTTCTCATTAAATTTCACCGAGGATTATATAACAACACGATTGCGAAAACGAAAATCAGCAACTCATGTCGAGAGAGAGCCATTACATTAGCTTGGGATTCTTGATTTGACCCCAGTCGTTTATAGTTTTGCATTCCTTCACAAAACTGCAGGGATGAAGAGCATCTCGTTTCAGGCCAAAAAAAAGAAAAGAAAAAGAAAGACATATGTTAAGGAGCACGTTGTTATTACCTGCACTAGGACTCAGTTCGTTCATTCCTGATATAGCGAATCAATGTCTTGACTTGTCAATCTTGCGCGCAAGCGCTCGCATGGCACGCCAGTGTAGCGCCTGCTTGTGCTTATCCGCAGCGGTTCAACGCGACGCCGACCGCATCTTTTTTTTATTTTGACGGTCAACGCGGGGGGGGGGGGGGGGGGGGGGGGGGGGGGGGGGGGTGGGTGGGTGGGGAGGACTCCCCACACATGAAGGATTACATTTTGAACAAAAGTAGTGTTGGGGGGGGGGGGGGGGGGGGGGGGGGGGGGGGAGGACTCCCCACACATTAAGGATTACATTTTGAAGAAAAGTATCAGGATCTAGATGGTTGTTACATTGGATTAAACATGTGACACGAGGCACTACTAATTTCTTCATCGTCGCGTGGCAGACGGCAACGCCACTATCGAGCCTCCTCGCGGCATGTCGCGAGCAGTCGGGGGAGCGAGGGCGTCTCTGATCGGAAAACGACCCCGTTCCAATGTTTCAACAGCTGCCAAAAACATAGCAGCGTCAAGCAGTCCCGGTGGCGGCGCGGCGCGTCGGACGGCCACTCCAGCGTCCAAGGCTGCTTGTGTGAGGCCCCGGCGGGCACCGTGACGCCGATGGAGGCCCAGAAGGGGCAGGCGAAGATGATGTGATCAGTGTCCTCTTGGCTGGCCCTGCACACCTCGCACGTCTCGCTATCAACAATGTTTTTCTTGAAGAGATTTTGCTTGCCCTTCGCCGTCATCTTCGGCGGCGCAAGCAAATGCCGGGGTATGTAGTAGTCTCACTGCTGACTACCATCAATCGGCCACGACGCGAGGCAGGAACGGGTGCCCGTAGAGGCTACTCCAGTTCCTCACCTGCTCGACCATGTGCGCCGGCAGAGCGCCGGCGACGCTCCTGAACCTGACGGCCGCGATGATCATCAGCGTCCTCACGGTCTCCTGCTGTCGGCGAGCTGCCGCGCCTTGTCCTGCAGAGCTTTCTTGCCGAGCGTTACCATGTCGTTGTAGTTGTCGGAGAACGCAAGCTGCATCGCCATGAAACTCCCACCACCGGCTGCCCGGCCCCGCCGTATCCGCACCGCAGCGTGACGCCGAACCACGACGCCATCCTGGGTTTCTCTTGCTGCCGAGTGCCGAGGAATCAGAACAAGCTCCAGGCGGCGCGTCGCGGCTGCGTGGTCGTGAACAGCTCCAGACTCCAGGGAGGCCGGGGGAGGCCAGCCGCTGCAATGCCTATGCCCGGGGTGCATCGACTGGGACCTACGTTGGTTTTCTCTGTCATCGCGATTCCTCGGTCGCCCGGGCGGCCTCTGTCAGCAGCCTCTGCTCTGTTTCTTGATGAGCACAAAAACAGAGTCTATAGGGCGAGGAACACATGCAGCGAAGTTGCATACATAGAGTTATCGCTACAACAGTGACAGAATTATCTTTCTCGTAGTACGTAATATACAGTTTTAGATCCATGAATTCATAAGGTTGTATGAATAATAATTTACAAGGAAGAAAAGGTACGACCGAAACCCATGGAACCATTACATTACAATTCTGGATTCATCTTAAATTATTCAAACCAAAAAGGAAGCAAACTCATGTGCCGTCTTTGGTCAACCCATCACAAGCCGAGCATGTTTGTCCTTTACGGTTTACACCGCACGTATCGAGAACTAATTTACCAATGATCGCCCTCTCAGTTGTTGAACCCTAGCAACAGAGCTAATCGGTTCTTCTTCTTCACGAAGCAAAGTTGCGAGAGCCATGCGAGTGCATCAAGCGCGCATACGCGGACGAGCGCTAGCTGTGCATCTCTCGTCTCTTCACGAGTCGACGTCCCAGCCGGTGGCCACCGGAACGAAGTCGTCGCGCAGCTTCGCAGCCTGCAGCTTCACGTTCTCATCCCACGCGTCCTCCATGGCGCGAAGCGCCGCCTCGTACTCGGCGTCCAGTTCGGGGTCCACGCCGCCGTCCTCTACGATCACGTCGATGTACATGGATTCGGCAGCTCTGCAGCGGCGCCGCGCGGCTTGATGCCGCCGTTGATCTCCGCCCAGTAGCGCTTCTTGGCGGCGAGCAGCGTCTGCACGGCGCCCGAGTCGTCCCAGCGCGCGACGTTGCCCATGGCGTCGGCGTTGATGCCCACGTCCGGGTCCGTCACCTTCCGCCACGGCACGCCGCGGTCGCAGAACTCCTTCTCCCACGGCGCCACGGATCGCCGGATCGGAGGCGGGCGCGGCGGGCGCTGGAAGACCCATATCGGGCGCTGCACCGTCGTAAGATGCGTCGCCATCGTTCTCGTCGAGAAACTGCGAACTCGCGTGATGGATGGGGAAGGAAGTTCTTACTGCTGCGCGCGTGCTCTGGCGCCTCGATTGCATATATAGACACGAGAAGACGCGTCCGACATGAAGGGGTGCGTGTAGGTTGGCGCCAAGCTGTCCGACTCAGCGTCGTCGGAACACCATTTTATTGGACGAAATACCCGAATCGGATTATTACGAGTCAGCGTACGTAGTTGACCTTCAGATCAGGCGCAGGGACAAGGACTCGGAGCCATGACACCACTCCTACACTATCAGGGAGTACTAGATTGAAGCATAATAAACTGCTGTGACAAGGGAAGATATCTCTGACTCGATCTGATGCTGCTAAATTGCCATGACAAATACGTAGCTCACCTGCCTAGCTATCTGATGCTGCAAGTGACAATGGAAGAGGTCTTGATGCAGTGAAGCTATATCGAGACCTTGTCATTTGTGGCACCGGTACCCGTACCCTTGATGTTTCTGAACAATATGTTGCTTAACTGCACCGTTCGTTACTTATTCCTCGCTTGACTTTGCCTTGGAGTGGTGGTTTGTTTGTGTGCTAACGTACTCGTCAATACTGATTGGAAGCTTCAAATTGTCGTGCACCATGTTCATTGATTTGATGTCCTCCATGTACCTGATTCCTTCTTGCCACACGTCTTGATTCGAGAACCAACATTGTGCTACACAACTTGGTTGTATCGGGCATTGATCTTACTAATTCCATGCAATGGGTCACATTCAATATTTAAGGCACTATTTTTCAGTACTTACCGCATTCGATATTCAATCATCTCCCACCTTAATCATAGGCTTTATTATTTGCATATTTTCACTCTGCAAAATGTGGATACCATCAACCTTAGGGTGCTGCTAGAAGGAAACTATTGACAAGTCTAAGGCAATCCATGGCAACATTTTAAAATGTGGATACCGGGATGAATTCTCATATTAGACCCTTAAAGATTTCTGTGATGGTCGTGATTCCATTTGGCATAGCATGGCGCCACATGGCAGATCAGGGGACATCTCATTTGGTGTTGACATGACAAGTTTTGATATTGGTTCCATCACTGAGGGAGATTTTTATATAAATTCTGTCTTAATTAGAAATAAATCTGATGAGGTTCAAATTTATGTTGTATGCGGTACATGGACCTGCACAACAACATGACAAAGAAGTTCTTCTATCAGAACTAGCTCATGCTTGCTCTCGGAAAACACTGTCTTATATTATAGGTGTGGTGATTTCAACATAATGAGACATCCCGAGGACAAAAATAAAAACAACTTTGATACTAAATAGCCAAATTTATTTAATACGGTCATTGAATCTCTCGAATTAAGAGAGACTGTCATGTCTGGAAGACAATATACATGGATTGGACCGGTGATGATCCTACTTATGAAAAACTTGACAGTCCCGGACTGAAAAAAACGAATCAAGAAACACAGCTAGTGGTGATCAACAGCGATCTAACTAAAAAGAAAACTTGAAAAAAAAAATCAGAATAAGGATCGTTCCTCGCATGGGGAGAAGATCAACTAGTGGCTTCACGGACGGCCACCACCAAGAGTCCAAGAGCAGAGTAGAATGGCCTCGGCTTTCCCCAGCACGTCCATGCCGCGTGCAGGCGAGCGCCTCGAAGACGCTCTTGCTGACTAGCACGCGATGCTTCGTGCTGTTCTCCGTGCTGCGCCGTGCCCGGCGCCCGCCGCTGCATACCGGCCTTTGTTTCTTCTTTCTGCTTGTCCCTTTGGCGGTCATGTACCGTTCGAGCAAGCTTCGTCCCGGATCTGGTGCCGATTGGTCGTCTTTCCACCGTCTCGGGAGCTGGATGGCAGAGGCCCACGCCAGGTCGGGAGAGCAGAGCGTGGCGCGGCGCGACAGCGAACACGCCGGCCCGCGACGAGCACGGCGAACACGCCGTCCTGGCAGCCTCGCCGCCGCGTCTTTCAAGAACAACCGAGCAATCTCGCGCGCTCTGGTCTGGCCACGCTTCCGTCCGTGGGGGGCATGCTCTGCTCCGGGAAGAGGGGCAGTCCTCCGAGTCAGAACACTCAGACACCTCATTGTCATCCGTCACCGCGAACGCCATTCTGTCGTCGAACTCTCAAAGCCTGCGCCGCCATCCGCCACCTTCAGCGGCGAGAGCGCGCTGACGCCGGTGGAGGAGTGCATGTCCATCCAGGTCCCGATCGACGGACACCGTCCATGATTCGATCCGTGCGTTTGTGATTTTGTAGAGCGACGAGTGCTGTTCGTGTTCGAGAGCTCGTTGCATGAACGATCGATGATGAAATGTGGTCAGAGGTCTATGAATGTAGACCACGGCGCGCGGCTGTTGAATGCAGCGAGAGAACGCTGCAGTCGACGCGCCCGCTGGCGGCCAGCCAGGGTGTACCAACGCAACCTTGGTGGATCCGTGGCCGCGCGCGCCCACGGCCCGCTTAGTGTGCAGTGTACCGCATCACGTCTATGGCTATCGGCGAGAGAGAGATGAACGAATCTGCCGGCATCACGTCGGCGATTCCACTCCTAAAGCCGCGACCAGCTGCCCGCCCCGGCGGGCTTCCTCCCGACCAAAGCCTGATACAGTGATAATGTATCGCAGATATAACTCCAGTACTAAAATGCACCATATATCACGGTTACTACTAAAAGCAAAACAAATCTGCACCAGTCTCTGATTTCATATATAGTGCCGCGATCAAACAGCATCCAGACATCACTACTAATGCGATAGTTCGATCGTCTGGCATTCTCACCTGACCAGACCTATCTAAAACTGGTGCAAACATACATGAGACCTGGAAACTAACTGAATTTGTCGACATCATCAAGACACGCGGTCGGCTCCTCCTCCGAAGTATGCGAGCCGGAGACCGACATGCCAATCTACCAATCTCGCAAGGAACTAGGTCTGAATTCTGATTCGAACTTGAAAACTTCTTGCACGCATATGTGGTTTACTTGCACTTCAGCCATCTTCCCCCTCCAAAAAGCGTACCTGTCAAGTGAAACATATATATGCAAACGTCACCAAACTCTGGTCAAAAGCCTAATTAATTTTTCTAGATGTTCATATATATAAACGCAAACGGATGATGCACGTGCTGTCACTTACGCACCACATCACTCGGCAGAAGCTATCGAAGAAGGCGACATCTGAGGAGCAGAGGTCTCTGAGCACGACGGCGCGCCCTTCCTGCATGTGGAGGCTCTTCAACCCCACGGCCACCTTCTTCTCCCACCTCCCGTCCGCGTAGCTGGCCATCTCCCACACCTCCACCACCTCCTCGTCCGCGACCTCCGCGGTCACCACCAGGCACAGCCTCCCCTCCACGGCCGTGATCGTCTTCCGCGCCCACCGGCCCTGGACCTCCGGCGGCAGCCGGATGAGCTGCCACGCCTCGCTCCTCATGTCGAACGCGAACACGTCCTGCGCGCCCGTGAGCCGGTCCGGCCACCGGAGCCAGTGCATGGCGCCGTGGGCGCGCACGGCGGGCGCCGCGGGGACGAGCGAGTCCGGGGGCAGTGCCACGTCCGCGGACCGGCGCCACGCGAACCGCCGCGAGTCGAACACCTTGCAGCGCAGGCGGTCGCGCAGCTCCGGCTCGACGGAGAGGCGGACGATCCTGAACTCCGCCGCCGCGCCCGACGGCGGCGGCCGCGCCACCATCGCCGTCGCCGCCTCGCGGAAGCGGACACGAGGGCTGGGCAGCGCGCGCCACTGCCGCGTCGCCGGTTTGCAGACGTAGTAGCAGGGCGCGCGTCGCGTGTCGGCCTCGACGCAGCACGCCAGGCCGCGGTGCGCCGAGACGGCGACGACGCGGACATGCGCGGACGGCAGGAACGCCAGCGAGATCTCCGTCTTGTTGCCGGAGGAGGGGTGCGTGGAGACGAAGTCGGCGGCGTAGCGGTGGCGCGTCATGCTCTGGACCAAGTAGCCCGACACGGCGGCGGTGCGGCGGCAGTGCAGTGGCGCGAACCCCGGCTCGTAGGTTAGCCGGCGCCACCGCGCGGACACCAGTCATCGAGGGAGACGCGCGCCAGCATCTCGAACACCTGGTCCTCCGGCAATGAGCCGCCGTCGCTCTCGCCGCGGGCGTGGTCATGGTCGTCGCTGTCACCTCTCACCGTCGACGAGTTGGCCATGCTGTCAAGCCGTGAGAGTCGTTCTTCCTCTCGTTTCTCGATGCTTGAACAGCCCAACCAACCAACAAACAAATGCCAGAACTAAACCTTGTTCTACCGCACTGAGCAGCTCTGTTATCTGACGAGCGCAATATATTTGCACCCTTGAACCAATGAAAAACTGTCAGTTTTACCAAAGGCGTTGGAGCCATGGATCCGGCCATCAACGGCCCAGAGTCCAAATCTGTTCTACCCTGTTCCGTAGCAGCCAAGTTAGCTTTCGATCGCCATGTATACAGGGCGTGCGTTTCCAAGGAGTCAAGGACCAATTGCGCCGTCAGATCACCCAGGCTTTACAGATACGCGCGCCGTGCTCTCTCTAGGCTCCATGGGGGGATAGATTGATTCGCCATGAAGTAGTGTACACTGTAGCTGCATGCATTGCTCTGCCTCCTGAAGCAATTTGGTTCAGGATCGACGCACGGTTTCCGCGTCTGAAGCTCTGGTATGCAGTCACGACCAAGGAAGATCCAGCCGGCCAAGGGGTGCGTTCGTTGCACCCCCTCTAAAATTTTAGACCTGTCACATCAAAGAAAATCTTATTATTTAAACATATTTTTATTAATTTAATGACAAAACCTATGTTACGACTCCCTTCTAAATCGCGAGACGAATCTAATGAGCCTAATTAATCTATATTTTGCTACACTGATGCTACAGTAACTACCTTCTAATGACGTCTTAATTACCCTCATTAGATTCGTCTCGCGAATTCGAGCGGAGTTCTGAAATTAGTTTCGTAATTAAACTTTATTTGTAATCATAATATTTGTTGAAAAAACCCTCTAAAGTTTAGACCCCATACAACGAACGCACCCAAGGTCCATTTCAGTTATCAACATGTTTAGGTTCCCAAGAAAAGGTGGTCTGTCAGAGAACGTTGAAAGTTGAGGACCTGAAACGGGATTCTAAGGCCCCGTTCGGATACCCCTCTAAAACACCCTCTAAAGTTTATACCCCTCTAAAGTAAAAAGAATCTTACTATTTAGGGGTACTAAATAAAATTTAATTACAAAACCTTTCTGCAGACGGGCGTTATTTTTCGAGACGAATCTAACGAGCCTAATTAATCAATGTTTTGACATAGTAATGCTACAGTAACTATCGTCTAATCGCCGCTTAATTACCCTCATTACGTTCGTCTCGCGAAATAGATGGGGGTCCTGGACTTAGTTTTGTAATTTGACTTTGTTTAGTACAAATAAATCGTGCCAGCATTTTGATGTGACCCTCTAAAAACTTTAGAGGGGTCACCGAACGCTGCCTAAGATTGCACCGCAAGAAAAGTCAATGTAGAATGCTCAGCAGACGCCATCATGTATTGTGAAATAAGTACAAAACCATATTTGCTTAACATAAGAGAAAACTAAGGGTGGGAAGTCTCTCGTTGAATTCTATTTATACATTGCCGAGGAAGGCGTTACGTTCTCTGTTGACTTGTTGTGTCGCGCGTCCAGGTGAACGTTCTTCTGGTATGTCTCCTTCCTTTGGTGTACCGCCAGCTACCCAGATCAGCGCAAGGCAGCTTCATCAGTTTCGAATCGTCTCAACATCTTAGACACCAATCTTTTTCTCTGGGAGAGCGTTTGCTAGAGCAATGCTTATTCTTTGGATAGAATTCGAACACCTATAAATAGCAAACTCACAAGATGCATCTCGTCGCCAGCTGGTTATTTTCACATCTTGCAGGGATTCCAGTGCTATCCTCCCATGAATTGTGTACCTGTCTGTAAATGCATCACGGTGGCATGCATAACATGTTCCTTCCGCCGCAAAAGTATCAACTTTCAACGATATCAAGTGAGGACACCTCAGGAGCAACGATGACACGCTTGCCACGAGGTGATTCTTGGGCGAGAACATTGCTAGCACGTTTGAGTTCATCTAGAACAAAAAGGGAACAGCTACTATATACCAAGAGAGCCCTTTTTTTTAATGGAACAGACTTTCCATTAAATCATTGGCGCCGCAGAATCGCGATCAACCAAAGACCGAATACAAGCATGTAGCATGTCCAATATTGAATCATACTGACCTGAACACTTCTTCCCTAATGATGGCAAGGAATGAGCCACACTATTACATTCTCTCGGTTTATGAACAACTCGAGAATTACTAAACTCACATACTATAAAACTCTTTAACTCGTGCACCAGGCCACCCACTGAACATCGGCTATACTCGCCAGATTGAACGGCCTTCACCACTAGATGCATTTGTCTATCTCCAAAATAATACTTTGATATCCCCAACTCTGATGCAGCTCGGACACCCTGTAAGCACGCTATCAACTCAGCATGAAATGGATCAAGCAGGAGACTGAGATTTCCTCTACCAGCACATATCACATCTCCATCATGATCTCGAATCACAAAGCCCCAACCGCCGGTGAAAGTAGCATCAAAGGCGCCATCACAGTTTACTTTCAGAAATCCCTGTTCTGGTTTCTCCCATCTTTGTTGTTGCTTCACACCGGCTGCTTTTCCCGTTTCATAAATTTCACCGCCTCTGTATTTCAGCCCCTCCATTGTGCCAGTTTCCTCTGATTTCCTTCCTTTACACCATTTCTCTCATCCCACCACATCCATAGTAGAGTAAGAACTCGCAATTTCTTTGACTGTTGCATCTTCAGTATGGCATCAATAACTTGCCTCGATGAGCTCATCTCAGCAAATTGCACACGTACCTCTTCCAGGCCCATATGCCTCCATATAGTTTTAACATATCCGCATTTAAAAAATAAATGTGCGCCGTCTTCACGATTCTCACCGCACATCACACATTTTGGAATCAATTTCATCCCTCTGTGCTCAAGATTGGCACGTACTACAACTATATTATGTGCAAATCGCCACACAAAATGCTTTACCTTTCCAGGCAGTGGTAAACTCCGTATCAATCTCCAGAACTTGATTTCGTCAGTTGACGGTTCTGCCATGCCTGATGAACTGCGATGGTCCTTTCGCTGCTCAGCTGCTCTGAGAGCCGTTACCGTTGTGAGTTCTGAAATTACTAACACTCGTGAAGTACTAATCTTAAAGCACAGAGTGGGCCATCGGGTAGTACGCCTGCCCCCGTCTTGGCTGTCCGGTGGCTCATATTTTTGGTCCTTTTTCAAAGAACCATGAATCGATCAGCTCGATCGTCGATGTACACCGGAACGCTCGCCGCGCCTCCCCGTACGTTCTCCATGTACAGCTTGCTGTGCACGTCGCGTCGTCACCGCCGTCCTCGCCAACCTTGTCGATGTACATGGCGGGGATCCGGCAACTGTAGCGCACGAGGCTGCAGTCGATCTCCGCCCAGTACCGCTTCTTGGACGCAAGCCCGAGCGGTCCTAGCGCACCGGCGTTCGCGCCCCGCACACGTCCGGGTCCGTGACGTTCCGCCACGGCACATCCCACGGCATATTTGTAGGACAAAAGCGATAAGCAAGCATTCCATCTGTTACTCATTCTCATCAAATTTAGGTTTGCCATACTAAAGCATTAATTTCAAGACCCAGCGTTCTACGAAAGAACTGTGTGCAATATTGGAACAGGTTGCAAAACTTTTACCTTTCAAAACAAGTAAATATTTTTTTCCTCATATAATAGCTAGTTTGGTACCACTTTTTACTTTGTAGTGGCTAACTAGAGAAACAAGGAAGGTTTATATTTACACAGATGTCTTGATCTTTGACAAAGCAAGGGAAGGATCTACTATTCTAAGCCAATGATGAGAAATTTAGCAAAAGTGAGAACTTCAACTGCAGGCACGTTAGAGAGAAATAGTAAACTCAGGAGCCTCGAGGTCAATCTCTTGTCTCATGACGCAGCTCATGAACCAGTCACTGTTGTATGTTTTGATACCGCTTCTTGCCGCAATCAATGCGAGTTCCATCTCCTCTTCGCACGCCAAGAAGATAGTCTTGGATGGCTCTTCTGACTGGCACAGCTTTTTTACGACCTGTAATAAAGTATAAAGGCGTGAGTTTCACAAGGCTAATCTTCAATGAACAGTAGAATAACCATGTTTACTACTTTAAAGAATTAAGCATGAACGATTTAGTGATTACCCAAAAGTCAGTTCATAAATCTATTACTAATTCTTCGATCAAGTAGGTACACTAGCTTATTTTGTGTCTGACTTTTATTGTTTGCATCAGCTCTATAAAGACGTCATAGCAAAATTGAACCCAGATATAATGGAAGTTGCACTGAGCAGGTTCTGGACTCCAGGATGATGCATCGTAAGATAAGTTCAGACATACTAAGATACCGGCACATAGTAAAGCAGTAAGGTTACCTTGCCTCCGGTAGATTTGATAATGGATTGGAGAATATCAACAGAGGGCTGGATGTGCTTCGACAGACAGAAAGTGTAGCCTGAAAACAAGGAGCAAGGCCTTTCTCTAGCTCTCGTAACTGCATCTCTCGGTTCACATTTATATTGCATCCTATATTCTTCATCTTCCAGAACATATGGTGCTTCCCCTGAAATACCAGGAAAACGCAGGTAGAAAAAAATGCCAATGATTATAGAAGTATAGAAGTATATCTAGAGTCCAAACTACAAGGTATAGTTCATTACAGAGGCCCAGGGGCAATTAAAGAAGGCAACAAGTTCATATTTTCCCTTCAGACTGCTGCAGCGATAATCAACTTTAAGCTTACCTACAAACTGTCCTTGTTTGAAGCTATCTTTTAGCCAGTTGGGGGAAATTATCCAAGCTCTGCAAGAGTGTATGAGATTTTGAATTAATTGAATAATCAATAAAACAAGGAATACATGAAGGTCAAGACACCATATTCAACTTTGGATTTCAGTCAAAAGGATAAAGCGGAAGGTTCTTTTTATCAGAAGTGAAACAAGTTAGAACATCATTTACTCATTTGGTTGCTCAAGGACAAGGACACAAACCCAGAGGATAAAGCAATGCAGAAATTCATAGTCCTTCGAGCTTTTCCAGTAACAATATGTGTGCATGAATGTCCTTCACAAGTAACAAATCCTCCCAGCATTTCAACCACCTGCACCGTAATGGGTGGCTTATTATGCTTCTAATGCAGAAGTACCAAAGTGGTGCATGGATGGAGGGAAAAAAGGTATGGAACTTCCTGTGTTGTCAATAAATCCAATGAACATAAATTTTGAAGCCAATTGTTCTACAATTTAACAACTTGCAACCTTCTGCAAGTTTTAAACTCATATGATGGAAGGATATGCAGTCTTTTTGTATGAGTAACAATGCAATTTACATGGCGTTGTTCATTAAAACATGTTGAAGATTTCTTCAAACTTATGTGTGATGCCCATCTTTTCTCAACTATACATGGAAGTAGTGTAGATATAGTGCATATTACCTTTGTAAGGCGTGCCTTCTTCTGTTCATCAGCAATGTTCATGAGCATGATTGTAGGGCTTCCATAAGGACGTATAATAGCATTATCGTCTGCTGATATTCTGCTTTCAACATGAGCGCCCACACTAGGAGTAAGATGTATTTGATGGACAGAATTTCCACATTCAGGGGTATCACCTACGTATTTGACATCCATGTCATCTTGATTTATGTCTTGGCAATGGTCAGCATCATTGCTACATCTTATTCTTTTTGACTTAAGTGATGACGAGGATGTTTCACATATCCGTTTCTTTGGCTGTTGCTCAGACAACGAGCCTTTACTACAATCAGTATGGGCTTCACTTCTTGTCACCTTTGCAGTCCTTCTGACATTACGGCGTTTATATGTCTGGAGAACAATATTTTCACACGAGACTGCAATGTCAGCAGGAGATGTACCTGCAAGTAGAAACGTATAAAATCAGTAGAAAACATAGCATATTGAATTTTTTGCAAATACATGGGAACTTATAAAATGTTAAGTTTGTGTTTGTACCAAAGTCAAATAATTATAGTGCTGTATCGGTTCAAGTTAATACATTCAGCTATTAATGATTGCTTAGTTCTATCCATGATTATTTACTACACTTCAACTTCTCACTCACATCATGAGTTTTAGAAATGAACACTTGAAGTATTTATGATAAAAAGAGCTTTGTTAAGGAAAATTAATGCATGACAGCAGTACGTTGCTCTCAAGACTGAGTGATCGAAATAATGGAGCCTACTCTAATCTGTTCTTCAGTAATAAAGAATATAATGTAGCTGTAACTGTAATATTTCTTACTGACTTGGATTCGTTATGATCACAGACAAATTTAAAACAAAGAAAAAGGAAGAAAATAATCAAATTATAACTCTTGATTAGGTTATAGCATGTAACTCATGCCACATGTAAATTTGCATGGACAAATGCTCTGGAAAATGTGGATTTGAGATACAAGGACACAAAATGTTACATGATTAAAAAGTCATTTAGGCTTACTATCTGGAATTGTAATGTTGACCGGAGATGTTTGCAGGTTTTCCTGTGAAATCTTCTGCGGAGTTGGCAACTCCTTCTTAAGATGTGCAACCATAAGTGTTGAACCTCCGGGAAAGCATAATGCTCTTTTGATATCAGCCCTAACTGGAATTCTTCGAATCTTCCCTTTAGTATCCACTTCTCCAATAGAAACAAAACCCTGCAGATCATTTAAGATACATCAGATGGCACAGCATATTTTATACGGCATGGATAATAGGGCTCATCATTTATATTGCCATAACAAAGTGGAAACTATTTCTTCTCGAACGCTGATATTGATCAACAATTCCTTTTTTGGCATGTAAATAGGCAATAAGTCACTAACACTCTAACAAACCGAGCAATTAAAGAATGTTTCAACATAAGCTACTTTTCTTGATCAGAAAGGAGCATAAGATTTGTACATGCTCTAGACTGGCAGAACATATACTAACGTAACAAGTCAAACATTTCTTTCCACCATGTAGCAACGTCACCTATCACAATACCCTATGCCCCAATCAGAGCATAAAAATTTAAGTGATTTTATTGGCCTTGAATACCAGCCATACATCTCGTTTCCACTCAGGAGATTAGCATATATCACAAAAGTAAGACAAGCATGTGTATTTTATGGGGTGGGGGGAGGGAGGGGGGTATCCTCTTTCACTTGCCTGTTTAAGCCAAAATCCTTCAGAGACCGTATCTGCCCAGCAGAATATAGTTGTAACGCCAACATTTTGAAGCCTCTGGTATAGTTCCTTGTACAAGAGCTGACCAATACCCTGTTAGACATTAAAAAAGGTGGGTCAGCTAAGAAATCAATAAAGGATTCATTGGCAATGGCATGCATTACATGTGATGTTCTGTTTCTTGCACAAACATCATAATTATCAGTTCACATTGAACGACGTCAGATAAATAGAATTTTGCAGGCTACAGGATATGCATTGAAGAGCTTAGGTCGAAGTATTATAAGGCTGATATACAAGTAAAGTTGCTTTCCTTGGCATATTGCAATAGCCAGTGCAAAGCATGCTAGATTTGCCAAATTGAAAGTAACTTTCAGGGGAGTGTAAATGACATGGCCTGTAATTCCATTAATGTAAGGCCATAACATACATGTACTGATACTAAGTGCAAACAACAGCTGGTAATAAAGGTGTGGATCCAAATTTCATACGGTGTTGTTGGCTTGTTGATGTTAAAGCTCTCAGATAAGAAATAAGGAGATGAGTAACGATCAAAAAGAGCAGAGGCAGCTGACTTTACTTGAGAAGTCTAATAAAATTAAAACGTGCTTAAGGAATGCTAAATCAGAAGCATAGAACAATTAAATTGTGTTTGCATACCCCATGGTGATAAGATGATCTCACTACTGCGAGAGGTATTTCAGCATACTGAGTGTCAGCAGGGATTATCTGATATGACACAGCAGCTATAACCTGCATGAAAACTATCTTCAGTAAAAAATTTCATAATAGTTACTAATAAAAGAAAATAGGCAAATATTTCATTGCTATCCCAAGTAGACACTAGGTGCAGTCCTTGTCTTAGGAGAATACTAGGAATAATATACTATTACATGGTAATTACAAGTTGCCAAGTAAAAAATATTAAAACTAAAAAGAAGGTGCCTAATTTAATTTCTTTGAAATTCTTCAAGGCTATTGACAGAAAATTAGGTTCCCAAAGACCAATAATCAGGTGAGCACTGGCTATACATGTTTGCACAGGAGAGTAAATGCTAAAACAATTGGTAGGTGGCATGAAAGTAGGATAACTAAGACATAACACAAGGGAACAGATTATGGCAGCAAGTTTCAATGCATTGTCAAAATGAATGTGTTGGTTCACTCGATCAATATTTTGAAGTCAGCAATCAGTTCATGATTAGTCATCCAGTTGGCACATGGTAAACTACTGGACAGAATGACTTGACTAGAGGATCTAGGTAACCGACCTGAGTGACCAATCATTGACAAGGGTTACTAAGTGGGGTTCCAATATGGGCAACTTGGTGTTGCTTCTCAATAGGAAATATATTTTCATCTCAAAATAAGCAACTGACCTGCCTACTAGGTACTAATGGTGTTCTCTTAATTGCATGCTGTAAAAGATATGTATAGGCTAAATTATTTTGTGCTGCAGACAAGTTGAATTAGTGACTAGTCAACCAAGTCAATCCCCTAGCAACTCTGAATCAAGGAGTTAATAACCCTACAGTCTACACATGATTTACACATTTTACATTTTTTTTTCTTTCTTTAAATTTTGGCACACACAACATAGCCAAATGGGACAAAGATAATTACCTCGAAATGTTGTGCAGCAGAGCAAGACATCAGAATTAGAGTCTTATACTTCCTGGGAGAGAGCAACCCAAAATCAGAGTGGTAGCTTTTCATATTCTTATGACCAAAATAAAGTAGTTCTTGAACGAAACATTAAGCAATAAGGATTCTACCAGTACCATGAATCCGAAGTCATAATTAAGATTCATGATGACAAACTAGTCGAGATCGAGAAAGAAGTTGGTACCCATTAGTTGTGCATTTTTCAAGAAACCCTGACTTTCTCCCAGTGTCAGCAGCATAATCCATCGTAGGAAGTTCTTGCTTATAAAGCATTAATACTTCCTGAAATAACAAGGGAACAATGGACATGAGCTACCCTAGCATTTGCACAAAATGATAGAGCACTAATAACCAGCCTGCGATACGATGTTGGCGAATATCTCATGACTAGGATGGGTGGAGCTCGTTGGCACACTTCCACTATACACAACTAGTACTCACTCACATATGCAAGCAAACGTTCTACCAATGTTGAAATGCAAAATTATGGTAAGGTTCAGATGTTATTCCTTAAATGTTTAAGCAAATGTTACAATTTCAATTACCTGAAGCAATTTCTTTGTCTGGCTGTCGGCATCACTTGGATTGAGGAGGATGAAATCAGATCCCTTGACTACATAAATGCAAAATCACAATCACAACGTTAGTACGATCAGTTCCAACCCGAACATGGAAAAACGATTGCAAGCACCCCGAACACCTACTTACCAAGGCCATCCGAAGAACTCTTGCCCGCATCCACTGCGTAAACATCATCACACGAGTCAGCAGCTGCGTCAAACAGCATTCTTACATAAATCACAAAACAGCATTAGGCGAACGATCCTGACAGCATACCAGAGATCAGGACCTTGGCGCCTCTGGGCCCGGAGATGGTGAGCCCCTGCTCCGTGGACTCGCACCGCAGCCCGCTCCCGTGGAGCTCCACCTTGCAATTGCCTACAAAATGGAGAGCGGAAAAAAAAATGCGCCTTCTGAGACGACCTAGAATCGATTGAATCATGGGAAGGGATAATCGGGGGAAGGGTTGCGCGCACCGATCGAGAAGGAGGGGGCGGGCTCTGGCTCGGCCGCCGTCTTCCGTGCCCTCCCCATCGGAGAAATCAAGGAATCGCCTGCGCTGGTTGGTGCTGGGATGGATGGGGGGGTTAGGAATCGGGGGAAGAAGAAGAACTCGTGGAAGCTGGAAGGATCGCGGTGGGTTGGATTGGATTTCTCACCTTTTTCTGGGGAAGCGAAACGGGGGAAATGGGGTAAGAATAATTGGAGTTTAGGCGGGAAGCGGCGGAAATGTACGCGCGCCGGGACCAGCGGGTTTATGAATTTCTTTTCTTTTTCTTTTCTTTTTGAGCGAATAAATGTCTTTTTTTTTTGAGGAACGAATAAATGTCTTTTCTGGAGGCACCGCGCTTGACTTTTCTCCCCCAGTTTTAAAGGGCTCAGTTCGAGATGGGCTGGCTGAGCTTTTCTACTAAGAAGGCCCATCTCAACAGACCTGCTTGGGCTGAACTCATCTGGCGAATACAGGAATTTTGATGTGAACGATGATCGGATCTACAGCTTGGCCCATGTTCGGATCTCCCGTGAACTCATCTGCTAGGCCAGAAGTTCAGAACCCGTGGGCCGTTAATGAGCTGAACTACAGCTTGTTATTTGTAGATCAATTACATATCTTTATCTCAAAATGGATCTCAAAAAAAAATCTCAAAAAAAGGATCAATTACATATCTCCTCAAAAAAAAATCAATTACATATAGGAGGTGTCTCTAAAAAAAAAATTTCTACATGTAGGAGGTCCCCGTGTAAGTGAAGTAGTCGATCGAGGCAACAAGGCATATAGCTCAATCGATCCCTGCCTTGCCGTAGGGATGGAAGAAAAGAACAACTGAGAGCACCGTGGATCGACACATGGATTGCTCTGTACTTGTATTTATCAGCATAATAAGAGTAGCTTCTGGATAAATTGGTTGAATGGTGTATGGTAGTTCTGAATATCCTCAAGAACTACACTAATAGTATGTTAATAAATTTTCAGAGAGGAGACCGTTCTTACTCAGGGACCTCAACTTGGCATGAAATTTCAGAGTGATACTAAGGCTTTGGAATTTTTGGAATGCTTAGGGTAGGGAGGTTGATTGTTGACAGATTACAAACTTGACATCCTCCTCATTAAGGATGTTTTGGACGAATTCAATTCTTCTGGAACTGGAAAAGAGGATCTCCAATAGACTCTCATATAATTGGCCCTATAAACTTGTTTTTGGGAGTAAACAGAAAAATATGAGACGTGATTTTTCTCTCCTCCTCCAACAGTCTTCTCCTAAAAGTAAATTAAAACACTTTTGATTGGGCTACATCATTAGGGCAAAATAACATTAATTCTATAAGAAAGAGAAGAGATGGGAGCTCCAATTTTTCCCCTGTTTGTAGCTACAAATGAGAAGAGTTTATGAGTTATGAAAAAACTAGAGATGATTTTGGGGTTCTGTTGAAGATGGTTTTTTTGATTGAATCCCAATATTTTGATTTAAGAGAGGTTTATAGGCTCTCTAGAGATGCTCTAGGGGTCCTTGTGCAGCCCCTGCGTAAATCTTGTTTAGGCACCAAATGATACTCGTGTGATGATGTAACTAGCTTCACTCAGTTGTTGATGGTATTCTTATTCATATACTAAATATACTAATTGAGTTATTATAGTGTTATTAAGAATTTATTTTCCACTACACCCTTGTAGGATCAAATTCCAGCAATATTGGCACTGAAGAACGGTTTTCAAGTTTTAAGATTGTAGCGCAGGGCATTTCTCTTGTTCTTGTCGGTCCTATAAACAATCACAATTGGTTCCGCGGGCGGCCGTGCCCGTTGCCATCTTTCTTTACTCAAGGCGCCGCGAGTACACGTCAGGGCACCAGCGCGGCTCGGATCATGACGCGTCACGCTACCCGCCTGGCTGGATGGGCGCCGTGTCCCCATCCATTCATCCAACACGCGCCCCGGAACCAGGACGCCATTCCGTCCAGGTTCACTCCACCTCTTCCTTGACATCTTCCTCCAGTCTCCGGCCCACCTCTTCTTCCTTACCCGCAGATCCCGCAAACCGCGAAAACAAACGGCCTGGGTGCTGATCGTTCTCATCGCCCGCCCGTCCCTCTGCTCGTCCTCTCTCGCCGAGCATCCCATCCGCCATGGCCTTTTCGAAGAGGAGAGGTGGTGGCGCCGGCGGCGCCGGCGTTGGCGGGGAGAAAAAGGATCTGTTCCATGTCGTCCACAAGGTGCCCGCCGGCGACAGCCCGTACGTCAGAGCCAAGCACCTCCAGGTTAATGTCCTTCCCCTGTTCTTGCTGATTGTATCAGCCGTTTCTTGACTAGATTGTAACAGTACCACCAATTTGGCATAGCAAGTTAGCAATAGCTTGATTTTTAATGCATATACGAGTGTTCAACTATATTTGCATCAAATCAACCGCCTTCTGTTAATATAAAAGTCCAGGTTCCTCCTTAAATGCTTTCCATGCCATTGGATAAACCAACCTCATGCGTTATTACTTCTATTTCGCTATAATCGTTGCAGTAAATGTTTCCTGATTATGAATTCCAGCTATTTTATTGCTTTTTTTTCCTTTGCAAATGGAATTAAATTAACGGTCGCAAGTTTGCATTCCTGTTTCGGCAAGATTGCCTTTTTCTTTATGTGGACATCGATTGTTATTCCGTTCTGTGCTTTTAGCTGTTCTGTTCACTGAAGTTGTCCTATCTTGTTTGTACTATATTGGGCTTGGACCACATGGTTACCAAAAAATGGGTAGAGATCCATAGGCGGGGTGAGTTACTAGTTCACTAGTCCGATTAATAACTCGGTTCATGATTGACAGCGGCAGTAGTACAAGATTTTGCTGAAGTCCTCCCAACCATCTTGATTGCTAACTTGTTTCAAATGACTTTCATATATTGCTTGGAATCAGCTCGTGGAGAAGCAACCGGATCTGGCGATCGTCTGGTTCTGGAAGGCAATCAACTCCGGGGACAGGGTGGACAGTGCCTTGAAGGACATGGCCGTGGTGATGAAGCAGCAGGATCGCTCCCAGGAGGCGATCGAGGCCATCAGATCCTTCAGGCACCTCTGCTCCAAGCAGGCCCAAGAGTCCCTTGACAACCTCCTCATCGACCTCTACAAGGTTTATTTTTTCTGCATCTCGCATCATGGCATCTTGCAGAAGTTTTCAAGAATCCGTGCATTCTAAATTGAAGTGGTCACGTCTTTCAGAAATGCGGTAAAGTAGACGAACAGATAGAGCTATTGAAACAGAAGCTGAAAATGATATACCTTGGCGAGGCCTTCAATGGGAAAGCAACGAAGAAAGCGCGCTCCCATGGAAAGAAGTTCCAGGTCTCAATCCAGCAGGAGACATCTCGCATTTTGGTATGTTTTACTGCTCCCTTACTTGTGATACTCCTTCTGATTGGTAACTAGGCCATCAATGAAATTTTCAGTTACATGCAGCTTACTTACTGAAGCTTTTCCTGACACAGGGCAATCTTGGGTGGGCTTACATGCAGCAGAACAACTTTGAAGCTGCAGAATTGGTGTACCGCAAAGCACAAACTATTGAGCCTGATGCCAACAGGGCATGCAATCTTGCCACGTGTCTGATTAAGCAAAGTAGGCACGAGGAGGCTAGAAAAGTACTCAAGGATGTCCTACAGCGCAGAATCTACGGATCAGATGATGAAAAGGTGGTTGCACGCGCTGAGCAGCTTCTCTGTGAGCTCAACCCGTTGATGCATGTTTCATCGCCATTTGATATTGGCTTGACTGTCAGTGAAGAGCTAATGGAGAGACTAGACCTAGCGATGAATGAGTGGACTCCGTTCAAATCAAGGAGGCTGCCTGTATTTGAGGAGATAGCCACATTTAGAGACCAAATGGCTTGTTGATTTGGTATCAGGAATGGTTTTTGATCATAGCGTGCCTAACCATGTGTTACCTTAGAGGTTTTTGTGCATATGTGGGAAATGATGTGACTGTTGTGAGAATTAGAGATCAGATAGGCCATATATAGTTGGTTTTGATGCAAAGTGTTACCTTCAGAAGTAGTGCGGTTTTCTCTTCATTTATGTACTGCAGAAAACTTCAACAGTAACAAATGTTCTGAATCTGTTCTGAGCTTGCAGGCTATTTCTCTCTTTAAAACCCCGAACAGCCCTGCGCGTACTGGCACGGCACGTTGTCACATTCCTTTAATTTAGCGTTCTATTGTCATCAACAGCGAGCTGGTCACTTGGGTTTCTACCTGATCGGGTGAAAAATCGATGCAAGTATGCCTCATCAAAAGGGACAATTACTGCATGATGCCTAGAATTAGATGGCATACGGAGGAGTCATTGGTTGCTGTTTATAGAATTATTCAGACACCACAATTTCTGATTCATTATTGTGTTTTTATTAGAAAAATGTCCAAAATATGGACATGTGGCTTGAAGATAATAAGAAATATACATGACTGTGTTTTATGATGCGCTTTTTTTTTCTTTCTTTCTTTCTTCTTTCTTCTTCTTCTTCTTCTTCTTCTTCTTCTTCTTTTTCTTCTTCTCTTCTTCGTCTTCTTTCTCTCTCTCTCTCTCTCTTTTTTTTTTGCCATCTAGAGACCAAAGCTAAACAAACTGAAGTTAGACTGATGCAATGATATAATTTCTTAATTGAGATTCGATGCTTCTTTGTTTTAGTGGTGCTGTGGCCTGTGGCTACAAAGGTGCTATGAAGATTGAAGAATACAAGGATGAAGTGGTTAGCAGATTAAGGGCTTTCTCTGTATATTTTATTGTTAAGTTTTCTATTTTTATTGCTAATTATCGTTTGTTTTCCATCAATGTGTCATCCAGGTCTGTGTTGACTACTGTGCTTCGATCTAGATCGACAAGCTGTACAGGTTAAGACATTCATCCTCTTCAAATCCTTGATTTGCCATATGCTTACTTATACGGCAAAAATAAGTACCAGAGTGTTATCCTTAATGGGCACACATAAATTCAGGACTGCAACTTCATTTCTTACTTGATACTTTAAGATGGCAAATGCTTTGTTTACATGATTGCTCTGCAGACTCTGAAGAAAGATGACACAAGTGAATTGCCAGATTTCTAACAGAGCCTTAGAGTCCTCTTGTCGTTCTGCAAGCTCATGGACGTTGTCTATGAAACAACTGA
The DNA here is from genome assembly GCA_012490785.1 of Eragrostis nindensis. NCBI lineage: Eukaryota > Viridiplantae > Streptophyta > Magnoliopsida > Poales > Poaceae > Eragrostis > Eragrostis nindensis. The sequence goes on from JAAXCT010000581.1 coordinate 255,419, forward strand.
AAGTTTAGTTTTTTTGCGAGGAACAACTGAAAGTTTATTGCCTGTGTTGGATGTCTTATGCTTTCATGCATTGATTTAGTTTAAGCAATATAAGCGATTATAACAGGTTGTTGGATTAGTTTAGCTTCAAGCACGAACTTGCCTAGATTTACTCATCTGATATTTCCCTTTATATTCTTTTAGAATTCAATAAGCTGCAAATGGTTTGCACGTTAAATATCTATCATTGTGACATGATCTGATCATTGCCAAAATGGCAAAATGTGCTACCTAGAGATACTAGATCTGATTGATGTCCACTCTACCTCAGACAACTCATTCTCTTATTACAGTCCTTGCTTGGAGAATGCTAAATGAACCTAATATTTTATTAGACCAAAATTTAAAAAGAAACTACTTTCCCAACCCTTCATTTTTGGAGAACAGGTATCCACGGACTGAAGTCTTGGACTTGGATTTCAATTTTAAAGGTAAGGAAATACATGATAAGTGTAAATTGGATCCTCGCAAATAATGGGGATATTTCTGTTTCGAATGATCCTTGCTGTCCCATGCAGTATCATATTTATGACCATATTTTGATTAATGCTGTCCACTCATTTTTTCCGTCTAAGGTTTCTGATTTATGGTTGTACAATCCAAAGAGACTGAACCTTGATCAGTTGATCTGTTAAACTTCATTTCGATGCACAATTCGTTGACTCTGTTTTGCAGGTTCCTTTTTCTTAATCAGAAGGACAAGATTTGCTCACCTAAGCCTAATATAAAAGTTAAGTGGACAACACAAAGGGTCACAAATGCTGTTTACCTCTCCCCTCAAGCTAACCATGTCATTGATTTGGTTTGGAAAACAAGAAAATCCCACCAAGAGTTAAAATCTGGAGGATGACCAAAAACATTGCTTCAGCTAAGCGTGTTAATATGAGAGTTAGAAAGGTATCCACCTTGTGCATGAGATGTGGCGCTGTACAAAATGATGAACATTTGTTTTTTAATTGTAATTTTGCCAGAGCGGTGGGGTTTGCCGCTCACTAAGTATTAAAACTGACGTGTTACACGGCTCTTGTGCTCACATTCTCTATTTCATATTCAGCGTGCTAAACTCTTCTGATGATATTGACTTGCTTGTTACACACTTTGGTTCATTTGGAAAGCTAGAAATGGTCTGAGACTCCAAAACAACCTGGTACCGTTTCTTTCAGACCAGAGCGGCTCAGATGGCCCAACATCAATTGTATAACATTGAGGAATCGTAGTTCAAGATAAATCGATACCAAACTCTTACCCCGACACGAGAACAACGTTTCTATCTAGGTTTGATGCATCCCTTCGTAGTAAATTAGTAATGAACAGGCTGGCCTTGGAATTTATTTCAACAGCTCTGAATATCAGTTCCATTGGTCTTTGCATACCCGATAAAAACAAACCTAGCAACCTCTGTACTTCATGCTGAAGCATTGATAATGCTTTTAGGAATTCTTTCTTTCGAACTGCAAGCCCCTTGTTAATTATCTGCAGGATCCTCATCACGGTGCACCAGACTGGAGAAACGCTGCATGCAGCCAAAGATACGAAGGATTTACCGAATGATTTACAAGGCTCAGTTCACCATATATCCCAAGAGAGGAGAATATCAGCTGATGTTTTTTTTTTTTTGAGAATATATCAGCTGATGTTTTAGCTCAGAGTGCCGTGGATAAGAATGTTGAAAATGTAATTTTTCAAGTGCTCATTTTAAACACATTGAGGGCTGCCATTCAAAGAAAAATTATGTAATTTTCCTTCATGGGCCTAACTGTGTACTGTTTTATGTTCCTGAGTTAATGCAAGCCCTTTTTTGGGCGTTTGACCTTCGAAAAAAAAAGTATTCAAGTCCACCAGATATGACTTTGGTATCCACCGTGTTCTTTTTTCTGACATTTCTGTCGATCTACTATCCTGTTTGAAAATAGGTACATGTTCACTATCCAGAACTACAGAAAAAAATGAAAAAAATAAGCTCCATCCTAATTGATTGAAAATTCACAGCACAGACAGAGAGAATGTTCAGTTCTACATGCAAATAAAAATGTTCAGTTCAAATTATGGCGAACTGCTGAATTACTCTCCATCCTTCTTATAACGATGCCAGACCACGTCCCTGTGGCCACTGAAGTTCATCTGCCGCTGCAACCACAGGTGGCAAACACAACATGAGCAATCGTTTCAAAGATGCCTAGAACACGTTTCTGAATGTTCAGAAAGTAAGCAAGGGCTACAAGAGCAGGAATCTTAGCATGCAGTTGAAAAGGCTGAGTACAGAAGATATACACAGGCACATAAACTTCACCTGAAGATGGCAGCAAAACGAGGACAAACTCCATGTCATTGTTGCCGGGCGGCAGGTCCAGGACGACGGGGTACAGCCTCGGCACGGCGCCGCCGCCCCGGCGGCAGATGATGAAGTCCTCGCGCTTGGTCTCTTCTTGAAGCCTGCGGCGCAGCGCGGCGAGGCTCTTCTGGTCGAACGTGAAGTACCGCCAGGTCCCCTCGTCGAAGTCGTCCACGCCGCCGTCCTGCCTGGCCGTGTTGTGGAAGATGGTGCGCCGCGCCGGCATGTGCAGGGGGGGCTCCTCGACTGACGGCGGCTCCTCAAGCGTGTTTCTTGATTCCTACATTGATCAGGAGTTTCTTAGCCTTAGTATGGAGATCAATGTCATTGAACTGTGATAACAAGTCATTGATCAACGACACCTGTTTGTCCGAATGCAACTCATTCACGAAGGAACGAACAGGAACAGTGCAAGAAATTAACATACCAGAACAAGGTTTAGTTACGCAAGAACAATCAAATTGGCATTCTTTTGACCCTCAATGAACTGATTGGATGAACTAACTAGTGCCAACGCAAGAATCGATCTTAACAACTAAAGAAGATGCATTCGTTCTCCAAGAACCGGACGCATCAGGTACTCAAGAACGAACGAAAACCAAGCAATCAGGATCTCTCTTCTGTTCGATTACTGTAACGCCCTGAAAATCGACCTAAAAATTCACAAATAAAATCGAAACTGAAACCGGAAGTTTTCAAAATCTTTTCAAAACTTTTCTTTCCCTCTCAATTCTTTCTCCTCCTTGGCGCAGCACGTATGCGTGCTGACTACCATTTACCTTTTACCTTGCTGCCTACCTTGTCGCGTCGACCGTCTCGTCGCGTCTCGTCGTTGCCTCATCAATCCAAAACACACGCCAAAGTCATCCTGAGCCATCTCGTCGCGTCTCGTCGTTGTCTCGTCAGTCTAAAACCATACGCCACACCTTTGGCCCCGCCGTCTCGTCATTGTCTTTACCCGTGCACTGGCACAGCACGCATGTTTTCTTTATCTACCTCGGTCCGCGCCTTTAATCTCGCCTACCCGTGCCTCTACTCAGCCTGCCCGAGCCAACCCGTTGTATGCACTGTCCGGCAGCTGCGCGACACACCAACTGGATTTTCCGGTCTGGTCTATTTCTTTCCCTTCTCCATCCTTGCGCGCTAATTTGCCGTCCGGCGCGTTTTTACCTTCACCTATCCAGTGACCGTCATTTATTCCTTCGCATAAGCTGGCACATCGCTCGGCCCCGCACGAGTCATCTCGTCACATTAATTATCTCGAATGACGTGACGACACTATGCACTATGCTTGAGTCGTCTCGTCATCTCAAACCACGTGACGACACTATGCACTATGCTTGAGTCGTCTCGTCGTCTTGAACCTTGTGCCAACACTATGCACTATGCTTGAGTCGTCTCATCACCTCAAACCACGTGACGACACTATACACTATGCTTGTGTTGTCTCGTCGCGTCGAGTCGTCTCGTCACTCGAGTCGTCTCGTCAATCTAAAACTACACGTCAATGCCGCCGTGCCCACTTGCTCGCGCACGCCGCGTCGCGACGCACCGCCCCTGCGCATCCACGCGACTAGTGGCCAAGCTGACTGAGCGCTCGCGTCCCATCGTTTCAAGGCTGCACGCGAAGCCATCGGCCCCGCCATCCAATCCTTGCCGGCGAATTCTTGCCTCGCCGCGCTCCTATAAAAAGCCTTTCCTCCGGCCTCTTCCACCACCGTGTTGTCCAGCCAACTGCAGGTGAGCCTCTCCCTTATTCCTTCTTGCTCTGTCACCGGCCGAGAGCCACCCTATCAATCTCCACTAGCCACGGCTCACACTTGAGCATCTGGCCCCTTGAAAACCAACCACACCAGCAGCAGCCCAGCACCATGTGCTGATTTCCCGTTTCCAAATTCATTTTCGAAATTATTCCGGCAACCTCCACTGAATAATTCATATTTCCATCATCCGAGCTCCGATTGACTCCATTCTTCCTCCTAAATTCATCTAAAATCGAGCTCTATCCATTTCTACCAGTTTCATCTTTTATAGAGCTCATCCTCTATTTCTTTGTATTTATTTGTGTTTGTTTGCTTGTTGGTTGTTTGCCGGTCGCACGTTTAGCTAACGGAGAGTACGAGTACGAGGAGGAGGAGGAGCAGGAACCAGGAGCCGAAGACTTCGAGCAGGAGCTTCCCGAGGACGTCAACGAAGGCAAGTCACAATCCGTTTTCCCTTTGATCATACTGCTCCTATGTTTTATAAACACAACCGTAGCAGCCGTTTTATTGCATGAAATGATTACCCTGATGATTGCAAAACCTTTGTGTAGTATGACCAAGATCACTGAGCCTTATATTACCTGTCCTACATGATTCCCTGTTAAACATAGGATATCCATGTATGACATTATTTACGCATGGATGATTTCCTTGTTATAGAAATGCTTAGGACTGTGTATCACTAAGTGCTCTACTTATATCTAGATTTTGCAAATGTGAAAACCGTGATTGGTGTTGTGTGGTAGTAGTAAGGTTGGGTGATAACTTAAGAAAGATGAATGAATGAACTTGGGTTAGAGCTGAGGTGATCCTGATGATGTTTATGGAAGATTAAGCGTCGCCTCTGTGGTGTGCTTATGACAAGTGATATGGGAGATGAATGCCGCCTCTGTGGTGGGTTCATATATGTGGAGATGATTGCCTTGGCTCGTATAAGGACCGAGTTGCTTGTGACATCCTACCTAGCCGTTTATTCAGTACGACCACACTACCGTGTATGCGGCACGGCTTAGTCTAAACCCCGCCAGCTAGTCTGTTAATCGCCTGGAGGCTGGAGATGCAATGGGAGCCCATGGAGCAGGTGGACGTGCTGCAGACGTGTGCGACCCGGTCGAGGCCTAGATCAGAGGCTAGACCCCTGGACAACTCCCATGGCGATTAGTCGGGACGATGCTGTGTGATGGGTAATGGCTTTGTGAGTCTTCACACCACCCGCGCAGTGGCTCGTGATGCACTCAGATTGTGGGTACAGCGTACAACCTCTGCAGAGTGTTAAAATCTATTCGAATAGCCGAGTCCACGGTCACGGACATGGCTTTGGTTCGCTCCAAGAACTAGCATGGGATGGGTGCTATCTCCTTGATGTGTGAGTTGCTTTTGAGAATAGGTCCGGCCTTCCGCCGAAGGTTGTCGTGGACGGGGTGTCCGGCAACGTAAAACTTGACCAACCCCTTAATTTCTTAACTTGATGCTTTTGCTAAAATGCTTTATAAACTGAACCCTTGCATGTGTAAAACTTGCTTTATTGCAATGTCAAACCTGATGGCCTTTACCTTGCTACTGCCAAATGCATACCTTTATCCATTGATGGTAGGGTAAGGGTTGCGACTTGCTGAGTACTTTTGTACTCATTCTTGCTTGCTGATTACAGAGGAAGATCCAGACTTCGTCGACGCCGACGGTGAGGAAGACGATTAAGCTTGGTCTCGTCCGCACCCGAGCTGCCTGTGGCATTAGTCTACCGCTTAGATGCTTCCGCTGGTTGAAGACCTAGATGTTATCATCGGGGTCTGGTTTGTACTTGTTGTTTGTTATCTTTTAATATTCTTGTTGCTTATCGATCGACCCTAGCCAGGTCGCGACTTGTAATATCACCTGTTGTAAGACTTGATTGTACCAGCGACTGATCCAGGGACTGGTATAATAAAGTGTTCTAGCTCCTGGGATAACCGGGGTGCTTCAGGTGGTATCAGAGCCGTGCTTGGCTGTAGGACGTGACCCTAGGCTTGGACGCTAAAATTATTTGCAAAAACTATTTTGGAAAGCTCCTTAGCTCTTTCCCTCTCTTTTGCAAAACTCTTATTTAATCCCTCCTCTACAGATGGAAGAGATGGATGGGTGACCGACTACTGCTTGGAGACCCCTGGCTTCCCAAGGGTGCTACGTGATGCCATGGTCAGACTTGGCATTATGGAGCCTGCCGAGTATGTCGGAAGAGAGTACGAAGAGTTTGGCACTGAGCGCTGTGAAGTCACCATTCACATTGGAGCCAGTGATGATCACCCCGAGATGAAGCCTTGGAACGTGACTACCACTGGGTCACGATTCCCAGACACCTACCAAGCTGTGGCACGAAAGGCCCTTCGGTACTTGTGCCAGATGTATGAGAGGCCTATCGGTCGCTCGCCAATGAGGTTTTTCCCTCCCCTGGAGAGAAACCGCCCCACTTGGCTTGCAAGGATGAGGACAATTGAAGGCCTGGGAATGGCTGAAAGAGACCCCACAGTGGTTGCCATGACCCGTTATCTGCTCGCCTTGGATGAGCTGTATGACGGAACCGCAGCCAGACTGCGAAGGTGCAACACTCGAGCCGAAGAAGCTGAGACACGAGTTAGGACCCTACGTGTTCAGCTAGCTGAAGCCAAAGCTCGTGAAGCAGAAGCAGAAAGCCGTGCTGTTGCTGCCGCAGAAGCCTTGAAGGCAGCAGAAGACCGCTACAACAAGCTAGTTGGCACTGCCTATCTCACTGGACGTGCCCACTGCAGGACTCTGCATATCCCCGGAGTAGGAGAACGTTCCGTTTTGGATGGGACTCCTATCTGCTCTGCGGGAAGCAACATCAAGAGGAAGTACGCAGAAGATCTTCCTGCACCACCGCCCTCTCAAGCAGACGGTAAAGAAGAAGAAGTCGAAGAAGAAGAAGAGCCCCTCCCTTTGACCCAGCCTTTTCCAAGGGAGAATGAAGATCGCCTCCCCACTGCTTCGGGTGAGGATTCCCCAGTTAGAGGCCTGGAAGATGCCTCCAACCTCATGGATGCCCAGGACCCATGAGTGTCTACCGAGATGAAGATCCAATCATCGTGGGATGAAGCTACCGGTCCAAGTTCAAGGAAGTGTCTGTGGAAGTCTGTACCCCTCGAAGTTTAGTTTGTCCCTTGTAGTCGCAGTGTAGCCGCTAGTAGCTCTTCGCTAGTGTTGTACCTCTGTTGTTTTGAACCTGTGAGTGCTGCTTGTTTGTGTGAATTGCTTGTTGTGTGTGCCAGCGAGGCCCTTGTGCCTTGCGTCCTTTTTATAAAAAGAAAAATATAATAACAAAGAGAATTAAATGATAACATGAAGAAGATCTTAGGTTCTTCTCTCATCTATGCTCTTCCCTCTTGCCCTCAAACAGATGCCGCCGAAGCGCTCTGCCAGGATCCAGCAGCGCCAACGGCGCCAGCGCAACAACCGTAGGGAAGAAGAAGTAAACCAAGATGCTGAAGTTCAAGCTGAGAACTCCAACCATGGACAGTTGCCTAACCCTCCGCTCACCACCCTGGCGGAAGTTATGGCACAGCAAACCCGTCTGTTGGAAGCACTTGTGCAGAACAACAATAACAACAACAACCAACGCCGTCAGCAGCAAGTGCATGGTTTCCAAAGTAAGATGGCTGAGTTTGTCAGAATTAAGCCACCAACCTTTGGAGGATCTGAGGACCCACTCGAAGCTGATGACTGGTTAAGGAACATCCAAAGGAAGCTTGATGCTATCAACTGTGAAGGTAGAGACAGAGTTCTCCTGGCATCCCATCAACTCACTGGGACAGCCTTAGCCTGGTGGGAGAACTACTGTGAAGCCACTGATGATCCCACAACCATCACTTGGGAAGAATTTGTGGAAGAATTCCGCCGCTACCATGTTCCAGAAGGTACCATGCAACTCAAGGCAGATGAGTTTCGTAGGCTGAAGCAAGGAAGCATGTCTGTTAATCAGTACATCCGCAAGTTCATTGAACTTTCTCGCTATGCTCCTGAGGAAGTTTCAACTGATAAGAAGAAGCAGAACAAGTTCAAGAAAGGTTTATCTGGAGAGTTAGGAACTCAGATGACTCCTCACATCTATCCTGACTTCAATACCCTGATGAACCAGACCATCCTAACTGAAGAAAGGATGATAGAGATGTCCAAGGAGAAGAAGCGCAAGTTTGCAGCTCATGAAGTTCGCCAGCAGGAAAGATTCCAGAGGCCTAGGAACTCCAATTTCCAAGGTCAGAAGAGTCAAGCCCCAATGCAGTTCAGGACTCCATCCAATGCCTCTCGTCAGCCCAGCTTTCCTCAGAGGAGTCAGAACAACACCAAGACTCAGCAGTACAGCAGTGGTCAAGTGACCAACCAACCCAAGGCTTGCTTCAACTGTGGTGACCTTAGCCACTTCATTGCCAACTGCCCCCACAAGAACAAGCCAGCTGTTTCCATTCAGTCCAACACTGTGAATGGACCAAGGATGTCTGGAGCCACTCGTGGAACCAACCAAGTCTCCAACCAGCCAGCGAAGACACAGCAGTCCTTCGGACGTGCCCGCGTCAACCACATCCATGCTCAGGAAGCTCAGGACGCACCCGGAGTTGTGCTTGGTGAGTTTCTTGTTGAATCAGTTCTTGCAACAGTTTTGTTTGATTCTGGAGCATCGCACTCTTTCATATCATCAAGTTTTGTGGAAAAGTATAAAGTACCTACAGTACTGCTTAAAACCCCCTTAATAACCCGATCACCCGGAGCTGACATCAAGTGTCACTTGGGTTGTTCGCGGATAAGAATCACCCTAAGTGGGGTAGCCTTTCTAGCTAGTCCTGTGGTACTAAAATCCAAGGGAATAGATCTAATCCTCGGAATGGATTGGTTAACCAAGCATGATGGTGTCATAGCATGTTCCAACAGAACAGTTACAGTGACCAACCATGAAGGAACCCGAGTAGTTTGCCAAGCCCTTGGAAGAAAACCCGACCCTATGGTGTTCTCAATGGAAGCCAAGACTGTAGAAGAAGTACCAGTGGTGAATGAGTATCCAGATGTGTTCCCTGAAGAGTTACCTGGAATGCCACCAGATAGGGATATTGAGTTCATCATTGACGTTATCCCTGGAACAGCCCCAATAGCCAAGCGACCCTACCGCATGGCAGCCGCAGAGTTAGCAGAACTCAAGGAACAGTTAAGAGAACTCCAAGAAAAAGGATATATCAGACCCAGCTCTTCCCCCTGGGGAGCACCAGTTCTCTTTGTCAAGAAGAAGGATGGAAGTATGAGGATGTGTGTGGACTACAGATCCCTGAATGAAGTGACCATCAAGAACAAGTACCCTCTGCCCAGGATTGATGACCTGTTTGATCAGTTAAAAGGAGCTAAGTACTTCTCCAAGATTGACTTAAGATCTGGGTATTATCAGCTAAAGATAAGAGAAGCAGATATCCCAAAGACGGCATTTGTATACAGATATGGTCAGTATGAGTTCACAGTTATGTCCTTTGGGCTAACCAATGCCCCTGCATACTTCATGAATCTCATGAACAAGGTGTTTATGGAAGAATTAGATAAGTTTGTCGTTGTCTTCATTGACGACATACTGATCTATTCAAAGAGTGCCGAAGAGCACGAGCAACATCTGAGAGTAATTTTGGAAAAGCTCAGAACCCACAAGTTGTATGCCAAGTTCAGTAAATGTGAATTTTGGCTTGAGAAAGTTGCCTTCCTTGGCCACATTCTGACAGCAGAAGGAGTTGCTGTAGACCCTGAGAAGGTTGAAGCAGTTACCCATTGGCCGCAACCAACAAATGTGTCAGAGATCAGAAGCTTTCTTGGATTAGCGGGTTATTACCGCCGATTCATTGAAGGATTTTCCAAGATAGCCAGACCAATGACAGAACTTCTCAGGAAGACAAGAAGTTTGAATGGACCCAGTCTTGTGAAAGAAGCTTTCAAGAGTTGAAGAGAAGACTGACAACAGCACCAGTGTTAGTCCTGCCTGACATTCACAGAGATTTTGTCGTCTACTGTGATGCATCAAGACAAGGCTTGGGATGTGTCTAATGCAAGATGGTAGAGTTGTTGCCTATGCATCAAGGCAATTGAAGACTCATGAGCAGAATTATCCCACTCATGATCTGGAGTTAGCAGCAGTAGTGCATGCCCTCAAGATTTGGAGGCACTACTTAATTGGAATTAGTGTGAATCTACACGGATCATAAGAGTTTGAAATACATCTTTACTCAGCCAGATCTGAATCTAAGACAACAAAGATGGTTAGAGTTAATCAAGGACTATAATTTGGAAATCCACTACCATCCCGGAAAAGCAAATGTTGTGGCAGATGCCTTAAGTAGAAAAGCCTACTGCAACTATCTCATGAACCACAATGATCACCTGTCGACCGAGATAAAGAAGCTTAATCTGGAGATAGTGCCTCGAGCTTGTGTGAATAATCTAAGTGTGCAACCAACACTAGATGAACAGATCAGACAAGCCCAGCTCAAGGATCAAGAGTTAATGAAGATCCGTAGCCACACTGGAGAAAAAACAAGCCCCAAACTTTAGAGTGGATGATAAAGGAACTCTGTGGTATAAAGACAGAATTTGTGTACCACAGGAAGGAAAGTTCCGAGAGATAATCATGGATGAAGCCCATAACTCAGCTTATTCCATCCACCCAGGATCTACCAAGATGTATCTTGATTTAAGGAAAAGTACTGGTGGAATGGAATGAAGGCAGATATAGCCAAGTTTGTTGCAGAATGTGATGTCTGTCAGAGAGTCAAAGCAGAACACCAGAAGCCTGCAGGATTGCTCCAGCCCTTACCAATCCCTGTGTGGAAATGGGACGAAGTAGGCATGGATTTTATAGTTGGTTTTCCTAAAACAAAGAAGGGATATAACTCTGTATGGGTAATAGTGGACCGACTCACCAAGGTCGCTCACTTTATTCCTGTACGAACCAACTATAGAGGAGACAAGTTAGCCCAGTTGTACGTTGACAACATAGTGAAGCTACATGGAGTACCGAGCAGAATTGTCTCTGATAGAGGTACCCAATTTACCTCTAGGTTTTGGAAAAGCTTACACACTGCTCTGGGAACTAAGTTAGATTTCAGCACTGCTTATCACCCTCAGACAGATGGTCAGACAGAAAGGATCAACCAAATCCTTGAAGATATGTTGAGAGCTTGTGCACTGACCTATGGCAAAGACTGGGAGAAGAGTCTAGCTTATGCAGAATTCTCATACAACAACAGTTACCAAGCCAGCCTCAAGATGTCACCTTTTGAAGTGTTGTATGGCAGAAAATGCAGAACCCCTCTGATGTGGTCAGAAGTTGGAGAGCGTTCTCTTACGGGACCCTCCATTGTTAAAGAGGCAGAAGAAAAAGTTGCAGAAATCAGAGAAAAGCTCAAGGAAGCACAGTCTCGTCAGAAGAGTTACTCAGACAAAAGACGAAGGGATTTAAGTTTCCAAGTTGGAGACTATGTGTACCTTAAAGTTTCCCCAATTAGAGGTACACGTCATTTCCAAGTCCGTGGCAAGTTAGCTCCCCGCTACATCGGACCTTACCGAGTGTTAAAGAAGATCGATACAGTGGCATACAGGATTGAGCTACCACCAGAGTTGGCAGATGTGCATAATGTTTTCCATGTGTCCCAGCTCAAGAAGTGTCTGAGAATACCAGAAGAGCATGTGTCAGTGGAGACTTTGGATCTGCAAGATGACCTCCGATATCGGGAAGTGCCGATTAAGATTTTGGATGTAACCACCCGTCAGACCAGATGATCAACAGTCTGTCTGTACCGTGTTCAGTGGAGTCGGCACACAGAAGCAGAAGCTACTTGGGAACGAGAAGATGCTCTGAGGAAGGAGTATCCTCATCTCTTCGAGGATGAGCCTGAATCTCGAGGACGAGATTCTTTTAAGGGGGGTAGGTTTGTAACGCCCTGAAAATCGACCCTAAAAATTCACAAATAAAATCGAAACTGAAACCGGAAGTTTTCAAAATCTTTTCAAAACTTTTCTTTCCCTCTCAATTCTTTCTCCTCCTTGGCGCAGCACGCATGCGTGCTGACTACCATTTACCTTTTACCTTGCTGCCTACCTTGTCGCGTCGAGCCGCCTCGTCGCGTCTCGTCGTTGCCTCATCAATCCAAAACCACACGCCAAAGTCATCCTGAGCCATCTCGTCGCGTCTCGTCGTTGTCTCGTCAGTCTAAAACCATACGCCACACCTTTGGCCCCGCCGTCTCGTCATTGTCTTTACCCCGTGCACTGGCACAGCACGCATGTTTTCTTTATCTACCTCGGTCCGCGCCTTTAATCTCGCCTACCCGTGCCTCTACTCAGCCTGCCCGAGCCAACCCGTTGTATGCACTGTCCGGCAGCTGCGCGACACACCAACTGGATTTTCCGGTCTGGTCTATTTCTTTCCCTTCTCCATCCTTGCGCGCTAATTTGCCGTCCGGCGCGTTTTTACCTTCACCTATCCAGTGACCGTCATTTATTCCTTCGCATAAGCTGGCACATCGCTCGGCCCCGCACGAGTCATCTCGTCACATTAATTATCTCGAATGACCTGACGACACTATGCACTATGCTTGAGTCGTCTCGTCATCTCAAACCACGTGACGACACTATGCACTATGCTTGAGTCGTCTCGTCGTCTTGAACCTCGTGCCAACACTATGCACTATGCTTGAGTCGTCTCGTCATCTCAAACCACGTGACGACACTATACACTATGCTTGTGTTGTCTCGTCGCGTCGAGTCGTCTCGTCACTCGAGTCGTCTCGTCAATCTAAAACTACACGTCAATGCCGCCGTGCCCACTTGCTCGCGCACGCCGCGTCGCGACGCACCGCCCCTGCGCATCCACGCGACTAGTGGCCAAGCTGACTGAGCGCTCGCGTCCCATCGTTTCAAGGCTGCACGCGAAGCCATCGGCCCCGCCATCCAATCCTTGCCGGCGAATTCTTGCCTCGCCGCGCTCCTATAAAAAGCCTTTCCTCCGGCCTCTTCCACCACCGTGTTGTCCAGCCAACTGCAGGTGAGCCTCTCCCTTATTCCTTCCTTGCTCTGTCACCGGCCGAGAGCCACCCTATCAATCTCCACTAGCCACGGCTCACACTTGAGCATCTGGCCCCTTGAAAACCAACCACACCAGCAGCAGCCAGCACCATGTGCTGATTTCCCGTTTCCAAATTCATTTTCGAAATTATTCCGGCAACCTCCACTGAATAATTCATATTTCCATCATCCGAGCTCCGATTGACTCCATTCTTCCTCCTAAATTCATCTAAAATCGAGCTCTATCCATTTCTACCAGTTTCATCTTTTATAGAGCTCATCCTCTATTTCTTTTGTATTATTTGTGTTTGTTTGCTTGTTGGTTGTTTGCCGGTCGCACGTTTAGCTAACGGAGAGTACGAGTACGAGGAGGAGGAGGAGCAGGAACCAGGAGCCGAAGACTTCGAGCAGGAGCTTCCCGAGGACGTCAACGAAGGCAAGTCACAATCCGTTTTCCCTTTGATCATACTGCTCCTATGTTTTATAAACACAACCCGTAGCAGCCGTTTTATTGCATGAAATGATTACCCTGATGATTGCAAAACCTTTGTGTAGTATGACCAAGATCACTGAGCCTTATATTACCTGTCCTACATGATTCCCTGTTAAACCTAGGATATCCATGTATGACATTATTTACGCATGGATGATTTCCTTGTTATAGAAATGCTTAGGACTGTGTATCACTAAGTGCTCTACTTATATCTAGATTTTGCAAATGTGAAAACCGTGATTGGTGTTGTGTGGTAGTAGTAGGTTGGGTGATAACTTAAGAAAGATGAATGAATGAACTTGGGTTAGAGCTGAGGTGATCCTGATGATGTTTATGGAAGATTAAGCGTCGCCTCTGTGGTGTGCTTATGACAAGTGATATGGGAGATGAATGCCGCCTCTGTGGTGGGTTCATATATGTGGAGATGATTGCCTTGGCTCGTATAAGGACCGAGTTGCTTGTGACATCCTACCTAGCCGTTTATTCAGTACGACCACACTACCGTGTATGCGGCACGGCTTAGTCTAAACCCCGCCAGCTAGTCTGTTAATCGCCTGGAGGCTGGAGATGCAATGGGAGCCCATGGAGCAGGTGGACGTGCTGCAGACGTGTGCGACCCGGTCGAGGCCTAGATCAGAGGCTAGACCCCTGGACAACTCCCATGGCGATTAGTCGGGACGATGCTGTGATGGGTAATGGCTTTGTGAGTCTTCACACACCACCCGCGCAGTGGCTCGTGATGCACTCAGATTGTGGGTACAAGCGTACAACCTCTGCAGAGTGTTAAAATCTATTCGAATAGCCGAGTCCACGGTCACGGACATGGCTTTGGTTCGCTCCAAGAACTAGCATGGGATGGGTGCTATCTCCTTGATGTGTGAGTTGCTTTTGAGAATAGGTCCGCCGCCTGCCGCCGAAGGTTGTCGTGGACGGGTGTCCGGCAACGTAAAACTTGACCAACCCCTTAATTTCTTAACTTGATGCTTTTGCTAAAATGCTTTATAAACTGAACCCTTGCATGTGTAAAACTTGCTTTATTGCAATGTCAAACCTGATGGCCTTTACCTTGCTACTGCCAAATGCATACCTTTATCCATTGATGGTAGGGTAAGGGTTGCGACTTGCTGAGTACTTCTGTACTCATTCTTGCTTGCTGATTACAGAGGAAGATCCAGACTTCGTCGACGCCGACGGTGAGGAAGACGATTAAGCTTGGTCTCGTCCGCACCCGAGCTGCCTGTGGCATTAGTCTACCGCTTAGATGCTTCCGCTGGTTGAGGACCTAGATGTTATCATCGGGGTCTGGCTTGTACTGGTTGTTTGTTATCTTTTAATATTCTTGTTGCTTATCGATCGACCCTAGCCAGGTCGCGACTTGTAATATCACCTGTTGTAAGACTTGATTGTACCAGCGACTGATCCAGGGACTGGTATAATAAAGTGTTCTAGCTCCTGGGATAACTGGGGCGCTTCAATTACCTTGGCGGAATAGAACCTGACGAAGGCTCTGGACGCGGTGTCTTTCGTCGCCGTCGCCTCCATCCGACCGTCGCAGGAGTGGGAGCGGCGGAGTGGCGGCCGCGCCGCCTGCGCCGCCGAGACGACCTCGACCACCCAGGAGCTCTCCTCCCGGGGCTTGACCTCGAAGTCCATGGTGACGGTCCTGACTCGCCGCGTCTCCCCGAAGCCGGCGCGGAGGAGGCGGCCGAGGGGCCCGGCCAGCGTGAGGCAGCCGCGGCGCTCCCCGTCCCGGCGCGCTGGCGTCCAGAGGAAGGCGCTGTCGTTGGGCGTGGACGGCAGGCCCTGCGCGACCCTGCACCTGGTCGCGGCCGCGTCGAAGGCCGCGGCGCGGTCGGCTGCGCCGAGGTAGAGGCCGCGGTGGCCCTGGAAGCGGACGTACTCGTCGCCGGCGGGCCGCTCCACCGCCCAGACCGTGCCGCGGGGGTTGCGGCGGTAGCCGTGGGAGACGGCCTCCGCGTCGTCGGCGCAGAGGTACGTGCCGAGGTGGCTCTTGAGCCGCACCGACCGCGCGTCCTCTAAGAACTCCATTGCTCTTCTGACCGCGCGCGGAGGAGGGATCAAGATCAAAAATCCAAGAACCGGTGGTGTTTCTTGATTTTGGTGTGCGAGCGGCGAAGGGAAGGGGGGCAACCGCCAGGAGGAGGTGGTTTGTCTTGGGCGGGAGGAACGAACGGGAAAGGGTGGATTTCTTTTCCCACGACCACGTGTGACAAGGTGGTCATCGCCACCGTTGTATCGGATACAATTACCGCTATAGTTTTTTTTTTTTGAGTCTTTTACCGCGATAGTTTGACGGGAACTGGGTGGTGTTGTTGTGGGAGCGGTTCCCTTTTTTTTTTTTGAGTCCCGTGAACAGTATCCCGGTTTTTCCGTTCCTGAGAACTGGGTGGTGTTGTACGAGCGTTTTTTTTTTTTGACGAACAGTTTCTGTAGGAATTGTTCCCAGAAACATTTTCTTCGATTTTTTAGATTTCCATGGGACCAGTGTCTGGCTCACAGTTTCGTGGAGTCCAAATCTGGAGCCGCCGACTCCACTGTGGTGGCGGCCGACTCCCCAACGCCGACTCTCCTCCACGATGGGCTGCTGCATCAATCCGGCCAGCGGCAACGACGACGACATGGCGCGTCTCGCTGCGGTGAGCCGAAATCCGCCGGGCTCTTCCCTGGCGGTCGAGACCGCACCGGCGTCGTCGGAAGCAGCGACGATGGGGCGGAGCATCGGTTGTGGGCCAGAATGATGCAGCACGGTGCCCGGCGGCGGCGCCCGGTACCAAAGCGAGGTCGTCGGCGAGAGTGACACGCACACTGGTTACGCGCGCAAGTAAGGTCACTCCCCAATTGCCACATTGTTTTGTTCTTCTCGCGTTGGTGGCTCGATGTTTTGCATCACGATTTGGAATTGCTACTGTCATTGCGGTAGATCGTTCTGTATGAATGGTAATTAGCTTGCCAATTAACATAATTTAGTGAGTTGTCTGGAAATGTTGAGTCTGGCAATTCGTAATGTCTTTGGACCATATGTGGTCAGTGGTCACTGTTCCATCATCCGGATTAGCAGCGGGTATAATTTCCGTTTAGCTAGAGATGGTTCCAGTGTATGTACAGGTTACAGGCACGGTGTCATTTTGATTGATTGAGCACACACACGAAAATGAGTTGCATTGATGCTTGTATGCTTTTAATCAAGGTGTTTGTTTGCCAAATATGATATTCCTGATGAGCAAAGTTGTCGACATAGAACACTTAATTATTATGACCCTTGGTATGACTAATTGGCTAAACTGTTGTCTGAATCCTGCTGTTTCAATACAGATGCAGATGTGCACCACAGGGCCAAATGAACGAAAGCCGGTCATAGGGAGGCTTACATCATTGGAAGAGGCTTTGAGGGACTTTGAGGCGAGGTGTGGAGGCTGCATAATACGACCAGAAGAAGGGTTGGTTTTTGATTCTTTCGATGAGGCCCATGAGCTTTCCAACTTGCATTTGTGGGAGAGAGGTTTCAAGTCTATGTTGCACTGGTAGTGAAACCAACAACTCGGGGTACGAGCTAATGAAAGAGATTTCTTGCATGTGCGAGGTAAATTCCTTTTGCCATGTGAGTGCGACCTTACAGAGCATCATTGCATACCAATCTAAGCTCTGTTTCCTATCGGTTGCATACTTGCAGGGTTGGCCTAAGGAAAATAGTAAGACCTCAGTCATGTGTGGTTGCAAGACAAGAATCGTCCTCACGAGGACAGATGACCACGGTTGGTATATCAGGTTGTTTGTAGATGAGCACAATCATAAACTGTCAGAGAGTTGTGGAGAGAAGAGACATTGGCCATCCCACAAGCACCCGGATGTCCATACAAGGGATATTGTGAAATACCTTAGGTAGAACTACATCAATCTGGGCAAGGTGTGCTGGATCATGTAGAGTATGTTTGGCTCCGACGCTCCGTGCAGAATACACCTTTCACAAATAGGAAACTAAAGACACTGCTCCGAGCTTGCACGTCAGAGTGCAACTGATGACAAAAAGAAGACAGTAGAGCTCTTTATGAAGCTGCGTGATGAAGATGCTGAATTCGTATACAAGGTTGATTTCGATGATGACGGAACAACAGTACAATACAAACGCTGATGTGGACGAATGGGAAATGCAAGATGCAGTATGCATTCTTTGGAGATGTTGTGACATTCGATACAACATACAAGACAAACCTCTATGGCATGCCTTTCGGGATGTTTGTCGGTGTGAACAACCATTTTCAATGCGCACTGTTCGCAAATGTGCTGGTGAGGTCTGAGACAATTGCCAGTTTCAGGTGGGTTTTCAAGCAGTTTGTCAGCATGTTGGGCGGTAAGGCACCTATAACAGTACAAACAGGTATACATGTTTCCTGTTTGGTGAAGGAGCACCTAGTTCAGTACTACTACTGCAGCAAAGAGTGTGGCTTCAAGGACTGGTTCCACAAGCCACTACACTACATGCTTAGTATCGAGGAGTGTGAGAGAGGCTGGAGAGCTGGACTATGCTCATGACTGAGTATGGGCTGACGAAGCATCATTTCCTCTGTGGAATTTATCAGGAGAGACACATGTGGGCAAAAGCGTATTTCAAAGGTGTGTTCTGTGCTGGGCTTGCAGAATCTTTCTTAATTGAGTAATATGGATTGATTTCCTAATTCCACCTGAACATTATTGACTGATTGGATAAAGCTCCTCCTGGCTGAACTCCTCTTTCCTAATTCTCAATACATGTTCACAACAGGTAACATTGAGTTTCCTTTGCTTGTCTTTGCTATTGCTGGCTTGCTACTAGGGCCTACGCTTCAATTAAATGCCTGTTTTTGGCAAAAATAAAATGGTGAAAAAGATATACAATAACAATAACCTTAATTTGAGACAGGAATTTTTTTTTATCAAATGCATAAAAGCAGTTTTCTGCCTGTTTTGCTCTGCAAATATCATGCTTGAAAAATTCAAATTGAAAGGTAATTTTGTTTACCCTTTGTCTATAAAACTGGTGACAGAAATTTGAAATCTGAAAAAGTATGAAAATGTCAGTGTAAAATTTCGTATTTTGATATGCTTCTCAAATTAGGGTCGTTGAATAATTTCGCATTATCAAGAGCTTTAAATCTCATTTAGTCAACCACTTAAGATATACTCCTTGTGTTTTAATATTATTGGCGTTCTGACAGCTCAGGCCAGTTCTTTTCTAGTTCATTTGCCTGTCGCGAGCGACAACAATTCGCGAACGGAGGGAGTATGTTCTTGTGCCCTTTGTGATGCCACTGGTATATTAGTTCTTGTGCTTTTGCACTGCTTGCTCAGTTCCCTACTGAAGATTCATGCATGTATCTTGTTTGAATTTTTGAAGAGAACAGTACACTAAATTCATTCTTATTTTTCTCGTTCCTCTTTATCTCATATGGAGTATCCTTGAGAGGAATAGTATTCTGATTTCTGAAATTCCGGATTGCTCTTTATTTTTATGCATATATCCTTTGTTCACCAAATTCTTTGATGCACTGCAATGACTCATGGCAACCCTTTTCAAGTTCCACGTTACCAGTCCAGAATACAGGTAATATTTAATTGCCTTTTCTTTTTGTTAACATACTTTGTTGCCTCTATTTTGTAACATGCTATGGGCTTCATTTGCTTTTGTTACATTTCGATCATAGCTTGTATTGCATTTCATTTTCCAGATCTTTTTTATTATGTTATTTAATGTGTTCAAATGCCGGAAATGAAACCCGGCAAGATTCAATAATAATAATAGTAGCAGAGCAGTAGCATAGTAGTAGCAGTAGTACTAAATCGTGATTCTGGAATGTGGAGAGATGCCATCTTTTGTTGTGCCTAAGAGATTGCTTAACGGGCAATTGAGGTGTTTAAAGTTTTGCTGAGTGTGGAACTTTTACATTTTCAGATGGAGCATCAGAAGGTGATCCATGGGTTAAGACAACTGTATGTACGACCGAAGATGACTCTGATCCATGGAGTAAGAAAACAGTACCTTAAGCTGATGGTGACTCTGATCCTTGGGGTAAGAAAATGGGTTCTGCTGCTGATGACTGTCTGATCCGTGGAGTAAAAAAAACATCTTCAGCTGTGGAAGTATGGAACAGCACTGCTACACGAAAGGAAAGTTCTAGTGACAATGCATGGGGCAAACAAGCTGGATTTGGTGAATCAGATGCTGCTAGCAGCTCTTGGGACAGACCAACAGTCAGGTTTTTTGATGGAGAGGCGAGTCGGGCAGTCGACCCCCTTCTAGCCACCTAGGCGCATAAGGTGCGTGGCGAAGCGATGCCTTAGGCTCTCCGCACTCATGTTCCTCTATTTGCTTCCTCTAAAAAGAATATTAAAAGGAATATTCTGTCCTGCTCATCGAGATTCTTTCCTCTATACTAATTTCTCTCGCACCCATCGTTCCTCTATATTCTTCCTCTATCCCAACTACCACATATTTTATTCAACCATCTCCAACTACCATCTCATTTTAACAAACACATTTCTTCATAACACAATCATTTATAATAGTTATTCTAAATACAAATAAATTGTAGGGGTCTTTCATAAATATCTAAGACACAGAAAAATCAAAAACATTACAACATAGTACAAGGGCCGATTTGCAAAATTCCTATACTAATTTTTATTCCCGATCTCCACTGCCTTCTACCTCCGACGCCATCGCCGCCACCTTCGACGGCATTGCCGTCACCTCCCCCTGCCCCGGCCCCCTCCACCTCCTCTCGCCGCCTCCCCTCTTCCTCTTCCCCCGGCCGCTTCTCCAGGGTCCTCTTCGGCCTCCTCATGCTCGCCGTGGGCCACCTCGCCGACGAGACCCGCCCGTCCGGCGGCGGCTCGCCGCCGCTCTGCGGCCGGCAGGGGTCGCGAGGGGGCGGCGGGCCGGAGCCGCGGAGGGCGTGGAGCTCGTCCGAGCGCGCCGACGGGGCGGCCCTGGTACTTCTCCTCTCCATCTCCGCCTCGTCGACGGTGGCAGCGTCCAGCGGCTCGCGCGGCACGGCGAGCGCGCCGGCGGGACGGTCCTGGTACTCGGCCACCGGGATTGATTCGGCCATGGTGCGCGAGCTGCGCGTCGATGGAGGAGGGAGACGAGTTGGGTGGGCCTCACACGGCGATAGCGGGATTCCTCTGTCGCGCTGCGAATAGCGGAAGCTGCGCCTTCCGCTTCCGTAGCGGAAGCGATAGAGGAGCCCGGTGCAGGGCATTTTCCTCTATCTGCTTCCTGAAGGAAGCGGTGGCGGACACCAGTGTGGGCAGCCTTACTACACATCCTAGGGCGGAATTGCACCAAAATTATGTAGACTTCACTTATGTTTGCTTGTTGAGTAGAACACTTCTCTCGCTCCTGATTGCTCCTGTCCCATGTCATGCATTTCCCCTGTAATGGTAAACATGTAACTTGCTGTAAGTAGTAATATATACAAATTCAGTCCACTTAATTGTGTATATGTGAGCTATATGACAATACCTTGTGCAAAATCTGACCTGTTCTCTTTTCTCCCAAGCAAGCTATACAAACAGGAAACATTGAACTGTTAGAGACATAGACATTCAGCAGTATTCAGATTTCAGCAGCACACAGGAAGCTTAAATAAAATTACATCACAGCAGTTCCCAAAGTTTAAGATTCTAGAGACGAATGAAAGTGGTCAATAATAAAATACAACGCATTATCAAGGCTAGACCTAGGATGGCAACAGAGCAAGTAGTCTGAATTCTCACCTCAACAGCCGACTTCTAACACTCAATATCCATCATCAACTCGTCAGGGATATTAGCAGCCCCATGTCTTCTCCACCATTATTGGAACCATCGGTTGTATCCTCGGCAAGGTTTCAAAAACCGTTCAAATCATGGCTACAGGACCGGACCGGTTTTATTCTGGAAGCCCCTGACCACCAGCCTCGTCCCCACTGTAAAACCGGTTGGTAAACCGAGAAAGCAAACCGGCAATGGGTTTACCGGTTGGTTTTTCCTTTCATTCCGTGGATTGCAATAATTATCTTAGTCGTGAATGAAACAAATACTTGGATGCTGAAGATGCACAAACTTTACGTGCAGTATTTTGAACAAGAAGTTTCTTTTTAAAGGGAAAGGCGGCAGGTGTTCTGCCATTTCATTAGCGAAGGAATTGAACAAGAAGTTTGAAGATTTTTTTTTCTTTTTTTTTACGCTGCATTTTTTTTTAGATAATGGGAAAAGAGTACCTGGCCTTGACCTCAAGAGAGGCTACAGCCGTTCATTACAAAATTGCAGCACTTCCGTCTGCACTTACACGAACCAAGTAAAGCAAACTAGACGACATGACCAATATAGTTTGATGAAGAAATTTATTAATGACCAATTCTATTGGTAAACCTCCATCCATGATTGGCGAAGATCTGCATAACCAACACCTCCAGAGCTAGGCATGCATTCTTCATCGTCTCCTTGTCTTCATTTCGCCGTTGTAGCTGCGCCCAAAATCTGAGCCAATGAGTGCCCCGGTAGAGTACCTGCATATAAGTTTTAATTGGAGATTTGTCAAACACCACATCATTCCTACTAAGCCATATAGCCCAACATAAAGCAGAAGCTCCCACTAACAGTTGCCTTTTCAATTTTATATCAATCCTCCATAGCCAGTTACCAAATAAATGAATAATACTTCTAGGAGGTTGTAAATTGAAAGCAAACTGTACGGCTCTCCATAGGAATTTTGCGAAATGACAATCGAAAAAAAGATGTTGAATCGTTTCATCACAAGAACAAAAACAACATCGCCTACTCCCATTCCAATTCCTGCGCGCTAAATTGTCCTTAGTGAGAACGACCACCTTTTTTAAATACCACATGAAAATCTTAATTTTTAATGGCATCTTAAGCTTCCATAGATTCTTGTCAAACTGAACATTACCATTGCTAATAAGAGCATCGTACATTGAAGCAACATTGAAGCTTCCATAGGAATTTTACGCTGCATAGCTGGATGAAGAGCATATCCGGACACAGTTTTTTGTCCCCTTTGAGTACTGTATATAGTTTCCATGAATTCTGCTTGTTCTGCTTCGTCTACGGGCACTTGGGACCTCCCCGCTTGGTCTTCCAGTTGTTGTAGCAGGGGCAAGACTCCTTGTTGCCGTAGGTGCCCGCCGGCACGCACAGGCACGCCGCGCAGCACTTTTGGCAGAAGAACATGCACGGCTTCCGGTACGCCGTCGCCGAGCACCGCGCCGCGCAACGCCCGCCGCACTCTGTTCGTCGTTCACGAAAACACACAAAGGCCTTTTATATATCTGTATGTGTTTGCAAGAGTCTGTCAGGAATTCAGTCAGGTGTAAAAGTACGCACCTTGGGGCTGCAGGCTGCCAGGAGTGACACCATACTGCATGCAAGATTTTTTTTAAATAATATTTTTTTGCTGAGAACTCCAGAAATAATACCAAAAATTGAAAAATCATAAAAATAATACCCTGTCATGCGTTGGACGCACGAAAATACATTAGTCGTGTGTTGAACGTAAGAAAACAGAGTAGTCATGCGTTGAACGTATGAAAATAGAGTAGTCGTGCGTTCAACGTACCACTACTAGTTTTCATGTGTTCAACACACGAAAATACCACGTATGGCCCGGCAAGAGACGTATATAGGGTTTTCGTGTGTGGAACGTACGAAATTTGATTTCGTGTGTTGAACGTACAAAACTTGCATTTTCGTGTGTTGGGCGCTAGAAAATTTAGTAGTGGTACGTTCAACGTGCTAAAACTAGTAAAATAATTTTTTTATGCCATGCATTTTTGGTTTCTCATATGTTTAGGATTGAGAGTCAAAATTGTGTGGTTTCCAAAAAATTTTTTGACGTGAGTAAAGCACTAGAAAAAATGAATTAGAAGATAACCCGACTTGAATGAAACCCAGCAACTCATTTAAGTTGCATTGGATGCTCTGCAGGGATGTGAATGGTGGTAGGGCCATGCACTGGTAAGGCAGCCATGAGGCAGAGTCACTGTTAGACATGATGGACAGCGAAATGACGAAAGCAAAATATTACACATTGGTGGTAGGGCCTTCCACTGATGTCGACTGCACAATCGCTTTCGGTGGGAGCACTGTTTGCTTTTTCAGTGAGGCAGTGCATCACTTTTGCTTTAAGAACAAACACAGTATGACTCATAAATAGCTTCATCATAAAATAGTACAAACAATAACTTAGGTCCCGATACATGGAGTGAAGTAGAACAAAGATTACAAATACTAGTTGCAATGGCATGTACGGAACACGTGACGACTACTATCATAATTGTGTTCCGATCTAAGCCTGACATGCCTTAGGGGAAAGTTTAAAACAACGCCTACGAAGTTCATCCTCTGTCATCCTTAGACCTGTTTCTCTAAGGCCTTCTATTGAGTGCAATGCGGATATTTCCCCTTTCTGAAGGCATCAGGACCTGCCGCCCTAACGCGGCGAGCTCTCTCGCGCATCCTCTCCCTTTCGGCCTCGCGGGCCTCATGAGCCAGGCGATCTTCCTCTTGTTTGCGCCTCCGTTCCGCGTCCTCCTTTTGCTTGCGTTCAGCTCCGTACTTGCGTCAACGCTCTTCCTCCTCCTTCCTCATCTTCCTGCATTCCTCCTCTCTCCTTCCTCAGCTACCATATCAAGCCAATGCCTTCTTGCACGTTGAGCGACATGGTAGACATGGGCTATATCCTCTGGTGTCTGCTCTATGTCGACATACTCGATGAACTCACAGAGAGACGGTGGGGACTAAAATTTTATGAACGTATTAGTAAGTAAAAATCAACGGTTCAAGTAAAGAATGATGAACTACAAGTAGTTACCCTTGGCCTCCCATCGGAAAAGTAAAGACCATGCTATGGTGGGTCATATTGGTAGTTGTTGCACATCCAAAGCCTCTTGCCGTAGTCATCACCGAGAACGAGTGACTTCACTAGCCTGCATGGAGTGCCACAGAGGCACATAGGAGTGATGAAGCTATCTCCGAGAGGTAACGTCTCTTTGTTGAAGGGTGGGCCATTGGGAAACTCCATAGCTGTGGGACAAATTCTGGTGACGGACGATGTGTGCGTTTTATAGCCATAACTAACGTGGTCTATGGACGAAGACTACAAAGAAAAGAAGAGGAGATGTCATCGGATGCTCTGCAAAGTTGCCCGTGAATGGATGTGTCGCCATACGAAAACAATAAATGCGTGTCGTCACGTCACTAAAGGTTGTCTAGTCATGTTGCAGTGCAGAAGTTAATAATAAAATATAGCTAGTGCTTAAGTTCTGAATATTACAAAAACAAAAGAAATCTACTAGTCAAGTAGTCAACCCTGACCCCTGCCCTGACCGTGACCCCTACCTCTGCCACGCTTTGCCCTGCGTGCGGAAGGTGGGACCTATGCTTCAATGCCCTGAGCACCCTGAGGACGATCATATGCCGACGGAGTGTAATAATCCAGGGGGGGCGGGCGCTCATGTCTTGGGAACTGGCAAACCTACATCTGACCAACGTCTGCCAGCGTCTCCTGAGTGAACGGAGGAGCCCTGTAGGCCTGTGTCATCATGTCAGCATGAGGGTCTGTGTCATGAAACATAGACCCACTAGATAATGGTGACGCACGTGAGAACATGAGAACATGGAATGTGTTGCAGCTTCGGCTTGTTGCAGTGCATTCACACCATCCGTTTAATTCCTGTCCTAAATTCACCTCTTGGGTCACAACTCTTGTCTCGCTTTCCACATCCCCTTTCAATCTCAGGGTTATCTCGAAACAATGGTCACATACGTCCATGCTACGCACCATGTGTTGTAGTGACTTCTCGTTCTTTTCTGCCAAGTGCTTCATCATAAATGAACAATATGGCGTATTCACGTTCAAGCTCTGAATAACAGCAGCCGCGTGCCTCTTTTGGTAGTATCGAACGAGACCATGCAGTATGCCCTCAACGATTCCCACCAGAGGTGAGCCATGCAAGCCTCTAATCACCCAGTTGTATACCTCAGCATTGTTTGTAGTCATGATGTCATACCTACAGAAAGAGGCAGGGCCAATAAGTTATAACATATAAATACTACATCGTAACAACAAATGTAGGCACATAACCAATAGACAGTAACGCGAATCTTGCACCGCCAGTGTCATACACCTTTGCCCATTTCTCCTTTGGTTCAGCTTTGATCCAGTGTGAAAAACACTTGATGCGCCTAGCTGACCTTCTTCTAACATTAGGAGGGTCCAGTCCTTCTCCAAGAGTTGGTAATGGTTCTGGTAAAGGCTCATCAGGTGCTCCTGGTGTCTTATTTCGCTCTTTGACGTGAGACCTTGTGCTCGTATCAAGTTCCTCCCAAAGAGCGCCAAACTTCCGCTTTTGGTTCTGGCTGCACAACCTCTTGAACATGTCCATCAATGCCTTGCTCTTAAATTGCTTACAAAAATTAGCACCCATATGACGCATGCACCACCTACTCTGCAAGTCAGGCCATGGATACGGCTGATCCGTCCCCTCTTGCAAAGTCTTGATGGCCGATAAGACCCCAGCACGACGGTCATGTATGATGCAAACATTTGGTCGATCACGAACAACTCCTGCTTTCAGGTGCCTGAAAAACCAAAGCGCCAGCTTGCTTTGCTCTCCCCCTCAACAAACGCAAATATCAAAGGAAGTATCTGGTATTCCCATCAACTCCTATTGCGATCAATATTTGACCTTTGTACTTGCCAGTCAAGAACGTGCCATCCACGCAAAGTACAGGACGACAATGCTGGAACGACCGAATACACTGACCCAAAGAAAAAAAGACACACCGGAATATCCTTGGTTGATCATTAGCGAACTCAGTTTCCTTGAATGCGATGTATGTCCCAGGGTTTCTTGCCTTTAGAATGTCAAGCACACGAGATAGATTGCAGTATGAAGTCTCATAAGTGCCTTAACGTTCCTCTAAGGCCTTCTGCTTTGCGCTTCAAGCCTTTTGGTAACTAATCTCATACTTGAATTGACGTGCGATGGAACGCTGTATGTACGAACATTCTGTGTCCCTCTTCTCGATAATCTCGTAGAACAATTCATTTGCTACCAGTGAAGCAGTGAGGTTGCGGTGCTTTCGACCAACATTTTCCAATGTGCAACTGTGTTCGACAACTCTAGAGGCCACCCAGTGCGTCTCGTGCTTCGGCTTGTATGCATGAACATAAAAATTGCATCCATCATTTCTGCACTTCACGCTGTACTTAACTGGGCTAGAGTTCACAACATACACCTCTCTAAGTGATGTCACTCCCAACGCGCTACGGCGTCTTTCAGTTCAAAACGATTAGGGAAGACCTGATTCAGTTGAATCATGCTTGATCCATACTCACAACGAGAACCATGGTTGTCCATACTTTCATCCTCGCTTTATCTGGTCTGTTCCATTCATCTGGGATGGGATTATCGAACCAATTTTCATCGTCATCATCGCCTTCCTGATCATCATCGTCATTGACAGAATTAGCTAACATATGCTCCTTATGCATTGCATTACGATCCAAGTTCTCAATGTCTTCAAGTACTGCTTCATTATCCTCACCCGCGTCGGCCTGGCCCTCAGCAACCTCAGCCTGACCCATGTGCCCATGCTCAACCACCTCCTGCCTAACTTTCTCCGTTGCCCTTGCAATTTCATGATGACGATTATTTTGTCCAATCTCTAATGTTGCACTGGTCTGTGAAACTGCATAAACGTCATCATACAATTCTCTCGGATACGCTTGCACTAGCATAATGAAAGAAGCATGTCGTTTCCGACACCAATTCAGCCAGCTCAACCACTTCTCCGTCCGACGAACTTCCTTCAGCTCCCAAAAAATTGGGTTTGTACTAGACTCCACAAGCATTGCACCTTAACAGAATAAACCATCGGGTCTAGTTGAATAAATCGGATCAACCACATTCTCATCTCTATCATCCTTGTGCCTTCAGGATTAGGGTGCTCAATATCCACAAAAGGAAAATTGCTCAAATCAACACTATATGGACCATGTCGGATTTCCCCAGTGCCGTAGTAAATTCTAAGACTTGCCATATTCAACGTGACCGCGCCTAAAAATGATAGAACGAGTTAACAATATAAATGCTTCGATCAATATATGTAGCCCCTTAAATACTATACATATGCCTCATTAACATATTCTTACTATGTTACTTAGTTGTATCAATATATGTAGCCCCTTAAATAATTTAGATGAATAATATGCATGTTCGAAAACAATTTCAAAAATATAAATACACATCAATACTAACTAATTTTTATTTTACAACACTAACTTCTAATTTATTTATAATAGCAAACTATCTAACTCTAATAATGTACACCTATTCTATTTACTTAATCTAATTCAAAACAAAGTAAATCACATTTTTCTACTAAATAAACATAATTTACATCTATTCTGCAAAAATTGCATATACTAAAATTAAAAAGCTCTAAACAGACTAAATTTACATAAATTATACTCCATTCTACTGTAAACAAAAAACATTTAAATTCAATACATTAAAGAAATATATATAAAAAAAAACCATCTTCTTCTACCTCTAGCCGGCCGGCTGGCCGGCAGCCTCTCCCCGCCGCGCCTCCTCCCAGCCCCGGCCGCGCGTCCCCGTCGGCCCGCCGCCTGGCACCCTCCCCGCCACTCGGCCGCCCGCTTCCCCGCCGCCGCCGCCCGCCGCCTCTTAGGGCCCGCCCCGAATCCCGACCACCAGCCCCGCCGCCTAGCTCGCCGCCCCGGTCGATCTGTCGGCAGAGAGAGAGAGCGTCGGGAGAGAGTGCATTGGGAGGAGAGAGAGAGAGAGAGAGAGAGAGAGAGAGAGAGAGAGAGAGAGAGAGAGAGAGAGAGAGAGAGGAAAACAGAGCACGCGCAATAATTGGTAGTAGTCGTGCGTTGAACGCGCGACGACCAGTTTTCGTGCGTTGGATGCACGACTTCTCTGTCTCGCCGGCAGCTGGTTATCGTGCCCCCTGACGCGAAAGGGGGTAATCGTGTATCCAACGCCTGACTACTCGCCCTCGTACGGTATCTGGCCAATTTTCGGACGTTCAACACACGAAAACAGGTATTTCGTACATTCAACGCGATTTTCGTGCACCCAACGTACTAATATTTTGTTTTCACGCGTTCAACGTACTAGTACTTAGTTTTCGTGCGCCCAACGCACGACTGGGTAATATTTTTGTAATTTTTCCATTTTCGGTATTATTTCTGTAATTCTCAAGAAAAAAAATATTATTTTCAAAAAAAATCCCTGCATGCAAATTCAACGCCGAAACAAAGATCAGTTATAATCATGGCGCTAAGCATATGTGCTTCAGCATTTCGGTTGCCGCCAGAGCACTCACCGTAGGTAAGTTGTTGGGCACCTGGGCGGCCGGTGGAACAGCGGAGGAGATGCCTGGTGCCCGGGTTGGCCCCGGAGACGGCACCAAGTAGTAAGCGGCCTGAAAAATATGAAATCCGACGGCGTGATGCGATTGTGGAGTAGTGATCGGACAAACAAACTCTATCAGGTGTCAGTGGGAGGTTTGGAGAGAGAGGGAGGGAGACCTCGTACCTGGCATTCTACAGAGAGAAGCACAAGCACCATGAAGAGCAGCTGCAGCACCCCTCTATTCTCCATGATGATGACTGCTCGGAGGCAGCTCTTTCGATTGCAGGTGCTCGCTGTGGACTGTTGTTCTCGCCTCTCAAATCCCGTTTGCCTTGTGCGTGAACAACGCACACGAATGGAGGCGACCCCTTTTTTAGCCTGTGAGCTATCAGCCGCCCGCATGCACCGAAAGCGCTACAGAGAGAGATGCTACAGAATGCATGCGGCCTGCACGCCTATTGCTATCCAACCGGGGCCAAGCAGTAAAGCTGCTGTTGGATCCGGCCAACGCATGCAGTTTTGGTGGTTTCCGGCGCGTGGCCGCGCCGCGCCATGCGGGCATGCCGCACGGGCCATGGAGCTGTGGCAGATGGCAAAGCAAGCAGCTATCTCGTGTGTGGCAACTTGCGCAGCTGCACCGCGTCGTGACACGAAGCCCCAACCCACCTGGGTGTCGCTTTGGAGAGTGACTGAAGCACATGCGTTCAGCATTCCCTGATTTTCTGGTGCTTCCTTGCTGCTTATTATGTGCCATGCCATTGTGTTCGTCAAGCCATATGTATCGTTAAATGGCAGAAGCCACAAACCTGAGTCAACTTCTATTACGTGGCCTATAAAAAAAAGATGCAACGATTGGAATGGCTTGGCTCTAACATGCAACAGGGGCCCTGATTACAGCCTGCCGGGATGGCTTCTTTGGCACAGTTCAAGAGTGTGAAGTAGTTCACGAACTTTGGACCGCGGATACTTGGTTTTGCGCGGAGTCAAAATTTATCAGAGAGCTCCAGTCACAAGAACAGGGAAAAGTAACGCTATACTAAAGCCTGTGCTTTTGGTCAGCTGTTCCATCACGGCCGATAAACCAAACAATTCCAGGGCTGGACCAAGAACAAAGCTCCCCTGCCCATGTGAGGGAGTAACATATGCCAAACGCCATGCCGTTTTCACGCATGCTTGCCCGAAGCCTCCTCCCATGCTTGCTGACAGTACGCATCGGCAGGCAAAAAGATCCGGCCGGCACAGGCACATGGTTCGGAGGGAGCCGTGTGCGTCGTCCGCCACCCGATCGACCGGTCGCAGCCAGCGTCGCGGGTCGCCGGGTCGTGTTTGCCCTACCCGGCGGCCTCGCACGCACGACACCGTGCGGCTGATCAAGACGCGGCTAGCCTGTGTCTCGCGTCGCACACGGAGCTCGTTGGATTGCCTGACAGACGCCATCTTCTCCCGTGAACTTTGGATCATCTGCACCCCAATCTTCCTGCTGCCGTGTCGTCGTCATCAGCGTTGTGACGTAGTGGTTTGTGCAAAGATTGCGATGTATTTTTAAGCAAAACAATATTTTTCAGTAGGTGGTTTGATGAGAAACAGAAACAACAATGGAGCCACATTGTGAATCTGATGTCAAATTTTAATTTCACAAATCACAACCACAACTGATGGGGTTGAGATGGAATTTACAGTAAATTTACCTAGAAATCACTATATAGATGGTTAGTGAGGAGCTCGCATGATCAGAACAAAAAACACGTACGGAAGGACAAAATAACTCTAAAAGTTCGGCCAAACTACTATTCTAGCAGCAAGGCCATGCATTATCACCTTTTTTCTGTAGTTGAGCACGCTAATCCTGAAGTTATCCCATACATGCCAACTCAACCAGCTTTGTGAAATTACACGTCAGACGGGGTCGCAATACAGGCAGATGGATGCATGGATCGATAAACTAATCATTGAATGAAGCCATGTCATGTTTACAACCTAGTGAACAACCAACAAGTACCAAAAGTTCGGCCGCAAAAGGTGTTCATCACCTGCAAATCCGGTACACAGTTTATTCCAACTTATCAATAAAGAGAAAGAACTGACTTCCTATCCAACATGAGGTGCATGCAGATTGCAGAACAACTTCAGATCATGCACACCCTCGGGTAAGAACAGAAAACTGGTTCTCTGTTGCAATTAAGTACTGGAGGCAAAAACACATTTGAAACAGGGGCCACGAAACATCCCATATGTTCTTATTTTGCTTGAGGATGTGAAGCGATGAAGTCGACTGCAGTTTTGATGGAGTCAATCTTCTCTGCCTCATTGTTAGGGATCTCGAATCCAAATTCTTCCTCAAATGCCATCACTACCTCAACAGTGTCCAAGCTATCGAGCCCGAGGTCCTTCTGGAAATGAGCAGTAGGTGTCACCTGCAAGGTTTAATGGTGAAACAACTTGTTAATGATGATTTGTCAACATCTACAAATCTATGAGTTTGTACTCTTAACATTATTTCATACCACATATATAGTTCAGCACTAGAGAGCTATTTTTATTGGAGCTAGTAATTTGTACCACAAAATTAAATATAAATTAACTACCGCCCTTAATTAACAGAGATAATAATTTCTGTCCTCTTTGATAAAATCATTCATCAAGTTGGCTTACAATTTTCTCAAATAGCATTATTGCATGAAAACATTGCTACAGGCAGACAAATCACTACACGATCCCTGCCTTAAATTCTTGAATGGTGTGGCTCTGTTATGCTCCTTACGTCATCTACATAAAATCTGCAAGCATATCAGCAGGTAACCACAAGGGGGACACAATCGTATCGATAGCTATTTGCCTATTTCATGCCCACTGAAAATATCTAAGTCCACAATTTCAAGCTATATTTCAAGTTCCTATCTCATCCTTATGCGTCAAATGGAATTACTAGAGATATACCTATCTGGCACGCTATTAGCAGGCATGAGCATTGATGAAGACTACCGCACTGACTAAACTTGACTGAAAGTACTCAAATATAAACATGAACTAAATACGCCAATCTGGATCTTAGCACCGCAAGACCGAAGATTCTACGCCAAACATTCTTTCCCCACATTGAACACACACCATAACTCATGTCACATGCTCACGCCCAATTTATATAGAAACATCCATGGCGGGGTAATGAATCAAAGCAAGCATAGAAATTATTGCTGAAATTTGAAAATAGAACCAGGAGTCCACAATGGTAAGATAACAGTTACTGCAAACATCCTAGTTGCACCTGGCATACATTAAGCACAAATTCAAGATATGTAACATTAGCCACAAAAGTAATATTATCTGATCTGTGACAAAGTCACAACGGTACTTGATTCATGCAACAGGATACTCCCATCGATCCAAAACAGGTCATTTTAGGATTCCTACTGGTCAAACTTATCAATGAAAAAATAAGAGTAAATTCAGGTGGGGTTTTTGTGAAACAATATGACCATAAAACCTAGGGTTAAGGGACACGATCCAAATTACATGGGGTTTTGTGAGACAAGGACCATAAAACCCGAAGTTTTACGAAATTTTCTCAAAAAGAATAATTACATAGATTGACAATGTACCACTGATATTATTAGATTTAACATGAAAAAAATACATTCACATTATATCCTTTTTACTTGAAAAAAAACATATATTCATAGAGATGTAATCAATATTTCATCTTGGAAACCATGTCATTTTCCTAAATGACATATTTTGGATCAAAGGAAGTAGATGTTAAGTGAGAGTACAAGACAGTCCTCCTAATAACTAGTGGTCTGACATAGTGTGAATGCTCAACTTGGGTAAGTTTGGGTCTGCATCAAACTCATACAAGCATAGAATTGTTTGATAAAATGCTAAGATACTGAGTCACTTTCCACTAAAGCAGACCGTAGCCCTAGTACCCATCTGATCATAGATCTTTGCCATTTCAATCACAACTTGGCTACTTCAGAATCATGATATTAGACTACGTTCATTTTACGGTCAGAAGCTCCAGAAATCGGTAACTGAGAGTTAAAGTTGAATTAAAGAAAACACAACTTGACGCAAGGGAAACCCACCACATCTCAAGAAGCCAGAGCCAAGAGGATTGGTAGTTCGCCAGCTACTTAACATGCTTAATGATTTCAATTCATTGTATGACAACGTGAAATTTATTAACTCGCACAACCTAGAGCACTCTCCGTTGTCACGAGTACTGAATAAACCACTAATAAAGGGATTGCGTCCTTTCCGAATCAAGCATTCTAAGGTTGAATCGTGAAGAAATAGCCTATGTGTCCTCTAGCCCCTTCTTCCGTCTCCAACCGCTCTGAGCTAATGCTCCACAACCATTCACATTTTACTCTCGGATACTCATCGAACTCCCAATCATTCACAGTTTGCGAAGTCACCGCCTAGTGACGCAAGCTCAAAACCCTAAACCCTCCATCACAGATCCGGATCCACACGCCCAACCAACCGTACGATCCGCCGCACAAGCATCTGAAGCTACGAGACGGACAGCGCTCACCTTTGCTGGTTCGACCTTCTGGAAGTTCTTGACAACGGAGACGACGCGGTCGGCGACCTCGCCCTTGTCGAGGAACGACCCCTTTGTCTCCTCCGTCGTCGACAGGAGCCGCCGGGCGGCGGGGACGGACACCCCTGCCGCTGCGGCGGGCCGCGCCACCGGGACGCGGAGGTGGGCCAGGAGCGCTCTCCTCGCCGCCGCCATCGCCATTCTCTCCGCTACTCGATCGATCGGTGCAGGCGCGCGGAGGCGAGTGGGGAGGAAGAGGGCAACGTGGAGACCTCGAGCTTGTCCAGGCCGGTAGAAATCGTGATTCTCCAGCCCGTTTGTGGAGAATGCACCAATGGCCCATTTTAATGCCCCAGACGTCGAACTCGTGGGCTGAATGGAAGCCCACCAGTGCTGTCACTGCTTTCGTTCCAAAATACTCTCTCCGTTTCAAATTGAGACGCTTTTGATTTTCAGATATCACGTTTGACCGCTCGTCTTATTCAAAAAATTTATGCAAAGATGAGGACTTTTGACTTTCAATTTTTTTCCCGTGAAAGATGAGAACGATGGTGGTGGATGATGAGATGGCTATGTTCGTTCAGGTTGGAGTTTTCGTCTGTGATATATCTATCTGAAATGACGATTCTAAATGGTAGAATTTGCAGTTTTTTCAATATTTTATGCCTTCCATCAAAAGAGTTGACATTGATTGAGATGCTTTTGTAATCAAAAAATGTAATATGCTTTGATATTAATAAAATTCGTTTTTTATAAAAAGTTCTTGAGATAAAACATCTGATGGTTTGGAAGGAAGTCGAAGGGTGCTGACAAGTGCCATTATGTACTACGAGAGACCCACAGCCCGATGTTTTAACCTACCAAGCGAAACGCTAGATCGTTCACCAACCTTTTTATTCCTGCTTAAGTTTAACACAGACGATAGTACATTTTCACTGCAAAGAGAAAAACAAGATTTGCTGGATGCCACAGGAATTTTTGACAATGCAAAAGCTAAAAACAAACATGTTGAATCAAATTATAAAACTTGTTTACATGCGCACGATGGTTGAATAAGCATCGCTTTGTTGACTGGTCCGTTGAAGCCAAGGCACGTAGGTAACATGTTCTTAAACTTCTTATGACGGAAAAGAAAAAAATGGTAGGTAGATTAGATAGAAGGATATCTACGCTCTGTTGTAAGGCCTTGTTTGATTACCTCATGGATTATATAATCTCTGGATTACCATGAGGTTTCCGTGTTACTTCGGATTTGGGATTAAAAAAAAAATGAGGTTAAGGGTCCGACGTCCCCTGATATTTCATCAAGAAGAAGAGGCCCACCGAACCCTGCTGGGCCGGGCCTCACCGGCGCCCAAGAGCCACAGCCCATGTGCAAGGAGGTGAGCCAGAAAAACAACCAGGCAGCCTTGGTGCACTCGGCGGGGATGGAACCCGGGTCGACTACCTGAAAGAGAGAGCAGGCAGCCACCCGAGACGACCTCGCTTGGCACTTCGGATTTGGGATAGCTAGCTGAAATTAAAACATATGTTTTATTCGAATTTCAGAATATTTTAAGCATGGTTAAAAAAAACTTTATAAACTGGAACCATTTAACAAGATCCATAATGTAAAATGTTGTAGATTTGCAACTTGATATTCCATCCTGCAATCCTCTGGAGTAGAAAATAATTTCAATGGACAGTGAGCATTGAGATCCAAATCTGTAGCTCAAAGCCGAACTAGCGAACCCAAAAGTTACTAAAGCAAATTTCGATTCTTCCAGACACCAGAAACCCAGACTGTTCTTTTTAGCGAGGAATAATAAGGAATAGCGCAAATGCTAACTGGAGTGGCGCTCAGTATATAAGGGATTTTTTTCCTGAAAAGAAAAGTCATCTTTATCAAATGCAACAACACGTTAAGATCAGTACCTAGGTCGGGAACTACTGGAAGATGGAAGTTGCATGGAAACAATCTGATTAGTGGGCAGATACCCTCATATAACAGATATAGAAATCTTTCATTTGGTACATGATGCAACAAAAAAACTAGGCGCCATAGAGGCAGTGCTCTCCGCTGCTCACATCTTTACGCCGAGGCAATTTGACACCATTACTCTTTCGATGTTATTACCAGAAGGCCCAGCGCGCCAATCAGCAGATACTGCACCAAATGACAACAAATATCAATACCCTTTTCAGTAATGCAGAGCTGAAATATTATTGCTCAATTTTAGGACATCTTAACGCTACAGATTATCATGAAAAAAACTGTCAACTTGCATAAATTACACTAATAAAGAGAATGCACAAGGATTCCTATAGAACAGAAGCACTATCAGACTGAGGAACCAGAATAATCACTATTACATCTCAAGGGCGATCAGTTATGAAACAATAACAATAAGCATACCTTAATAAATGGCTTCTCAGTCATGATTATTGTAACCCACCCGACATATGGAAGATAGCTGTTCACAGTAGAAAATTTATATCAGCTATCACATTTCACCAGGCGTGAAAGCAGATGGATGCTGGTGAAGTTGATGGTTCTCACCCTACAGCACGGCCCATAATGTGGTGCTGCTGGAGCCAAAGCTGCCCATGAGCATATAGAAGACGATCATCCCCGAAATTGTTGTCACCTGAAAGGCAGTTCATTGGGTAAAGAGAATATTGCAGAGGAGCACAGAGTATCGTAAATTGGTGGCTGTTGGTTATTATTTTCAGAATGTTGGTAGATACCTTTTGTGAGGATATCAACTTCTGCGGTGTCCTGACGCTCGTGCACCTATACACAGAGAAGAGTAAACTCAAACTGAATCAGGAAAACCAGGCATTTAAAATCTAGAGCAAAAGGCAACAGCTACTGTGTAGACTATTCATTACCTTAATTACACGGTGAACAATTGGAATTTCACGACCCTGTGTATAGAAGAAGCAAATGAAAGTTTGTTGTCTTCAGAATTGTATAATCATATTACAATGAATATAATGTAGTATAGAGCAAACTGATAGATTTATGATTCAGCTACAAATTCTGATGTAATGGCTAAGCAGGACTTACATCAACATTAAAAACAACTATTTCTCCAGTGCGGATAGGATCCTTGCTCATGTGCAAAAAGAGGATATCACCCTGCAAAGTAAGATGATTAGTCATTCAAGTTTCATGCATACCAGTTCAAAGATATCAAGGCATAAGTTTGCAGGAAAGGCAACTAGCTATCGAGAAAAAACTACACAGTATGTAATGGACAACACAAAAATGATACAAACCTTTAAAGGAAAAAACTAGGTGTATAGTTGAGGCCAAAATTTTATAGCTCAAGGTTCTGAAGGCAATGTAATCATGTAACGGAGGCCCATTTAGAAGCTAGTAGCTAAGGAAGCAAATTCATTCAAATGAAAACAGAATAGAAATGGCCCAATTTCTGCCATTTACGTTGGCCACAGAAGAATGATCCCCCCCCCCCCCCCCCCCCCCCCCCCCCCCCACCCCCCCCCCCCCCCCACCCACACCACCCCATAACCACAAACACACACACACACTCCCCCATAACTGGATGAGCATATACTAAGGTCCGCATCATGTGGGCAAATATCATTAGAAGCATACAACATCAAAGCTAATTGTCAAGTTTTGCAAGAAGGTAACAAACCCTTTTAAATCCAGGCTCCATGCTGCCAGAGAGAACCACCACCACTGGGGACTCACTCCCGGTCACAACCATCATTCCCTTCCATATGATCAATGCCGAGGTAACAATCATACCTGCAAAGAGATACATTTGAAACTCGTTTATGATTCTCCTGTTGCAATCAACAATAGATTTTTTAAGGAAGTAAACACTCAGCCAAATCCACTACTACGTATCACAAATTCATAGATTAAAATAAGGCAAGGAACGGTGTCGGTAACAGCTGGCCTATACAGTATCTCAGAAAACACACACACAAAATCCATCTCTAGGCATTACCGAAGCGAGCATGTATGAGTCACAATAAACAGTAAATGGGAGCAGAACGAATCCCGAATTGCTTCTTTACGAACGCGTAATTATCCACTATTGTTCAAATCCGTGTGATTCTTTAGCGAAAACAACTCATCAAAGAAACATAAACCAAATCAAGAACCCATCCTTTCCCCTGATCTCACAGGCCAAAACCCTCTAGAAAATCTGAAAATGTTCGCCCCTCCACATCTCCCACCAAAACCCTTCTGGGACCCACTCCACGAACCCAAGAACTACTGGCCTCCCAACGAACAGATGCGAAACCCAAATACCTCTACACAAATCTAAAGAAAACAATGGGGGACAGCGGCAGCGGATCTCACCGAGGCTGATGATCTGCGTGAGCACCTGGCGGATCTGCATCGAGCGGATCGAATCCAACGTGTCGCCAACGAACCCCATCTCCCTCTCCCTCGGCTTCCGGCGGCGAACTCGACGACGGAGAAGAGGAGACAGCGAGCGAGAGAGCCTTCGCCTGTTTCCGTTCGGTTTTTTCAGACAGGACCCCGATGATGATCGATATTTCGGCAGTTCACCCTCGCCACGTCACAGTCGGGTTGCACGTCATTGAATCTATTTCGAAGCGTTGGATGCGGATCTGACGGGTGTAACTGTGTAAGGTTTCCTTGTTGGTCCGTACACGGTGGGCCGATGGCATATGGATCAGAGGTATGGGCCTGAGAGATACGGCCTGGAACTCATCTTTCTTATTTTTCTCAAAAATATCTTTTTTAAAAAAATCTGCTCCATTTGCAATTTTTCTCGAAACGAATATATACACAGATGTGGCCATGAAGGGCAATTTTCTTGAAAGGAATATATTAAGGTCCTTTTTTTTCGATGGAGGTCTTTTACTCAACTTCTCAAACTTCAACCTCCTCCTCCATCCTTAGCACCGCTCCATAGTCTGAAGTAAAACATCAAAGCCACACATAAATCTTCCAGGCAATTCCATCGATCATCCCAAAATGTTGGAATCCTACATAATGCAGCATTTCGGAACCACAACATCTAAGCTTTAAAAGGACATTTGATATAAATAGTTGAGGATGAAAACACTCGATGCCACCAAACGCTGATTCACCTAGAAATGACGTTTCTACTGCCAGCGCCTGCGAGGACATCAACCAAGAACATATCACTCATGCAAGGGAATGGCAAAAGCTCACTCTCTTCCTTCAGAAAATGTTAATATTTCAGCCTAAACAAAAAAAGGAGCCAACAACAAATACATTTAAGTGATGTCCCAATGAACTCCGATCGAAAGCTGACATATGACTTCTGTTAGCTTTGAAACTTAATAAGAACATCTAGGTCTACTAGTAAAGCTCTCACCTCCTTTTTGAAAGAGCTTGAGGGAAGGAGGAGGAGGAGGAGGAGAAGGGTTTAGAGGGGCCACCAAAGGTCCTCACGGCCTCACCATTGGCCAATTTAACAACCAAAGAAAATAAAATACTTTCTTAAATAATAAAAATACCACAAAAGAAAAATATATTTTCTTAACTAAATAAAATACCATAAAAGCATAGTGCCCCCCCCCCCCCCCTCTTGACCTTCAAAACACCATATAAAAAACTTAAAAATAATCCAAATGGATGTATAAATTTTGAAGACACCGCCGGTGGCGAGATGCTATCAAGATGCGCCACAAATTGTACTCCAAACAATGATTATTGAATAAATGATAAATGTTTTTGCATCAAATTGTTGGGAGAATTTGCGACAAAATATTTCACACCTTCTTGGACCATGTTTGCAAATTGTCCCACTAACAAGACATGTTTGTAAATCACCCATTGCTGGGAATGATTAGGCTTTTGTTTTCTACACACTACACATTTAAATAGCTTGTGTACAAATCGTCAAATCGTAATATGTGGTATATTGCAACAACTTGAATTGTTCAAGGGAGTAAAATGTATTTTTTCCTGTTTTATTACCGTGCTAATTGATTGTACCATTCTCTTAAAGAGTTAAGACAATCTCTTGATACTACTCCGTTACATGTTTTTACGCGCCGAGGTGCCCATAGTACATTAACAATATCGTTCTTACATAAGTTTCTCCAGCGATCATGCCACAACACAACGTGATCACCATTTCAGATAACTCTCCTTTCGACCATCACACTAAACACTGCTAGTAATAGTTATCCTGCTGGGCGCCTCCGCGTGCACTGTATCGCCTTCTTCAGCTAGTCGCAGCAGAGCTCGCAGAGCCAGCAGCAGCATAGCGCGGCAATGCTGATTGAATGAAGAAGAGATCAACGAGGCCGCATGCAAGGGAAAGGCAAATCAAT
Source organism: Eragrostis nindensis (assembly GCA_012490785.1). NCBI lineage: Eukaryota > Viridiplantae > Streptophyta > Magnoliopsida > Poales > Poaceae > Eragrostis > Eragrostis nindensis. Next base: position 295,410 of record JAAXCT010000581.1, read on the forward strand.
TAGAGGGCAGCATTATTTCTTCAATCACACAGGAATTGCGAGGACACACAGGTTAACCAAAGAATGAAATAACTCTGAATCAGAGGCATCAACTATCCAGTTGTTGCAGTACTAAGTACTGCTACTCGATCTGCAGGAAAAAGGAACACGCACCATCCCTCGATGAAGCTGCCCTCGCCACGCTTAGCTGTCGACTCGCGACGCAGCAATCCGCAGCACCTGTTCTTCTTGCTGCCGCCTCCTTGCTTCTTCACCCTCGGGTAGCCTGTAGTATGCATGGAGGATAGGTTGAAATCGATTATAGTTTGATCAGGAATTTACTGAGAACATGACTAGGATTATTTGCTGAGAGACGATATGATGCTCACCGGGAGGAGGCTCCACACTGTTCGTGTTGCTGTTGTTGTCCTCCATCAGACGATCTTAATTGGTTGGGGACTAATTACGAGCTAGCAGAAATCGATGGGCTGCAGACCCGTTTGTATGTGCAAGCTAATAAGATATGGCCGGTTTCTAGTTTGGTGGTGGTGTTCGGCCATGCGAGGTGCGCAATATTTATAAGCGCGCCGCACGCACGCAACGCAAAAGCTAACGACGTAGCAATCACATATGCTTTGCTCTCGCTGAATTACTTTGTTTTTAATTTCTAGCTCGATTCCGCAATATGGTATGTTGACCCAAATGGCATAGAGCATTTTGTTCAACGGTGCGAGGCAGCCAAGAGTGTATCGACAAGTGGGAGAATGCCTTGTTTTTTTATTCGTCCATACTGATGCGGCATTCAAAGAACCAGCAACGGTCTACAGGACTGCTCATTCGTTCACGTTCGTTAATTGTTGAACATGTTTTGCTCCAGGGAGAGGAAAGGGAGAAAAAGGTGTTTGACTCAAATTTGATGAGCTCATTCTGTATAGGCTTCCATTTAGTCCGGTTAATTGGTTTGAGGATTTTGGTTGATCAGAGTGGTTCAAAATTAAATATATACTCCCTCCATTCTTAAACTGATGTCGCCGTTGATTTTTAGTTACGTTTGACCGTTCGTCTTATTCAAAATATTAACTTAAATATGTAAAATTATAAGTTACATTCTTAATTTTTTTAGTGATAAAACAAATCATAACAAAATATATGATAATTTTTAAACTTTTTTGAAGAAGACGAATGGTCAAACGTAACTCAAAAAGTCAACGACGACATTAATTTAAGAATGGAGGGAGTATATTTTTCGATTAAAAATGGATCTATTATATATATATATATATATTTGACGACGAAAGGGAGCCACCACGTTCGCTCTAAAATGATAGAAATTCCCACGTTAATCTGAGAAAATAAAAAGAGAAAATTACCCACCACTGCCATTATGAAACAATTAGTCAGAAAACCCACTAAAAATATTTATAAAATCGTTAAATTAGAAATAATAAAAATAGCCAAAAATACCCCTCACACCTATTTCTAAATTACCCACCATGCCATTACAAGTCAAAAAACTAAATCTAGATTATAAAATATAGCTCAAAATATCTCTAATTCTTATTTTAAATTTACCAACTATACCATTATAAGCAAATAGCTAAATTTTGAAATAATAAAAATATCCAATAAACACTTAATTCTGATTTCTAAATACACCGTTATAAAAATATACTGTGATATATGTCTAGTTAGAATGTCACATTATCTTATTTTTAGCATGACACATTTTCTTCAAAAGATTTATTTGTAGCATGACACATTCTTTTTTTCTACCATGAGATATGTTAGTTGTTTAGCATGCCACGTTTGAACCAACCTCACTTCTAAAATAAAATCAAATACATTGTTAAATAAATGATGACTCATCTCACACTCAAATTGAGGGACGGTGAGAAATTCTCCAATCTATTTTCTACTATTTTATAAATATAGGGTATAAAATAGGTAATAATAATAAACTATATTAAACTTCTATAATAATATAAAAATATTTTAAATAGTATAGTAAGTCTACCCGCGCAATTGCGCTGACAGCCATACTAGTTTGAAATATATATTGGAGCATATTTTTTACTTTTAATTGTGGTTTGTTAGAGGTGAGCTGAAAATCCAAAGTAGACATATCAGCTTAGTTTAGCCTTTGTTAAAGATGTACATATGAAATGCTAGGGGTAAAGATAAATGTAACTGATATTTGATATAGAAGTCAAAGTTTTTTTTTTTGCGATGATATAGAAGTCAAAGATTTGCACTAGTAACATGGCAAAATCCGCCATGTGTAAGTCAGGCTACAAGGAAAACTACACACTGGAATAACTGAACCCCGTGTAAACGCTACCGGGTACCACTGGCGGAGCCACGGCTCGGCCAGCCGGGGCCGTGGCCCCCCCTTGACGTCAAGTTTTTCCTGAAGCCTATACACGCATACAACACTGGCAGGTGCAAGTGAAGCCTTAAGCATGAGCATTTCTACGTATATACATACTCTACACCATCCAGCAGCTAGCTAGTATGCCTACTCGCATCCATGCTGAAACGAACGCATCTATTCTCTTCAGTCTCCACTAGTATGCCTACTATGCGTCTATGCGGCTTTGCTTATCGGCCCCTCCTGCTATTTGTGTCTAGCTCCGCCACTGCCGGGTACATTTTTCCAATGTGCCGAACATATGCTCTATCTGAATGTATAAAATCTAAGATAAGAGAAGAATCTAGTTAAGATGTCCCAAAAGAAAAAGAAAAAAGAAGAGAGAAGAATCTGTGGATCAACGGTGAACTTTACTGTATTCGAGAAGTTATTACAGGACGACGATCCTGCTGATCGAAGGGGCCTACAGGTGTTTGGGCAATCCGGAGATGAAAACCGGTTACTCTACCACGTTCTGTTTCCTGGTCTTCCTTTCTTGTCGGCGAACATTCGCAGTTGATTAATTACGGAACCATGTGCATTTTCCCGGAGGCGAAGAAAACACCGAGGTTGGAGATGCTTCGTCGGTGCGTGCATGCATGCATGGCGCTTTACGTGCGAAAGTTTTCCCTTTTGGCGGCCTCTGGCTTCTGATCAGAGTGCCGTTGTGGTGAGGGCAATAAGGAATATGTTCGCCTGGCCCTTTTTGAAAAGAAAACGTTATCGATCGACCCTTCTTCTTTGCAAGTAGTCTCATCTTTCACACGATGCCCTCTGGCCAGCTCCAATGGGCAAAGGTTTGGCTTGCACACGATGCATGAATAAATATGGAGAGTTGGTTGTTTCATGTCCATCAAGCTAACAAATTCAGCAGCACAAAAAGATCAGTATCAGTTTTCTTTTGTTTTCAATGCACTAACCAAAGTGCGCGATTGGCATTGCTGTTGTGAATTGGTGATGCGCACACAGGTACATGTGGAATCATTCGTACTGCCTCCGATCCAGACCTGTTGCTGGGTGGCTCGCAGCATCGTCATCTCTACCACCGGCCAAACCGCCCTTTTGCCATTTGTTGGGCTGATTCCTTCCATGGGGCTTACGTCTGCTGCATAGTTCTAGTCAGACTTTTATCTTAGATTCTGTCTACCAGATCTCACGGGATGTAGGCTCCGATCGTCAAGCATCGTTATCAGCACGAGGTCACTATTTATCTTTTGCCAAGACGACTAGCAAATGCCAAATTCTGTTAAGGCGCTCTGCTGGGACACACTTCGCATCGTTGATCAACGATCCGCAGATGAACTATAAATTTCGCCTCTGTGAAGATTCTATTGACCAGTTGATCTTCTTGTCTTCTAAAGCTTGTGGGTTTCGATGCAACTCTTTCAAGGTCACTGGCTGCCCCGTTCTCACTTTCTGACTCTATAAACATGTACATGCACCAAAAATTAATAGAGAATAATAATGTACTTATTTAAGCATAAACATGTTCAAGTTTCAACCATTGCATCAAAACTGGAAAAAGTCGCACACATACCACATCTAAAAAAAACCACCTTCGTCTCTAGATATAAGCATTTCTGAGTTTGTTGAAAGATGAATGTTTTCAATTTTGACTAACAATATGTATAAAAATAAATTAGTTTAAATATAAAGAGATGCATATTAGGATAGTTAGTTTCACGATGAATCTAGCAACATCATTTATGTATAGTCAAGTGCTACGATTATTTGTTATTGATGGTCAAAGTTAAAGAAGTTTGACTTTAATCAAACCCAGAAAATGCTTATATTCTGAGACAAATGGAGTATTTATTTTAACAAAAATAAATTAATGTATTAATAATGAAATCTATTTATTATTTAGGGGTTAGCAAAAATACTAAACCCAAAATACCCCGGGCCGAACCCAAAGTATATCCAAAATTTCGGGTTTCGATCCCTAGTTCGGATGTAGGTTTTTTAAAACCATATTTCTTTTGGGTATTTCGGGTAGTCTGATTGGGAACCCAAATTATCCAAGACACCCAAACTGTGCATTTGCTAGTTAAGATGATATGCTACTTAGGGACTTTATGGTCAAATTGTGATGTGACAATATGTCTATCAATGGGCAGAAATGATTGCTTTTATGCCACTATCGTGTTATATTTTTGCGCCAAAATGTGTCTTGAAAATGTGTTGAAATGTTGCTAAAATGTGTTGGGTAGTATCGGAACCGAAATGATTTAGTTGCTACTCCGTATTTTCTACAAGAGAAAAGTTACCAAAATATAAATGTTCTTCAAATTCGGCAACAGCGTCCCTAGTTTAATTTCCTTTATACCATTGAGATATCTAAACTTCTTACTGTGCACCGCACCGGTCCATGATAAACTGAAAACAACAGTAAGCATTATTAGAGGGGAAACACCAGACTGACTGGAACACCGCAACAATGAAAGAAATTTTCAGCTGTATTTCATTCACAATATATTATCACAGTACAAAATGTTCCCGTAATGGAACATTTACAGAAAACAACTACTAACATATTAACCCGCTAGTCTGATCAAATCACAAATCTGACAAATTCGCAAAAAAAAAAAAACCCACAAATCTGACAGGCTGGAAGCTAAGGTACTACACAAACAGGGATTGATGACATCAGACGTTCACCCTGAGATTATTGTTCTCCTCTTGACTAAATTTCAAACAAGCTCTCCACACTCTTTGGTAACATCAATCTTTGGTAAACCATTTTCCCGTGGCCTGTTGATGCTCAGTCGCAGCAGAGCTCGCAGAGCCAGCAGCAGCAGAGCGCGGCGATGCTGTGGAGACGAACAGACACAAGACGCAGCAGAGCAGATTAGCTAACCTTGCAAAAAACTGTTGAGCATGGATCTTTGACAAGCTAGCTCGACGTACGTACCATCCTTCAATGAAGCTGCCCTCGCCTCGCTTGGTCGTCGACACCTTCTTCTTCTTCCTCTCGCCCGTTTCCGCCGCCGCACCATGTCCGCCAACTGCCGGGTAGCCTGATCGAACGGAGTATAGCAACGAATAAATAAGAGAATGCTCAGCAACTTGCAACCAATCGATTAGATTATTTCCCGCTGGGATCTCTTTGTGAAGTTCTGACGATCATCATCACCTGGCGGCGGCTGCGGGTTGCTCGCGTTGTTCTCCATTGCGTCTGCGGCCTTGTGCACGATAAACGCAACTTCAGAGACTACTGCGTTGGTTGGATGTTCCAAGATTCAAGTGAGCGACAGGCCTCCTTATATATAGGGGGCGCGGCGCGCATTCCGTCGATCGAGCACATACGTCCATGCCGTAGCAAAATTGTCATCTTGGACAGGATCAGAGGGAATCAATAGCTTTTTTTCTGCCGGCTTCTAGGCCGAAGCAGATCTGCAGAGGCGTGAGCAGAAGATTGCAAGGCAAGCCCCCATCGATCGAGAGCTTTTGGAACGTGCATGTGTTGCCTAGATAGATGCCGAGCAACTAGCTAGCTGGTCCAAGATTCTGTTGTTAGGTAGGGTAACAACCTTCTCGTGCGGACACGCGAAAATGAGAAAAGGTTTCGTGTCCCTCCGTCAGCAAGCTGAGACTGTTGTCGGCGTGCGGCGGCCGGCGTCGTCCTGGCAGATCGTCGCCGGTTCTACGGCGGCGAAGTAAGCAGATCGAGCCATCGGGGTATAGATGCTCTTGGACGATCACGGAGGTGGGTACGGCGCGTGTACCATAACTGATGGATTGGAATCCCCCTGCTGAGTGTTGAGACGGGTCTCGATCGATCTCTTCTTCCCTCCTGCGCTGCTGCCAAATCAAAAGCAGCAGCTGCTGTTTCATGGGGCCGTTCGGGGAATAGGTTCCTCTCGATCTAGTCGATACAGTTGGTGCTCTGCTTTGGCACTTTCTACAACGTTGGTAGCTGCAAACGATTCCGTTCCCAACTGAAACGTCAGCTGTCGACGTGCTATACACTTGCCAAGATCTGCCGGCAACCAGTAGCCTACATGCTTTTCTGCTAGCAATGTGTGAGCCAACGATGGTCGAAATCTAGTTTTGATGCCCGGGTCACACTGAAGTTACTTCTCGCATCGTTGTGCGATCTTGCCGCCGTGCACCTGCCGACGCCGTGAGAAGTTTCCGATTTCTCGGTGGCCAATCAAATAGAGGTATACGGTGCGGCAAAGTACTTGTGTGTGCACGAACGGAGTTAGTTTTGTAAGAAAAACTACTCATTAATGATCAAAAAAGAAAAACTACTCATTACAGTCAGAGCTACTCGTGCTCGTCGTTGGGTCTTTTCCTAGGTAGGTTGCTGCCAAATCAATAAAACTAGTTTGATTCAGGTTGCTGGTGATCAGATTTGGACCTTTTTTTTTTGAGTAAAATGCACTGAAGGTCCATGAACTTGTCTGTCCGTGTCATCTAGGTCTATGAACTTTTATTTTGTAATTTTAGGTCCACAACTCTTCTTTTTGTGTCATCTAGGTCCATGAACTTTTACTTTGTAGCTGTAGGTCCGTGAACTTGTCTGTCTGTGTCATTTAGGTCCATACTTGTGAAGAAGTGTACAACATATCCATACACCTTCACTAAGCATTCAGATCCTGACATACTCACATCATGTGACCTTGGCATATGAGTCCCACTTCTTAGTGCCCTATCCTTACATTCGAATTCTAGTAAATCACCTCGTGCCTCTGATTGTTGTTTATTGATTGACATTTTGCTCCGTCGAATGTATGTTACTTTGAGTTCGCTTTTCTGGCAGTTATGGTAGTACACACGACCTTGCCGCACCACGTCGTCGTGCCGTGGATTAGGATCTCCTTAGTGTGAACTTGACTTTAAACGCGTGTGCTGAGAATGGTGATTGCACATGCATATGCATGAACGAGCAAGCCCCCTTCTTCACCAACTTTGACTTTGGTCAAACTCTTGTTATGGTGTGAACAAAAAAGTTATTGGACCTGGATGACACATTCAAGCAAATTTGTAGATCTAAAACTCCAAAGTAAAAACTTATGGACCTAGATGACACAAACAGACAATTTCGTAGAACTAAAGCTGCAAAATAAAAGTTAATGGATTTAGATGACACTTGAAAACAAGTTTATAGACCTCTAGTGCATTTCACTCTTTTTTTTCTCTCTCCAGCGCTCTTCCGTCAGGGTAAATACTTTCCACATTTAAAGAGGTCCTGGAGCTTGAAGCTTGCTATAGAAGCCCCACTGTACGGGGGCAAAAGGACCGCAGAGTTTCAGAGTCTGAAAGTAGCATGGGAACTGGAATACATAAACATGCCAAAGTATGTTGTACAGGGTAATGTAATGCAAAATTTAGATGGCAAATTTAGTAGTATCCCTCGCAAAAACAAAACAAAACAAAACAAAACAAAACAAGAGTAGATAACTTTTACCACACTGCATTCTGACTGTTCTTGAGACATGTCACAATTCTGTACAGCACACAGAAGCACATTCTTTTTCTTACAGATTCTCAAGAAAAAAAGAAACTTTTTCTTACAAATCACAATGCAGTAGAGAAAAGTTTGCCCCATGGATTGGATAAAATTCAGGCTACGAAAAGCGTTGTGGCTTAATTTGGCCTCAGTATGTGCATGATATCAGTACCCGCTTGCTATCTCCTCCGCGGCATCAGAGGTCCTGCAGGTCCCTTCGCCGTGCTTCCAGTCACTCTTTAGCTTCAGAAGCTGTAGCAACACCTCCGCCATTTCTGGTCGCTCGTCTCGATCTTCCTTGAGACACTCAACTGCCAGCTTCCCCATCTCTTCTAGGACAAAGATATTCCCCTCGACTGCAATCTCCTCGTCAAACATTGCTTTCCTGCTGTTTCCTTGCTTCCAAACATCGATAAATTCTCTCGGGAGGCTCCGGTCGTTGTTGTCACCGTATCTTGCTCGTTTCCTGATGATAAGTTCCAAGAGGACAACTCCGAAAGAGAAAACGTCACCCTTTGATGTGAAGAGCCCGGTCTTACAGTAAACGGGGTCCATGTATGCTGCGTCCACTGCCACATAGGTCAGACCTTCTGGACATTGTTGACTCAGACCTTGGAGATTGATATCCGAGACCTTTGGCATCAAATTGTCATCTAGCAGTATGTTTGTAGATTTAAAATTGCAATGTAGTAATCTGGTAGGCGTAACTGAGTGTAAATATGCTAATACTTCTGCGGATCCAATTGCAATATCTAGGCGCAAATCAAGTGAGAGGCAACATTTATCAAATTCGTGGAGAATGTCGTACAGACTCCCCCTGGCAGCAAACTCATATACGAAGATAGGAACTTCCGTCTCCAAATTAACAACAGCCCACAAGCCTGATGATGTTCCGATGGGAAATGCGAGACAAAGATTGCACCGCCTTGGCAAAACCATCTGTTGCCGGGACTATTGGATCCCTCTCCATGTACACTTTCACCGCCACCCTCATACCGTCCTCACAAAGTCCCATGTAGACACAACTAAAATACCCCTTGCAAACTAAATGTGAAAGTTTTCGGTGATTTTTTCTATACGGCGTCTGGTGAAAATATTTAGGGTGCAAGTTCTCTCCAATATTGGACCTGCATTCCTATCAAAATTTCTCTTGCACCTGCGTGCGTCCCTATTGAAGATGTCCAGCATGCTGAACTTGTAAGCGACAACAGAGGTAGAGCTGGGAATGTTTGCTCCATGTTTGTTGACGTTTTGCAATGTATATCCTGTGTTACCCGTGGTGGGCCTTGACCTAGTATTTGTTCTTGAGCTTGCTCGCTATGAAGTGCTTTTCTAAGCACGTGAAGAGTTCCTCGAACATCTTTCATTTCAGGGCGTCCCTTGATATCCTTTGAGAAGCATTCTGTTGCAAGAGTTCCGATTTCATTGAGAACAGTCATGTTTCTCTCGTTTGCTATTTCGGTATCAAACATCTGTCGTGCCTCCTTCTGTCCTTTTTTAAGAGCATCAGTGAAATTTATTTGGAGGCCAGTACTAACCCCACTTTCACTTGCCTTGGCTCTGGTAATCAGTTCCAAGAGAACAACACCAAAACTGTAAACATCAGACTTTGGATCAAGGATCCCTGTCTCAATGTACTCCGGATCCACGTAACCTCTGCTGCCTGCTACATTCATAGTGTATTGATGAGTTCTGTCCATGGAAAGCAACCTTGACAACCCAAAGCCCGACAATTTAACATGCAATTTATTGTCCAGTAGTATGTTATGAGGCTTGATATCGCCATGAAGGATTGGTTGGTACATGGAGGAAGGGAACGTATCTGGTGGAAACCAACCCTTCTATGCAAACTATAGAAACTTTAATCTGAGCCACACGATATTGATCCAAGGGGGCGCTCAAGGGAGGTGGGAGGGGTGATTTGCAAAAACGAATTTGCAAATCACTCCTTCCACCTCCCCTGAGCTTGTAAATCACCTCTCCCACCTCCATTCAGCATCCCCCTTGGATCAACATCGTGTGGCTCATATTGAAGTTTCCATAGTTTGCACGGAGGGGTTAGTTTCCACATGATATGTTCCCATGGAGGAATGCATGTAGTCCAATGTGTCTGCACATTCTATAGCAATAGCCAACCTTGTATCCAAATGAAATGGGATCATCACTGCCATGAAGAAGGTCCCTCAGGTTTCCCCTGGGGAAATATTCAGTAATAATAATCAATGCATTTTCCTCTGCGCAGTAGCCCAACAGCCTGACCACATTCTTGTGGTTGATTAGGCAATGAACGGCTATTTCTTTAGCAAACCCTTCTTTCATATTCTGACAGTTGTACCTCTTTACTGCAACTGGAGTACCATCATCAAGAGCACCTAGGTAAACTTGTCCAAAGCCACCTTTGCCGATGGGAGTGCCATAGTTGTCAGTGATCATTTTAATCTCATCTTCTGTGAAGTTGTTTACATTGTCATTGCTGACTTGTCTCCGCTTTGCCTTTTCACTGTCTTGGATACGGCGAAGTTCTTTTCTAAGCACCTGAAGACATCCTTGAACATTTTTCATTTCAGGGCGTTCCTTGATATCCTTTGAGCAGCATTCTGAGGCAAGAGTTCCGATTTTATCGAGAATAACTATGTTTCTCTTGTTTGCTATTTCGGTATCAAACATATCACGTGCCTCCTGCTTTCCTTTTTTAAGAGCATCAGTGAAATTTCTTTTGAGGCCAGTGCTAAACCCATTTTCACTTGCCTCTAGTAATCAGTTCCAATAGCTCAACCCCAAAACTGTAAACATCAGACTTTGGATCAAGGATCCCGTCTCAATATACTCCGGACCTATGTAACCTCTGCTGCCTACTATATTAATGGTGTGCTGATGAGTTCTATCCATGGAAAGCAACTTTGACAACCCAAAGTCAGACAATTTAACACGTAGTTTACTGTCCAGAAGTATGTTATCAGGCTTGATATCGCCATGAATGATCGGTTGGTACATGGAGGAATGCATATACCCTAATGCATCTGCGCATTCAATTGCAATACCCAACCTTGCATCCAAAGAAACTGGGTCAGTACTGCCATGAAGAAGATCTTTGAGGTTTCCCCCAGGGACATACTCAGTGACAATCATTAAAGCATTTTCCTCTGTGCAGTAGCCCAAGAGCCTGGTTACATTCTTGTGGTTGATTTGGCAATGGATGATTATCTCCTTCGCGAAGCCGTCTTTCAAATTCTGCCGTATGTATTTCTTAACTGCAACTGGAGTACCATCATCAAGAGCACCTTGGTAAACTTGTCCGAAGCCACCTTCGCCAATGGGAGTGCCATAGTTGCTAGTGATTCTTTTAATCTCATCTTCTGTGAAGTTGTTGATATTGTGAAACATGACTGTCTTGGATGAATTTGGTAAGCTTGTTTTCAGGGAGCTCCATCACAGCACGCTAATAAAGCTTTTATAATAGCCAAGTAAAATTGTATTGACCCTGTCAGTATAGTCGTACAGATAAGTATATTTGCATTACTGAACCCAACTTGAAGACACTCAAATTTTACATGGAGGGACAGTAGTATGTAGCTATGGAAACATTATATTCCATTCGCAAAAAAAAAGGAAACATTATATTCAAGATTTCTGAAACAGGAAGAAAACCAGTGTCCCGTTTGTGCAGTTTGCAATTAGCATATTTTTAGAGTTGCCAACATAAATTAATATTTACAGTTCTTCTCAACATGATTTCACTGCAACTAAGTTTGAGACTTATTACTGGAGAAATGGGAACGACTATTATAGTATGGTTTTTAAAAAGCTAGGTAGAATGTTTTTTTAAAAGACCCAAGTAGAATATTTTTTTTGTAAACCACTCGTCATAGCCATATGTATAGTTCGCACGCCTGAAATTCTGTAAATTCCGTTAAATTTACATGAACTTACTGGTGCATGTAGCTAAGAACAATTACAAACTAGACACGGACCAATCATCGCAAAAAAAAAAAAGGGACATGGACCAACGTGATTTGTTGATATCATTGTTCTTACAGCTTCGGGAATGAAGTCTAACACGCACCGATCGCTACAGGCAATTAGAAACTGAGACATGATCGATGAAAAATCAACCACATCAAAATTAGAGTCGACTACAGCGGGGGGCTATCAAGAACGGGGTCAAGCTAAAAAGGAACAAGAAGTGTAGGAAAACAGGAAGGGTGCTAAGTCAACAGACACGTACCAAGAAAAATCGATCGGCGGAGCGAGCAAACCTAGACTGCCTCAGCAATGGCGACGACCTTGGATGAGCCCGGACGGGTAAGAGACGAGCTAAGTCGCCTCTCAATGCTCCGCTGTGTCAACGGTTGATGGGATGTTTCCTAACACGCGCGAGGCTCAATTACGCGGTCTAGCCCGGTCAAAGCTTTTCGAACGTGCAAAGATTCTGTTGTGTTTTGGCAACTTCTCATATGCAGCTGTCGACGTCGGTCTAGGTTCTCTGGAACTCCAGTGGATCGATACATGTTGGTGGTGGTGCTCTGGTTTAGCCCTTTTCTCGTTTTGCGGCTTCAAACGCGCGACGCCTGCCGCAATCTACCCGGCGAACGGCGATCAACAGCCTACACTAATCAAGGCATTACGTACATTAGCTGCCGAGTGATCCATCTCTCTTGAAAATCTAATGGACTAATTAAAAAATAAACTCAATATTCAATTTCCCGTGCCCACAGCCAAACAGTATGGAAGCACGTACTCATAGTTTCTTCTTCCAACCATTGGATTAGGTACGTGACTAAGGATTCAGCAGTGTGTCGTTGGAAGCTCTTGCAGTGAGGAGAGTGAAACGCAATCACGCCGATCAGGCAACACTCTAGAAAAAACAGAATGAGACAATCGCATGTAGTCACTGTAAACTATACCTTCCGTGAAGTCTATATTAGTACAGATGGTCCCCGAATCGATTGGAACAACAAAAAAAAAACATTATCAGAAAAATTGTCAAAACCCTAAGCTGACTAATAAGAAATTAGTGAACATTGTTGTCGGCGTGCGGCGGCCAGCGTCGTGGCAGGTCGCTGGTTTGGACGGCGGCGAAGCAGAGGTGCGCGGAGCCAGGTACGGCGCGTGTACGATAACTGATGGTTAATGGATTGAACATGAAGGCTTGGAGCTGGCTGCTGAGTGTTGAGACGGGTCTCCATCTCTTCTTCCCTTTTGGCAGAAATATTGTACAGATAATGTAATGCACAAATTCAGATGACAATTTAGTACACATAAAACATGTGGATGTTCTGCACCCTAGTCCAACTCACTACAGTATGCTAACTTATTATTATTTTTTATCTCAGTATGCTAGCTAACTTATTACTACACAGCATTCTATATGTTCTTGAGACAGCACACACAAGCGCATTTTATTTCTTACAGATCACAATACTGTAGAGAAAAGTTTGCCCCATGAGTGAGATAAAATTCAGATACGAAAAATGTTGTGGCTTAATTTAGCCTCAGTGTGTGCATGATATCACTTGATATCTCCTCCACGGCATCAGAGACCCTGCCGTGCTTCCAGTCTCTCTTTAGCTTCAGAAGCCGTCCCACCACCTCCGCCATTTCTTGTCGCTTGTTTCGATCATCCTTGAGACACTCAACTGCCAGCTTCCCCATCTCTTCAAGGATAAGTATGTTCCCCTCGACTGCAATCTCCTTGTCAAACATGGCTTTCCACCTATTTTCTTTCTGCCAAACATAGCTATGGTTGAAAAACTTGAAATCATAGGTAACTATTTTCCTGGTGATAAGTTCCATGAGGACCATTCCGAAAGAGTAAACATCGCTCTTTGATGTCAAGAGCCCTGTGTTGCTGTAAACGGGGTCAATGTAAAACATGTCCCCTGCCACCACGTCAGGATTACTGCCACGAAGCAGTTGCCCGCTGAGGACATCTGAGACCTTTGGCACCAAGTTGTAATCTAGCAATATACTGCTAGATTTCACGTTGCCATGTACGATTTTGGTAGGTGCCACTGAGTGCAAATATGCTAGTGCCTCTGCGGATCCAATTGCAATATCTAGGCGCAAATCAAGTGGGAGGCAACGATTTTCAGTATCATGCAAAAGGCCGTACAGACTTCCCTTAGCGGCAAACTCATATAGGAAGAGAGGAACGTCGTTCTCTAAACAACAGCCCAGAAGCCTGACGATGTTCGTATGGGAAATGCGAGATGAAGACTGCACTGCGTTACCAAAATAATCTCTTAGATCTTTATCTACCATGATGGACCCTTTCACCGCAAGCTTCGTACCATCCTCCGTAAGTCCCCGGTAGACACAACCACAGCGTCCCTTGCCAATTACAGCTGAATAGTTCCCGGTAATTTTTTCTATACTGCGTTTGGTGAAAATAGTTAGTGTTTTCTCCAGTATTGGACCAGCATTCTTATCAAAATTCCTCTTGCACCTGCTTGCGTCCCTATTGATGTTCAGCACACTCAAATTGTAAGTCATAGTAGAAGTCGAGTTGGAACTGGAGTACCATCGTCAAGAGCACCTTGGTAAACTTCTCCAAAGCCACCTTTACCAATTAGAGTGCCATAGTTACTGGTGATCCTTTTAATCTCATCTTCAGTGAATTTGACTGGTCTCCAGTTTGCCTTCTCACTGCTTTGGATGAAGTTCGTAAGCTCGTTTTCGGGGAGCGCCATCATATAGCACACTAATAAAGCTGTTATAATAACCGGGTAAAATTGTATTGGACCTGTCAGTACAATCAAACAAATAAGTATATTTGTAATACTGAATCCTACTTGAAGACACTGAAGTTTTACATGGAACCAATATATTTGGTCTCTCTGAAACTGGAAGATAGTCAATGTCCGGTTCATGCATTAATTTTTAGATTAGCACATTTGTAGAGTTGCGAATATAAAGTAAAATTTACAATTTGTCAAAGTTACTACTAGAATTTTTTGCATCTCGACTGATTTCACTACAAGTCTGAGAAGCTTATTACTGGCAAAGTGGGAAGAACTATTAGCAATATGGTTTCGGCCAAAAAACAACAGTATGGGTATTGGGTAGCATGGTTTTCGAAGCTGAGACATGGCCGCTGCAACACCAAGCACATCAAATCGGTATGGGCTACGGTGGGGGCGTCGATATCAAGCTAAAAAGGAACAGTCGGACAGAAAGAAGAGGGCGAAAGTACCGTGAAATATCGATCGGCGGAGCAAAGCCTAGCCTGCCTCAGCAATGGCTGTCCAGAGATGAGATCTGGCTCTCGAAGACGACCCGAGATGAGTCGTCTCTCAATGCCCCTGCGAGTCAACGCTTGATGTTGGGGCTCTCTTGTCTTGCCACGAGCGAGGCTCGAGGCGGCGCCCTACGCTTTTCGAACGTGCTAAGATTCTGTAGTGTTTTGGCAACCTTGTCTCGGCAAATCGGTCGGCTGAGCAATGCTAGCCTGCCTCTGGCAGTCACTCAAGAGATGAGATCTGGCTCACGGACGACCTGAGATGAGCCTGGGCAAGTGGGCAGGGAGGGACGAACTTCTCAATTCGCCGCCGGGTCAACGCTTGATGGGGGTGCTCCCTGCAACGCCCGGTCAAAGCTTTTCGAACGTACCAAACTCTGTTGTGTTTTGGCAACCTTCTCGCGGTTGACGTCAAGTAATAGGCCGTTCTGGGGAACTCTTGTGGATCGATACAGGTTGGTGGTGGTGCTCTGGTTTAGCCCTTTTCTCGTTTTGCCGCTTCAAACGATTTCAATTTCCGAGTCCATCGGTCGTCAACTTTTTCATGCGACGCCCGCCGAAATCTACCCGGCTATCAACTTCCTACACTTTTTTTTTTTTTGCGAATGAACTTCCTACACTTTAACTGTGATAATCAAGGCATTACATTAGCCGCCGAGTGATCATCTCTCTTGAAAATCTAACGAATATAAAATTGAATTTAATATTCAAATTCCAGTGCCCACAGCCAAACAGTATGGAAGCACGGGTGGTTTCTTCGTCTAATCATTGGATTAGGTAGGTGACTAACCATTCAGCAGTGTTTGGATAAGGAAGCTCTTGCAGTGAGATAAACGCAGCCACGCCGATCAGGCAACAGGCTAGAAAAACAGAATGAGACAACCACATGTAGTCACTGTAAACTATAGCTTCCATGAAGTCTAGATTAGTACAGATTGTCCCAGAATTGATTGGAACAACAGAAACACCATTACTACCAAAAAAAGAAAGTGTCAAAACCCTAAGCTGACTAATAAGAAATTAGTGAACACTGTTTTTTTAGATAAAGGAATAAAACATCTGGCCTTTTGCAATGTTTTGCATGCAGCCCACACTTCAACATTATTACAAAGTATCTGAATAAGAGTAAGGCTCCGTATGAGATAAAGATGAAGCGCAAATTCTATTATGCGACGACCATCCATTCTTGGCGAAGATGTTCAACATTAGTGAACATTGTTGTCGGCGTGCGGCGGCACGGCGTCGTAGCAGATCGCTGGTTTGGACGGCGGCGAAGTTTGCAGAGGTGGGTATAGATGCGTGTGGACGATGCGGCCAGCACGGAGCCAGGTACGGCGCGTGTACGACGGTTAATGGATTGAAGGCTTGGAGCTGGCTGCTGAGTGTTGAGAAAGGTCTCGATCTCTTCTTCCCTTTTGGCAGAAATGTTATACAGATAATGTAATGCACAAATGCAGATGACAATTTAGTACACATAAAACATGTGGATGTTCTGCACACTAGTTCAACTCACTACAGTATGCTAACTTATTACTACACTGCATTCTGTATGTTTTTGAGACAGCACACACAAACGCATTCTTTTTCTTACAAATCACAATACTGTAGAGAAAAGTTTGCACCATGAGTCAGATAAAATTCAGATACGATCATACGAAAAGTGTTGTGGCTTAATTTGGCCTCAGTGTGCATGGTATCAATACCCACTTTGCTGTGCTTCCGGTCTCTTTAGCTTCTGAAGCCGTTCCACCACCTCCGCCATTTCTGGTCGCTCGTTTAGATCATCCTTGAGACACTCAACTGCCAGCTTCCTCATCTCCTCAAGGATAAATATATTCCCCTCAACTATTTCCCCACTATTTTCTTTCTGCCAAACATGGCTATGGTTCAATAACTTGTAATCATAGGTAATTTATTTTCCTGGTGATAAGTTCCAAGAGGACCACTCCAAAAGAGTAAACATCGCTCTTTGATGTCAAGAGCCCTGTGTTGGAGTAAACGGGGTCAATGTACAACGTGTCCCCTACCACCGTGCCAGGATTGCCACCACGAAGCAGTTGCGTGCTGATGACATCTGAGACCTTCGGCACCAAGCTGTCATCTAGCAGTATATTGCTAGATTTCACGTCGCCATGTACGATTTTGGTAGGCGCCACTGAGTGCAAATATGCTAATGCCTCTACGGATCCAATTGCAATATCTAGGCGCAATCAAGTGGGAGGCAACGTTTTTCATTATCATGCAGAATGTCGTACAGACTTCCCTTAGCGGCAAACTCATATAGAAAGAGAGGAACGTCCGTCTCTAAACAACAGCCCAAAAGCCTGACGATGTTCTTATGGGAAATGCAAGATGAAGAGTGCACTGCGTTAACAAAATAATCTCTGAGTAGGTCTCTATCTACCATGATGGACGCTTTGACAGCCAGCTTCGTACCGTCCTCCGTAAGTCCCAGGTAGACAAGACCACAACCTCCCTTGCCAATTACAGTTAAATAGTTCCTGGTAATTTTTTCTATACTGCTTTTGGTGAAATAGTAAGTATTTTCTTCAGTATTGGACCAGAATTCCTTATGAAATTCATCTTGCACCTGTGTGCGTCCTTATTGAAAATGTCCCGCATCCTCAACTTGTAAGTCACAGTAATGTCAGAGTTGGAACTGGAAATGCTTGCTCCATGTTTGTTGACGTTTTGCAATGTATCCTGTGTTACCCGTGGTGGGCCATGACATATTTGTTGCTGAGCTTGCTCACGGTGAAGTACTTTTATAAACGCCTGGAGACTTCCTTGAACATCTTTCATTTCAGGGCGGTCCTTGATATCCTTTGAGAAGCATTGTGCCGCAAGGGTTCCAACTTCATCGAGAATAGTCATGTTTCTCTCGTTTGCTATTTGGATATCAAACATCTGTCGTGCCTCCTGCTTTCCCACTTTAAGAGCATCAGTGAAATTTCTTTTGAGGCCAGTACTAAACCCACTTTCACTTGCCTTGGCTCTGGTAATTAGTTCCAAGAGAACAACCCCAAAACTGTAAACATCAGACTTTGGGTCAAGGATCCCGGTCTCAATGTACTCCGGATCCATATAACCTCTGTTGCCTGCTACATTCATGGTGTACTGATGAGTTGTGTCCATGGAAAGCAACCTTGACAACCCAAAGTCAGACAATTTAACATGCAATTTACTGTCCAGAGTCCAGTAGTATGTTATCAGGCTTGATATCGCCATGAATGATTGGTTGGTACATGGAGGAATGCATGTATCCTAATGCATCTGCACATTCTATGGCAATAGCCAACCTTGTATCCAATGAAATGGGATCATCACTGCCATGAAGAAGATCCTTGAGGTTTCCCCCGGGGACATACTCAGTTACAATCGTCAATGCATTTTCCTCTGCACAGTAACCCAATAGCCTTACTACATTCTTGTGGTTGATCTGGCAATGAACGGTTATCTCTTTAGCAAACCCTTCTTTTAGATTCTGACAGAAGTACATCTTCACTGCAACTGGAGTACCATCATCAAGAGCACCTCGGTAAACTTCTCCAAAGCCACCTTTACCAATTGGAGTGAAATAGTTGTTGGTGATCCTTTTAATCTCATCTTCAGTAAATTTGTATATATTATGATTGTTGACTGGTCTCCACTTTGCCTTTTCTCTTTATTGAATGAAGTTCGTAAGCTCATTTTCGGAGAGCTCCATCATAGCACATAAATAAAGCTTCTATGATAGCCAAGTAAAATTATATTGGCCCTGTCAATATAATCGTACAAATAAGTATATTGTGGTACTGAACTTTACTTGAAGAAACTGAAGTTTTACGTGAACGAAGAATGGTATGTAGCTTCGACAACGGGCTTTTTGAAATTGGAAGAAACAGTTGTCCTGTTTATGCATTTTGAGGTTAGCATATGTGTAGAGTTCCCAACAGAAATTAATATTTGCAGTTTGGCGAAGTTACTACAAGTCAGACACTTTTTAATGGCAAAGTGGGACGAAGTAGTAGTACTAGTACGGTTCTAGCAAAGCAAAAGAAACTGGAATTGTTTTTGAAAACATCATTCGTCATAGCCATATGTATATAGTTTGCACGCCTGAATTGTCTTTGAATAGCTGCGTTAAATTTCAACTTACGGGTGCCTAAGGACCAACGAGGCTTGTTGATATCATTAATTCTTACTGCTGCCTGTAATAAGTCACCCATCACTAGAGGCAATTAGAAAGCTGCGACATGATCGCAGCAATACCAACCACATCATTTTTTTTTTTCAATCAGCAACCGCATCAAATTGGGATCGATTATAGCGGGAACCGCCGTTATGTCAAGAACGGGTTCAAGCTAACAAGAAACATACTCCCTCCGTTTTTATTTATATGACGCAGTTGACTTTTTTCGTTACTTTGATCATTCGTCTTATCTACAAATATTTGTGCAAACAGTTAAATATATAGGTTAAAAGTGCTTTTGATGATAGATCTAATAACATCGATTTCCTATTAAGTACCTAATTACACAATTATATATTGTTGGTCAAAGTTCAACAAAAAAGTCAACTGCGTCATATAAATAAAAACGGAGGGAGTAATATAGTACATGATAGGAAATGAAGAAGGGTGAGAAGTTCTCAGGTACGTACCGCGACAAGTCGATCGGCGGAGCAATCGTAGCCTGCCCGCAGCAATCAGCCTATTCGCCTGGTCTTCTGCTTATCAGCCGCTACAGTGTTCGCAGTTATTTCTTCTGCAGCCACTACAGTAAAACGGCTGCAAAACAGCCTGCCGAACAGGCTGAATGGCTATCTAGAGAAGTAGAGAGAGAGGATTTGGCTCATGACGGCGACCTTTAGATGAGCCTGGGCAGGAAGGGACGCGCTTAGTCGCCTTTCAAAGCTCTGCAGGGTCAACGCCTGATGATGGTTTGTTCCTCCATGCCCAGTCAAGCGCAAGGCTCCATTTCCGTGCCCTACGCCTGGTCAAAGCTTTTCTAAGGTGCAACGATTCTGTTGTGCTTTGCCAACTTCCCATGTGCAGCGGCCAACGTCGAGGTTCGAGGAATAGGTTCCCTGGAACTCTAGTGGATCGATATATACAGGTTGGTGGTAGTGCTGTGCTACTGCTTTGGTCCATCGGTCATCAACCTTCTTCGCGGGCGACGCCTCCCGAAATCTGCCTGGCGATCAACAGCGTAACTGTGACAAATAAGAAATTACACATCTGCTCTTGTCAAGCGGCTCAAGCCATGTACCACAAGAAAAAAAAAATGAATGAATATAAGATTCAGTTTCCTGTGCCGACGACCAACTAGTATAAGCACGCATAGTTCATTTATCTAACCATTGCATTAGCTTAGCTACCTGACTAAACATTCGGCAGAGTCTCGATGGAAACTCTTGCGGGGAAGAGATAAACGCAACGACGCCGATCGTGGCAGCAAGCTAGAAAAAAAAAATGAATGAAACAATCACGTGCAGTCACTGTAAACTGTGCCTTTCATGAAGTCTACATTAGTACAGGCGGTCTCAGATTTGATCAGAACAACAAAAACAACAATATCAAAACATTTGCCAAAACCCTAAGCTGACTAATAAGAAATCAGAGAACAACATGATAGACACCAAATGGCTATTCCTTTCGAGAACTAAAATGCTATTAGTAAGACCACGGATCAAAAGTATATCTCGCCTCTTTACACCTTGCGCAAGTCCTTCACATGCACACCTCAAAACGCCAAAACAGACCAATGGTGGTTTCTGAAGAAACCTCACCTCCCACTGGTATCTTCCGCTTTCTCAAGGATGTACTCTCATCTATAAATTGTGTGTGATTAAGTATTGTGTTCGCTTGAGCACCATCTGAAACTACAGAACGCCCGAAGGCCGGCCTTGCTTTCTGCTCGTGTCACTGACATAATGACACCTGATGGGGTGGCTTCCCGCCCATGCATACCTCAAACGATAGCCCAGAATTTCTTTCTGCAGATTAAAACTTGCTCTGCCTGGTTTTCCTCATTTTCTGACATATGTGTGGTGACATCCCAAAGGAACTTCGGGGAAAGTTCAATGATTCTTGAGAGCGCACTCTTCTCATCTCTAATAATGATGAAGCCCTGTATGATACCAAATTTTGTCAGACAATGTTGATTTAACCACATAAGCATACTACACAGGAAATATTGTGAATGAAGAAACAGTTAGCTTAAACTTTCTACTATATATTCAGCTACGGAAGGACAACCATTAGGTTGAGGGACAGGCTGACGCAATTGAATTTCCCAAAAGAAATCATTCGAGACAAAAAAAAATCCCTCAAGACATTGTGATATAAATCAGGTGTGCTAGTCACTGTGTTATAATCACCCAGATGGTTAGCCATTCAATCATTTAGGAAAAACGCTAGTGCAACGAAAACAACAAGTTCTTCTTTGGCTCTTCGAAGATATATAACTATAGTAATTACATAATACATTTCAGGAAGGCCTTCTTTACGAATCTATAGTGAAAATGAGCATGATACAAACTTTGCTCTTGGAAAATATTGGCCCTTTGTTCTTGCAAACATAAACAATGAACTACTCCACACTCAACTAGAATGCAAAATGCAATAGCTACCTGGGGGCGAATGATGCGGTCCATTTCTAGCATGATATCTTCCAATGAACAATCTTCTTTGCGGCCTTCATAATGAGAAAAGAGGTGGAAAGCATGCAATAAGTCATAGGACCTCGGATATGTTGAGAATGGCTCACACCTGCAGCATGCGAATTGAATATCTTTGGTTTCACAAACAAGAGGAAAGAAAATTTATTGTTTCTGGAAGAAATACCAACCAGTCATGGTAAGAACCGATTAGCCCACGGTCATAGATAACTGGCAGTGTGTTGTTCATGGTATGGGGTATTATATTCATAACCCAGACAGGATCATTGCTTAGTGCAGCAGCAAATCCACCATAGTTAGCAGTCATGTCCATGACATTTCTGATGCTAATCTTTTCAACACCAAGAAATGACCAATACTTGAGAACTTGGTCCTGCCAGAACTGGTTGTTCTTCTCAAACCTCTCTGCTGTAACTCCTAAAATGTATGTTCCAGAAAACTGGTTACATTCATATATGCAATAAAAATTCATATCTACGATTAACGTAGATTTTCAACAACTATTTATTTCTTTATTAAACTAGTTTTAGATTCTAACCACCTTAGACCTTGTTTCGCTGATGGTAGAGGACTGTTTTACAGGAATGGCATTCAATTCAGAAATGGAACTTGACTAAAATTTGTAGCAGCAAAACAAGTTTCATCCTTTTTTCTGTAGCTGTAAGCTATTGGAAAATGGATCTCACCTGTCATCTCCAAACTCTTCGAATAAAATGACAGGCGATCAGGTCTGGAAGGTAGCCTCTGCATCTCTGACTGGTACTTATTTAGCCTCACGCAGTTCATCAATGGGATTTTCCATGATGGTGAAAAATTATCGTTGGACTCGCAGATATTCAGTAGCTTCATATCAGCATTTTTCAGCCGACAGGATTCATCTTCAGGTTTAACCCAAATAGCAGTCTGAACATGCTTCGCGATAAGTTTCCAACACATTGCTGTTGTAATATTAATTAGTTTCTCCCAGATAAGAGGAAAGTCCTTATCTTTTCTATACGCAGGTGGAGCAGAGTATACAAAATATCCATTAGGTCGCAACAGACGATCTACCTCTTTGAGCAATATTCCATCTGGAAAAAAAAATCATGGGTTAAATTCTGGATGATGTATCCAGAAAGTGAATTTATAAAGAAACAATCAGAAAAAGTAACATTTTAAGAAGAAAATACTAATAAAAACTGTACCGGTGGGTCTAAGACCGCCCCCATGGCTTTCTTTGATAGAGAAGCTCAACCTTCTCCGGTTGAGAAAATACTAATAAAGATACAAAAGTAGAGAGGCAAATGATTCTTAAAAAGATTTGTCATGTTCCAGTGTTCCATCATCCATATACTGTAACAGAATATATTTGGATGCTTTCACCTACAATGTATTCCAACAAAAAAAAGAGAGAGATCTCATAGCTTATGATAACATGTACTGTGAATCTTACCATTTTCATGCCAATCAACACGACATCGGGAGCAATGAACCATTTCAAATGACCTTCCAGGATAAGGTAATTGCTTTGTGGCCAACACAGAGATCATTGCACCAATCCCACGTTCTAAGGCAAACTGGATTTGATTCTCATGGCCATCTTTTGGGGCAAATGACATAGTTTGAATACCTAGGGGAAGAAGATAAGCAGAAAAGCTGGCAACCCCACATCCAACATCCAAAACTTGAACAACTCCTGCTGAACGGAGATCACCAGTACTATTTGTTGTCATATTTCCTAGCCTGCATCAATAAGTTTGAAAAACTATAAGCAAAGCAGTAACATCTACCATGTACCATTTATAATAGATTGGTGCTCCAACTTATAGTCCTTTCACTGCACATTCTATCCATCTCTAAAATTACACTCAAGTGTATGCTTCCAACAGGTTGCTCCCTCAAGAATATAAATTGTAGTATTGAAAGTGATAGTGCTAATCACCGCCCACTAGACACCACATCTGGTCTAGAGGATTACTACAAGCATTGTATTACCCGATATATATTCCAGGCTTTGGGAAAGGAAAAGTTATTCGAGAACCTGAATGCAAAACTTTGAAATGCGTGTAACGAGAGCGATTCAAGGTTACCTTTCTATGTACTCAGAGGCACCATGCTTGAAGTGGGTGCCACCTCCAGGAAACCACCAAAGCTTGCCCTTGTCATGCACCCAGTTCTGTCCTCCTTTGACCTCAGCAAGATGTGAATGGTTGACATTACTACGCCACACATAGTCTCGACTTGTCGGCCATCTTATTGGTATCTTGTAGTCACTTGGTGGAGGCACCAAACAGAACAAGCGTTTCTCTCGTGGAGGGCAAATACTTTCAAGATCCTCATGCCTAGATCTATCAAGGCCCTTTAAGGTGCTTATATAGGCTGCATCATGACAGGGTATGTGCTCATTGTATTCCAAAGGACACACGTCAACTCCATAATCTGGAACTGAGACTGGTTTTGTCCGGTAAGTAAGAGAAACCCTGTTTGTGAACAGTGGGGCATCTGCAGTTGAAAAGCAAACAAAATTAACCATCCTGACATGGAAATATTATGCAAAATCATATGGACCTGATGCTACAATCCTAGGAGTATGGGTTCATATCAAATAAATGAATGTTATAGTATTAGCCTAAGTCGTGGCAGAGAAACTCAGCCAAGACAGATTCAGATTAACACCTACTCTGAGGTGTCAAATCTAACAACATAATTAGGCGAAGAAATACAAACTAAAACATGATATAACACATTGGCCAGCACTCTATTGCTTAATTCTTTGGCACAAAGAAATTTGCTAACTCTAATTAATAAATTCCTAAACAGTATATTGGCCTGGGCCTATGAGCTTGCACCTGACTGTTCCTGAAATTAAAAATCAACTCACAAGTCACAGCTATACAGAGCAATTCAGTATAACCAAGTACCCAATTTTAGGAGCATCTACGGCACCCTACAACCATAAACCCGAATCCGCCGCACGAAATGGGCAGCACAGCAAAAGGCTCGAACAGGCGAGGCCACGGGGCCGCTTTAAGAAGGATATGGACATGAAAATGCGATCCAGAGGCGGATCGGAAGCGGGGGCGCAGGGTCGGAGGGAGTGCTCACCTTGGGTCCTGGAGGAGACGGGCGATCGGGGCCCGGAAGGGGGCAGTACGAGCGCGGGGGAGGCGGATGAGCCGAAGAGGGTGCCGGCGTAGAAGGCCGCAGCGACGAGTGCAACGCCGAGAAGCAGGAGCTGCACCGACCGCGGCTCCGCCGCCGCCGACGCCGGCGACCACCACCGCGCCATCTCGCCGCCTCTCTCTGTGACTGTCACTCTAGTGCGGAGAGTCGAGTGGATCCCTTGCTTCAAAGTTCAGACTGGATCTGAGTTTTTTTTCCTCTCTTTTCTGGTTGGCCTTTCAATTTTCTATTTTGAAATGCATTTTTAAGCTAATGTATATGTATTAACTGACTAGCGAGTGGTTTTCTCTTGAATTTTTAAAAGTTTCAATGTCAGTGACAACTTTCTAGCACTTATTTGCTACAATAACTTCAACTTCTTTTTTCCGATTACACAGTACTACATTAACTTCAACTTTAGAACTCCACTAAATATTTTACTAGCAAGTTTCAATGAGTGATCCCATGTTAATGAACATGCATAGAATAATAAATACCGACTATAATAACAGTGGCTTCGTTACTTTCTCGGAGTCTATATGATCCTTTTAAATCAAGGTACTAGGTTCAATCCTTGCCATTTTGGATGAATTTTAAAGAGAGTTACTTCTGTATTGTATACATATAGTGCCCTAAAAATTGTGGAACATCTAGATTCTTCAACAAATTTCTCTGTTTTTGCATCCGTTCAAGGATTGCAATTGGCAATACTTCCAAAAATAACTGAGTTACCAGGATTCTAAATTTATTTGAAGAAAAGGCATGCTGTAAGATGTTTCAAGAATCAGAGTTCCCAAGATACAGAAGCTTATCAGAACCACAAGACTCTCTGTACTCTAAACACTATTTTCAGAAACAAATACAATTTCTATTTCATGTGTATAAACTATGCCAATGCTCACGCCACCCCTCCAGAAAAAGGCTACAGGATGATACAAATGGTTTTTTGGATTGAGTACATATTAAGTCGTTGCCTGAGACAATTCGGATCCAATTTGAAGCATGAGAGGATACACCGGACTGAACTCCTTGTCTCCACGGGATCTGATTCTCATCTCGTAGTCATCTAAGGTTGCCTTCACCCCCTTCCAGATCTGATCTTCACCTTGTGAATCAAGCCATAGCGAGTACTGCAATGGCGTGAGTTTGTTGCGCTGTAAGGGTGACTGTAGTTCATCAGGCCCCCGAGAATATAGATGGTGGAGGATCACACTCGGTGGCAAGTCCGCAAGGAGTGGAGACTTCTCAAGCTGAGATGTTTCGAGGAATAGGACAGGACGGAACGCACGTAGTGCCCGGTATGGTGCACCCAGCTGCTCCACTGGAAACAGATTCTGACCAACGGCAAGCTCCAACTCGGCCATGTCCCGTGCCATTCTCAACTTCCCTGCTTCTGAGAGCGGCCTGACAAGAGAAGCATGCCTTATGAAAAATATGAGAACCCTTGAGGCCATCCTTCTAACCATAATTGTGCATATGGTTTCTGAACGGGAGGATGATGAAGGCAGCAGCTTCGATAAGAACTCGCTGCGGAAGTGGATAGCACATTTCTGAAGCTCCTCCATATAAGCTGATGCATTATTATCCATTGCTGCATCCATTCCATGACCTGCAAAGTCCTGATCGTGCATTTTCAGAATGCATGACTCGAGACGATCAAGCATTGCTTGGAACAGGGACGTCACTGAATCACAGGCAACACCGTAAACGACTCCGAGGGAGGGTGAAAGGACTTCAGAAGCAACATTTGGGAGTGCTGACAAGACGCTAGAAATGCGTGTGTGAACCTCCTGAAGGTGGAGACACAGAGCAAAGTTTTTGAGTTGGGCTGGAGTCGCTGTGCCAGTAACTTGACGGGCTTCAGGGCCAGTAGAGATCTACATTTAAAGCATACTATAAGGTTAGGAACTGCAGGGGAATAAAATAATGCCAGTGACTGACATATGTGAGTCACGGCATTGTACAAGCAGGTAAGAACAAGTAGAGTTAAGTTAAAAAGTTAGCAACAAATTCATGCAGGTGTTACTAAATAATAAACAATCACCGAGAAAAGTGGAAAGAGATGAATATAATCCCTGTAACAATATATTTGCCAATAGTGCCCAATTACTTTCTTGGCAGGGTAGGCACAATGATTCAGCCTTTTGTTGGGTGAAGATCATAGGACAGCTAAAAGTACTGTATGCTGTCCATGCTGTTCAAGATGTGCACGAGACTGAAGATTGTAGGACATCTAAAAGATCTATATGCTGTTCAAGATGCAAATGAGGAAAACTAGTGACCGACAGTACGGGTGTATCCAGCAGAGGGCAATAACTGTGTGTATTTCTCCACGATTGTACAAGCTAGATTACAATGGTATCTTTTCTTCTATTGCTTGGTTCAATATGTAACTAATCAGGATATACCAAAACTGTCCCACAAATTTTCCCACGTCAGTTTGCTAGATAAGGTCTACAATAGGTTTTACTCAGCTGAGACCAACAATCACAGAACTGAATCTAAATGTTTTGTTTGGCCTCAGCAAGTATTGATACATGTAACCATTACTCAAAAAAAAAAAAACATGTAACTAGTGCTAGCAACGATCTTCAGAAGAACATAATGAACAAGTCACTAGATAAAACAAACAGTACATATACTACATAATAATAAGGATTGTGGAGCAATCAATTAGGCTTCAACTCCATAACTAAATCATGACTTAGGAAGGACTATGCCACTACAGATATGGAGCTAGCACACACAACTAGAATCATTCAAACAAACATGAACTGTGCTTCAAGGCATTTTGCAAGGCAGTGAAACAGGTCCTGACATGAGCAGACAAAATGATAGTAAAAGCTACTACAGACAATTCAGGACACGGCATCAAAGCTTTATAGTGTAGCCTGCCATAAGGAATACAATCTGATGTAAAAAGAAACATGGAATCCATAGAGAAACTGTATACAAATAACTTAGCTAGCACAGTAGAAGGTAGCAAGTGGATACCTGATATTCGGCTCTCTGCGCTAAAAGAAGCAAGATCTTTCCAATTTCACGTAGAACAAGAAGCAGCAAATGCCCATGAGTTCTCACAACTTCAATTTCCTCTTGTATGCGAGAAACTAGCCTTGAAATCTGATCCTTTGAAGGAATGGTTCCACGGTTCGACATAGGAAATATGCTATTGATATAATCAGATAGGCGACTGTGGCAAAGAGCCAAAAAGGCTGTCTGAAATATTTCAATGGCTGAAACCATGTGATCTTTTCCCTCTGGAGTGAGAGCTGGAAGTGTACCCTTTACATCAGTATCTCTTGAAATCCTCTCAAGAAGGTTCTCTATCAATGAAAACAGTCTTGGATAACCAAGAGTAAATATTTCCTTAACAAAGCTTGACGCTGTAAAGGCAGATTTCATTTGACTTGCAAAGGCCTTGACAATTGCATCCCAAACTCTCTCTGTTAATAAAGGCTCACCCTCCTGCAAAACAATTTATTTCCTTTTTTATCAAAACGACAGAAGCAAATAAGACACAAGATTTATTTACATAGGAGCAGGAAAAGATCACAACGGTCTTAATGTCTGCAACTCTGCGTGTAAAGACCAGATTTCATGGAAATTATAATTATGAAAGCATGAAAAAGAATATAGATATTAGCTAGCTACCAAGCGCATGTATTTCAGCACTAAGCGAATGATCCAAGTGATGTTTAGCTCCAGCGAAACGTACTGGACATACAGCCACCAATGCCCACCACACAACCCAAGCTTAATCAACAAAGAAAACTAACTTTCAAGAATATAACTAAGCATATAAGTTAGACCTAATATTAGAAATATCACTTTGTATTGCCTACATTATTGTTTTGGATCTCTTCAGTAGACTAAGTCTGAAGGGTTAATTCTAATACATTTCATGATACAGCCACAATTCCATCAGCCTTCAAAAAACTTACGTCATGATTTATCATTTCCATTGATAACACTTTATACTAATGGATAGGCCTAGGTTTATTGAAAGCAAAATGGGGGATTCTTATCTACATGATCCATTAAGTTTATGCATCAAGCCTCACCTGCCAAACCTCCTCAAGGAACAGCATCTGCGTGAACGGCACACGCTTCTTGGTGAGGACAGTCTGCAGCTGCCAAGCAGCGCTGACTGCCCGGTGCAGTTCCTCCATGCACTGCCTCATTCGTTCCCACAATGCTTCTGCTGCCTTCTTACTGCCACCAATCTGTGGTGTACCGCTCCTCTGCACCCCTCCAGGGCCACCTCCACCACCGGCAGCCATTGATATTGCCTTCATGTCCAGGGCCACAGCCACACTCTTAGCACCTGCTGCCTTATACTTGGCAACAAGTCCTTCCACTGCCGGCTTCAACTCCCCAAGATTGTAGTACACTTGCAGCCCGCACCAGACGTCATTCTGGTTGGATTCCGCGACGCCACGATCAATCACAGCGCTGGCCTCCGAGCGTAGCTTGGATGCAGCGGCATCCACCTTGCGCATCTCCTCGTCAACGGCATTGATCCCGGCGAGGTTCTTCTCTTCGTAGAGGAGGCGGATCTCGCGGTGGAGCTCGGCCTGGCGGGCGAGGTCGAGCGCAGGGGAGGACGCGAGGAGTCGTGAGGAAAGGCGCACTAGGCGGTGGGAGTGGAGGAGGAGGTCGGCGGTGGAGAGCAGGCTGGAGAGGGAGGACGAGGAGAGCGCGAGGTGTGAGCGCGGCGCGGAGAGGTGGGAGGAGAGGAGGGAGAGGTGCGAGGACAAGAGTTGGAGGTGGGAGGGGAGGGAGGAGAGCGAATCGGAGGCCGAGCGGAGGGAGAGGAGGTGGGAGAGGAGCAGCGGGTGGCGGCGGAGCACCTCGGCGCGGAGGTGGCGGCGGAGTAGGCGGATGGCCTCCTGCAGCTGCTCGGCACGGGAGGCGGCGAGGCCGGAGGAGAGCGCCGCCGAGGAGAACTCGGAAGGGGAGAAAGACGGCGAGAGGAAGGCGGAGAGGACGGGGTCGGAGGCGAAGGCGTCGAGCGGGGAGGCCGGGTCGTCGGAGGAGGCGGCCGTGGGGGACGGCGGCGCCGGGAAGGAGGCTGCGGCGAGGAGGTCCTTGGAAGTCGGCGAGAGGAGGCGTGGGGTAGTGGGCGCGGCCATGGTTCCGGCCGGCGGCGAGGCGGAGATGGATCTGGGAAGGGGAGGGAGATCTAGCGGGAAGTGGGGGACTCACTGGCCGCGGTAGTCGTTGCTTCAGTTTTGTTCTCGAGACAATCAACTTGTTAAGTGAGGATCAATCACAATCTGCAAGAAATGTCTTTATGTCAATTGAGGAATCTCAACAAAATAAAAAATAAAAATTGTTTCTCTAGCGGGAAAAATTTAGCTATGCAAAACATTGTATCTTTCACCAAATATAGCTTTTTAAATATCTTCAATTTAGCTCTTTTCTCGTACCAAATTGACAAATAATAAAGAAAAATAGGAGACCTAACGCACCCTCATTTTGATTTCAATAAGGCAGGTCCAAAAGGGCCTCTATGGCACTACCACCTGCAATGTTCTTCTTCCTTCTCTAACAGCTTTATGTGACCCCTCTGTTTCGCCCGTCGGTCCGTTACCGAGTCTACCTTCGTCGGCTGCCGCCGCAGTAAACCGATGGCCCGTGAGGGCCGTGACGCCCCAGCGCCTCCATCGCCACCCACGACTACAGCCACGGTGTCCCGGCTCCGTCGGGACCTCTCTGCTCGTGCGTCTCCGTCCCGCCCCCCTCCTCCATCTCCGACAGCAAGAGGATTCGTCGCCGTGCTAACCACTCCGATCTTGTGAGCTTTCTATGTCCGGTGGGAGGAGGCAAACCTAGAGGGTACAAACCCACGCAGATAAAGTATTCTTGTGACGTGCTCAGTTGCGGTGGTGCGTGACAACAACCAGCCGAGTGAGCTCCGGATGGCGAGCGATGGCGAGAAAGAAGATGGAGTTCTGAGTTGAAAGTGTCGTTGTATCCAACCCAAACCGTGCATGGTGGCGATGAATTTCGGGTCCAAAAGCCTCTGATCTATAAAATCTGGTCCAAATATATAACACACAAACAGGATATTAGCATCTAGCGTGGGAGAAAACAACACCTCAATTGCAGAAGCTTCTATTTCTTTTTTAGATGGCTTCCGCAATGATATCGAGCCGATGCCAAAACCATGATATATGTGTTACGCTCTTGTGTAACAACTGAGGATGTAGATAGCATATGAGCGGGGTGAGGGTGGGGGCATATGCCCTGCCAGCCCCTCATTTTCACCAGTGATGATGGTGGATTAATAGAGGATAAATGATTGAAGGACTAATTAAGCGTCTCTATGACTATGTGCTACTGGTAATTTATATCAGATACTCTTTTCCAATTCCGTGAGTAAACTTTAAGAATGATGGGGCATCAGTCCAGAAATACTTTCATATAGCCTCTGGACCCAAATTTTTTTCGATAAGAGGGATTGCCTTCGGTTTTCATTAGAAAAACCGAATTCTGATACAACGCACACTCCACTCTTATCATTGAACAATACAGCCAGAGGTATAGGCCCTCCACCCTACCTCGGCCCTCATGACCCTAAGTTCAACAAAAGATCATAAAGCTAACTACCATCAGTTACTAGCGATAGCAAACAATTGCATTGCAAAGTAAAAACTACTCCCAGACTCAATGTTGCAGTATCAACTCTGGTACTCCAGTCTACGCCTCAAAGGTACCCAGCTTTTCGCCATCTTGTTGAAGTCCACCGCCACTGTCCGCAGCCTCCTCGCTCCCTCCTTCAGCTTAGTTGCCTCCTCTTCTCCCTGCAAAAGCACCCAATAGTCAAGCCAAGAGCATACAGTGAAGATAACAGAGCATGGGTCAGTAATGAGCTTATTCTGGAATTGCGTGATGTTTGTAATCCAATTGCGTGATGTTCGTAATCCAAACTTCTTACCATCTTGTAATTAACCATGAAACTCAATTTTTTTGAATCTGGTAACTTACCAATGTTTTTTGCCTATGTACCGGCTTGTTCAATAAATACATGGCTTCCAGCGTGGTTCGATCGTCAATGGTAAAGCCATAAGCTACATCCTTTATCCACAAATATAATATTTTGTAAAAATGATCTAGATAAAAAAAGGCTAAAACTTTGACCTACAATCTCCAAAAAAACGTTTTCCATTTTAAACTTTTTTACGAGGAATAAAGATCGAGAAACCTTATATTAGCAAACCTTTGGCAGTTGTGGTTCAAAGACTAGGAAAGGAAACACGGAAGCGAGATCAGAAGAGTTTAAATCTCCAGGCTCGGCCACTTGGTTTAAATCTCCCGCCAGAAGAGTTTTCCATGCCAAATGGTACGGTAATAGCTACTAGCTCCATTCGCAAAATCTTGTCGTTCCCGACAACCGAAAAGAACTAAAATTAACAAATGCTGGCTTGTCCGAACGACATCAATAAAAATATGGAGGTAGTAGGTTGCAGCACATTGAGAGTCAGAACGGCCGTAGCTTTGCTTACCTGCAAGCAGGCAAGAACCCACTTAGTGATCCAAGCTAATCACCCATGCATGGTGCTTACTTACCAAACACGAACGTCAGTCAGTCAACCAGCGGACCACAAATTGACTTGAATTGACCGGTCCACAATCACCACACGTGTGTAAATTAGCAGCAGGCAACGAAGCCCGTCGATAGTTGCATTGCAACATCACATTTCCGCTCAAATTAACTTCATTCATGGATTGGCTGCACTAGCATAACTAGAGGGTTGTGCCTGCCCATGGTTGCATGCGGCGGCGCCTTCCTGCAGTTTTAGATTTCCACTTTTTATTTGCGCCAAACTTTGCAACTTGCGAGCGTGTACATATGCACGACCACACATCCAAGTCTCCGTTATTCTCCATGATCAGCAGCAAGCAGCGCAGCTCACGAACCATCCACGGATCAAGATGCGCGGGCACTTCGCCGTCGTGGTCGCCGTGCTCCTCGCCACAGCCGCGGACGCGGCGACACGGACGAAGAACGAATGCCACGCAGGTGACAAGGCGGCGCTGCTGGCCGTGAAGGCGGCGTTCGGCAACGCCTCCTACTTCCAGTCGTGGACGCCAGACTTCCCGTGCTGCGAGTGGATCGGCGCCTCCTGCGACGACGCCGCCGACCCCTACACCGCGCGCCGGATCGTGGCGCTGGCCTTTCTCCGCGACGACGGCCTCGCGGGGCCGCTCCCCGGCGACGCCATCGCCGGCCTCACCGCGCTGCAGCAGCTCCTCCTGGTCCACGTCCCCGGCGTGAACGGCACCATCCCGCGCGCCCTGGCGCGGCTCTCCAGCCTCAACTTCCTCGATATCGAGTACACCGGCTTGTCCGGCCCCGTGCCGGCGTTCCTGTCCGAGCTCACCGCGCTCAGCTACGTGAGGCTCTCCTTCAGCTCGTTCACCGGCGAGATCCCGGCGTCGCTCGCCGACCTCCCCAACCTCTCCTTCCTCGACCTCGGCCGCAACCGCCTCACGGGCCGCATCCCGCCGCTGCTGCTCAGCAAGACCTCCGACACGGCCTTGCTGTGCCTCTCTCACAACAACCTCTCCGGCGAGATCCCCGCCGAGTTCGCCGCCGTGAGGTTCTGGACCCTCGACCTGTCGCACAACGCCTTCGCGCGTCGCTCCTGTTCGGCGCGAACAAGTCGCTCGAGGTCCTGGACCTCTCGCGCAACGCCTTCAGCTTCAACCTCTCGGCCGTGCAGCTGCCGGATCAGCTCGGCACCTTGGATATCAGCCACAATGACATCTACGGCGTCCTCCCGCCGCAGGTCATCAACATGCAGATCTTAAACGTCAGCTACAACAGGCTCAGCGGCACGGTGCCCACCGGCGGCAACATGGACAGGTTTGATCAGTTCTGCTTCCAGCACAACAAGGGCCTGTGTGGAACTCCACTACCTCCCTGCAAGTGAGCACCGTCTCGATCAGCGCCTCCGGCTGTATTTAATGAACTCGATGAATTCCCCGCGCGTTGCCGCGAGATTTTAGAAAAATACATTAGAACGTGAGATTTGTAGAACAATTTAATTAAAATACATTATGAATGAAGAAACATTTTAAATCAATATTGAGTGCCATAAATGGTTCCTCATTTTCATCCAAAGTTTGGTAAGTACAATGGGTACTGCCATATTGTTTTGCACCAGGCTCTGTTAGCCTTCAGAGATACGTCGGGTTGGATACATCTATTATATATATAATTGACCAACAAAAGAAGCCTCTACGTTCGCTCTCAAGGCCTAGAAATTACCACGTTAATTCTAAAATGATAGAAATTCCCACGTTAATCTGAGAAAATAAGAAGAGAAAATTACCCACCACTGCCATTATGAAACAATTAGTCAGAAAACCCCCTAAAAATATTTATAAAATAGCAAAATTCGAAATAATAAAAATAGCCAAAAATACCCTTCACACCTATTTCTAAATTACTCACCATGCCATTATGAGTAAAAAAAAGCTAAATTCGGAATAATAAAAATAACAAAAAAAATATCCTTCACACCTATTTCTAAATTACCCTCCATGCCCTTAAAGTCCAAAAAAAACTAAATTTGGATTACAAATATAGCTAAAAATATCCCTAATTCTTATTTTTAATTTAATAATCATACCATTATGAGCAAATAGCTAAATTTTGAAATAATAAAATATCCAATAAACACTTAATCTCGATTTCTAAATACACTGTTATAAAAATACACCGCGATATATGTCTAGCTAGAATGCCATATTATCTTATTTTTAGCATGGCACATTTCCTTTGAAAGATTTATTTGTAGCATGACACATTCTTTTTTTCCTCACTTCTAAAATAAAATCAAATATATTGTTAGATAAATGATGACTCATCTCACACTCAAATTGTTAAACTTTCTAATCTAATAGATTATAAAATAGGTAATAACAATAAACTATGTTAAACTTTTACAATAATATAAAAAAATTTAAATAGTATAGTATGTCTAGCCGCGCAATTGCGCGAGCAGCCACGAAACAAAGCCACCACGTTCGCTCTCAAGGCCTAGAAATTCTCACGTAATCACAAGGGCTAGAAATTCTCACGTTTGTAAGGATCGTGTGACCGAGAGGGGGAGGGGGGGTGAATCGGTGCACTCTAGATTCTTTTCCTCAACACTAACACCCAAACAACTACTAGCAAGTAATTCTAGTTAAAAAAGAAAGTTAAATACAAAAATATTGAGTACATACACAATGAAGCAAGAGAAAGAAAATGTTGTAATAAAAGTTCAGTAGGAATTTGTTGCCGCATATATCAATGCCTCCTATCAGAATTCAGATAGCAATCGCACTTAGTACTAATTCCGTTTGCTCCTGTGGGAAAAAGATAAATCAGCATGTTCAGTATTGGCCCATAGTGACAAAAAATGATCATAAGGTTTCAGTCTGATGGAACTAATTTGGCGGTCGCATCAAATTTTCCGAAACAAAGGCTGCTAGCAAAATAGTAAGATCATCATCTTTCATGGGGCATTGGTGGAAGCTCATCAGTATGTACTCCTATCCATACTTACGTTAGAGCAGATCAACATCATGAAAATGTAAAAATGGACGTACATTCTTAGAGAAAATTGATAACACACGGTTCGAATGTGCAACGGAGTATGATATTAATTCCAAAGTGGGAACTGTGTAGTTTGCCATGCTCACAGGTTGAGTTTTTTTTTGTCGAACTGCTCACAGGTTGAGATTGACAATTATCAACATGGAGAAGTAAGAAATCATGCAAAGCCTGGAAAAATACAGGGCATCACAAAATTAGGGAGATGATGATATAAAATCTGAAAAAATGTACAGCGCAAACGGGTGCAACCTGAGATGGTATGTGGTTGAGGTCCGTAACAGAGTACGGCACTTCAAACAGAATTTCATTCATATGGAGGAGATCTCAGTAAACAGAATACATTGACACTTAAAATATATGATGAGCACATAGCTGACCTGAACATATCTATTCACCCCTACCTGGACATATATAATTAATAAGAAAAATAAATTATTAATAGAAAATATTATAATTTTGAAATTTGTCTTTGACCAAATAAACATGGAAGAACCAACCGAAGGCACTATCCATCAAGTAATCTGCCACTCAAAGGATTATGACCAGGATACATTCAATTCTGAGGTCGGATAGCGACATATGCTGTTGTTTAGAGCAGTAAGCTCCATCGTTTTTTGTTTTTGGTCATTTCATTTCGTCAAATAAACATCAAACCTGTATTGAAAGAAGCAAGCTGATAATCTGAACCAAAAAAAAAAGAGACCAACTTGGAGGAACTTGAATAGGAAATCAGTAACTTTTGAGAGTGGAGAACAAATAATCAGAATCAAATTCTACATGTACCTGAATTGTGCTAACAGGAATTAGTAGTCGGTTATCTTCTTATCTTGGCGGCTACTATGATTGGCCTGCAGGATCAAAATCCCTGAGTGACACGGTGTGAGAATTTGGTGCCCAAGAACGGAAGATTCAGGCCAAACATTTTTGCTACAGAGGGACGTCTTGGTGGTCTGTGTTGCTGCTTGCTTGACGGATTGGCATGCCAATATATTATAGCAAGGACCAAAAAATGGCAGTCTCAGATAGCGAAGAGGAAATGTGATATATAGTGTGTGAGGAAGAGGAATAGCGTGCTTGAACATGAAGCACGACTAGGAAATATCAAAAGTGGCGCTCGAGCTTTCTGGGGGTGAAACGGAAGGGAATTCAAGGAGATGGAGCAACAAATTGTGACTCGTGAGTCGTGGGTCTTCAGTTACAGGTATTTAGGAATAATTATGGAATGGAGACGCTGCTGGCGACCGTTTTAGCCAGGAGGTTGATTGTAGGAGTAAAGCAAGGAAACACAAACGTATATGCATGGATGGTTCGATTTGAATCTTAGGTGACATCCAATGGTGATAAAGATTTGAGGTGATGTGGCTGCACCACAATTGAGAGAAATATGAGTTAATGACTTGTAGTTGGTTGCACTTATAAAGAAAGAGTAGATTAGTGTACTTCTTATGCTACCTCTATGTCAAATTACTTATATTTTTTACCTTTGGAGATCACGTTCGACCTCTCGTCATATTCAAAAATTTTGTGCAAATATTAAAACAAATAAATCCTGCTTAAAATATCTCTAATGATAAAAACAAACCATAACAAGATAAATGATATTTGCACAAAATTTTCTAATAAGACGAGCGATCAAACATGATTTGCATAAGTAAAAAACATAAGTAATTAGAAATTGAGGGAGTAAGAAATAAGAGCGCATCCCAGGTAAGCAGTACGACTCCGATGATACATGCCACTTGCGCTAAGCGTGCAGGTTCGGATATGTATCATCATGCTATATGTATCTGAAATCCTGTACCATTGAAAGTTTACATAAAGTTCAGAACTAATATGTTTTGTTAGCACTTAATCTGGGCTCAAAATATCAAAAACAATTTCTATAAAAGTGGATAATAGAACATAATTTTGAAATTTCTAGATGCAGAAAATAGTGACCCTTTGTCAAGCTTTATTTAATCTGTGACTGACAAGGAACTATTTTTTTAATAATTATTGTTGTATACTCCCTACGGTTTTAAATCGTTGACACCATTGACTTTTTGAGCTACGTTTCACCGTTCGTTTTATTCAAAATATTAGCTTAAATATGCAAAATTATAAGTTATATTTTCATTTCCTTTAGTGACGAAACTAATCATAACAAAATCTATGATAATTTTTTAAATATTTTGAATAAGACGAATGATCAAACATAACTGAAAAATTTAACGGCGTCAACAATTTAAACTGGAGGGAGTAGTTAACATGCCTTGTAGTTAAGATGCCTACAGGGATAGCCTGCTATTTGAAGAGCTCTGAATTTTTTTTTTAGGCGAACGGCACGGGAGTCCCCTACAAGAGCTCTGAAAATTACAAACAAGAAAAGCACAGCGGCTGTTCAACAACTGACTTATTATTGATAAATATGACCTTGATGGCAATAATAATCATTTGTTGCTGCCAAGGAAACAACTTGCAAAAAAATTCCATAACATAAATATCAAGGAGGTCTTAGGTGAGCCTATAAATATCAGGGCAGTAAGAGTGTATATGCATATACATGCTTCTACCTTAGAAGTAAAAGAGATCAAGAAACTTCAATACTTGTCTTAATGATGGAGCTTAAAATACCCAAAACAGAAAAGAAATCAATGAATGCCTTGGAATAGTAGCTTGACGAATACTTTTGGTTAGCAAGTAAACTCATTCTCTAGTGACATATCAAAAATTGGTTTGAGTTGATTGCTTTCCAACTGGTTTATAACATATGAAATGTTTCCTTCTTGATCAATTAGATCACTGCATTTCCGGAATTTGTGAAGCAAATCATCAAACAAAAAAACAATTCAAATCTTCAATAATAGATTCATTCTTGTCATTTTTCCTCTCCAAAAATATCAGCAAGAATGAAAATCTTGGAAAAGTTATATCCGTTGTTGAACAAGCAGTTATATGAGAAGAACCACGTATATCTGCTCGTTTACTCGTTTTTCTTCATTGAAGTTATAGTGTCAGTTTGATAATTAGAATACAATTAATCGATACTATAACCATATTGTTAAGCTGCAAATAATACTTGTTTCAATGTTGAGCTTGTTCATTGAATTGAAAAATACCCTGCTTTCAGTCGTGCGAGTAACACACATGCAGAGCACATTCAATTAGCTGAACCTGCATTCCTAATTAGCCATTTAGGAAATAATCCTAATCTTTATACAGGACGCATGTTAATATTAATTGTAAAGATAGTTACTGCATTAACCATACAAATCTGTAACATAAATAATCTTCAGGTTTTAGCACTAGTCAAGCCAAGCTTTTGTGAAATGCTACAGTGCATATGCTATTGAATCATATTTTGAAGATCATCTTTTCTTTTCTTTTCACTATTTCCTGCTGCCGGGTTAACAAAACAATCTTTGAATACATATTTGAATATTCCTGATTTATTTGGAGCATCATTTCTTTCTTTTCAGAGTATTTATTTATTATTGCTTGTTATTACTTGATGTTAGAGCACAACGTGTGTATGACCTTAGACTGAGGGCTAGTATAGGAGGGGTAGAATCTTGAATTGGCGGAGTGGAACAACGACAAGCAAGAAGGCAAGGCACGCACCGATTAATCATATAACGTCTATCTTCTTGTTCTTTTAGCTCTTGTGCATTATGAAACTGTTACTACCTAAAAACTGTCATGGTTCGAACCAGCTGTTGTGTCAGAAAGCCATCCTTTTCACAATGGCGCCATGTTTATCAAAACACAACCTATATTGAGCCTTCCTCACTAGATAGATGATCTAAACTACATGTTAAGGATCCCGAGGCCCGGCCATTTTGGCCCGGTCCGAGCACGGCACAACCCGGGCTATAGAAGGGTTGTTCTGGCCCAGAGCCAGGCTAGGGCCGTGCTTGGGCCTAGGCGCAAGCCCGCCATGCCGGCACGGCCCAGTCCATTTAGAAGATGGCTCGTTCGGCCCTTCACACGGCCCGTGTAGCACGGCACGACCCGATCCGTTTAGTCTTGTTCTGTATAAGAAATAAATAAAATAGAGAAAAAAACTACCTTTTCAACCATGGACCGGCCCAGCACGGCCTGGCTCGGTCCGTCTAACATTAACTGGGCCGTGCTTGGGCTTGGCCACAGGCCCGTCGTGCCAGCCCGTGATCCATTAGGGCCGTGTCGGCCCGTCAAAGGAAATTGCCCGGCCCGTGATGGGCTCGTGCCATGCCAGTGCTGGCCCGGC
The DNA here is from genome assembly GCA_012490785.1 of Eragrostis nindensis. Lineage (NCBI taxonomy): Eukaryota > Viridiplantae > Streptophyta > Magnoliopsida > Poales > Poaceae > Eragrostis > Eragrostis nindensis. The sequence continues at coordinate 335,132 of JAAXCT010000581.1, forward strand.
CCAGTCTGGCCCGTTGGCCAGCTATAACCACCATGATGGCAATAATAATCATTTCTTGCTGCCAAGGAAACAACTTGCAAAAAAAAAAATCCATGACATAAAAATGTACCCTGATACTAGCACCAAAAATATCAGGGAGGTCTTAGTGAGCCTATAAATATCAGGGCGGTTGAATGTATATGCATATACATGGTTCTACATTAGAAGTAATAGAGATCAAGAAACTTGTCTTAATGATGAAGCTTAAAATACCCAAATAGGGAAAAAATATCAATAAACGCCTTCGAGTAGTAGCTTGATGAATACTTTCGGTTAGCAAATAAACTCTTTCTCTAGTGATGTATCGAAAATTGTTGAGTTGACTTTCCAACTGGTTTATTAACATATGAAATGTTTCTTCTTGATCAATTAGATCAGTGCATTTCTGGAATCCATGAAGCAAATCATCAACAAAAGAACAATTCATATAGATTCATTCTTGTCATTTCTCTCTCCAAATATATCAGCAAGAATGAAAATTTTGAAAAAATTATATCTGTTGTTGAACAAGCAGACATATGAGAAGAACCAATTAAATGTTTTTTATTCATTGAAGTTTTAGTGTCGGTTTGGTAATTGGAATACAATCAATACTACAGCCATATTATTAAGCTGTTTATTAATACTTGTTTCAATGTTGAGCTAGTTCATTGGACTGAGGAATATCTTGCTTTCAGTCATGCGAGTAACATAGGGAGAGCACATTTAATTAGCTAAACCTGTAGTCCTAATTAGCCATTTAGGAAACAACAGGACACATGTTAGTATAAAACATAAAGATAGTTTTACGGCATGAACCATGTTAATCTGTAACATGAAATATTTAGGTTTTAGCACAAGACAAAGCCAAGTTTTTCTGAAATGCTACAGTGCACATGCAGTTGCATCATCCTTTGAAGATCATCTTTCTTTTCAGTATTTTCTGTTGTTGGATTTCCAAAACAATCTTTGAATATATATTTGAATATTTTTTTATTTATTTGGAGCTTCATTTAGTTCTTTTTAGAGTATATATTTATTATTGCTTGTTCTTACTTGACGTTAGAGTGCAACGTGTATGACCTCGGATTTGGGGCTCTAGGGTAGGAGAGGGGCAGAATCTGAAGTGGCGGAGTGGAACAACGACAAGGCAAGAAAGCAGGTTACACACCGATCGATCATATAGCACCTTTCTTCTTTCTTTAGCTCTTGTGCGTTATGAAACAGTTATTACTCTAGGAATTGTCATGGTTCATATATGGGAAATGTGTTAGAAGTTCCGAAACGAAGCCATCCTTTCCATAAGGGCTATATTTATCGGAGTGCAACATAGATTGAGAGTTCATCACTAGATAGACGATCTAAACTACATGTTAAGGTTAAAAAAATGAGAGAAGTACTTGCGAAAATAATTCTATCCATGTTATTGATGGAAGTATGGATTGAGCTAAGGACATGAGTCCCGAGGTGATTGTGTGCACATGTACCTTAGTAGTTATGTGGCGGATCACATGACTATGTCTGAAGTACTATGAGGAGTTGTCAACTGAGCCACGGTAAGAACATAATTTTCGCACATCCATAGGACCGATCACATGGACCTGATTCAGTTATTTTTGTCATTTCACTGACGGTGCACAGATAGGTCGTGTGGGTCTTGGACCAGGCTATGTGCCTTTAAAGTTTTGCCAGCCTGCCATCGTATGAAAGAGCCCACTTGTGCTTAGTGATCCCAGTTAATCACCAATATGGTGCTTACTTACCAAATACCGACGTCAGTCAGTCAATCAAATCAGCGAAGCACATTGAAACGGGTTGACTGAATTGACCAGTCCACAAATCACCACGTGCGTAAACAGCAGGTAAGAACCGAGGCCCATTGATAGACTGATAGTTTGCAAGACGACATTTCAGCTGAAACGATCGAGCTTCATTCATGGATTGGCTGCCACCACCCATGGTTAGCGTGGTGCCATCCTGCAGTTTTTGATTTTCCCTTTATTTTCCCTTTCTAATCTTTACCGAACTTTTTACAACTTCCGAGCGTGTACATAAATGCCGCCACACGCAACATATGGCTGGCATGCATCAGTCTCCATAACCAGCACACTCCACGAATCAATATATATCATCCACATAATGAAGATGCGTAGCAGGCACTACGCCACCGTGGTCGTCGTGCTCCTCGCCACAGCCGCGGCGGCGGCAGCACGGAGGACGAAGTACCAATGCGACGCCGGCGACAGGGCGGCGCTGCTGGCTGTGAAGGCGGCGTTCGGCAACGCCTCCTACTTCCAGTCGTGGACGCCCGACTTCCCGTGCTGCAAGTGGATCGGCGCGTGGTGCGACGATTACGCCTCCCCATACACCCTGCGCCGGATCGTCGCCCTCTCCTTCCTGCGCGATGACAGCCTCGTCGGACCCCTCCCCGGCGACGCCATCGCCGGCCTCACCGCGCTGCAGGAGCTCAATCTGATCCATGTCCCCGGCGTGAACGGCACAATCCCACGTGCCCTCACCCGGATCCCCAGCCTCAGCTCGATCGACATCTCCTACACAGGCATGTCCGGCCCCGTGCCGTCGTTCCTGTCCGAGCTCACCGCGCTCACCTACCTCAGGCTCCCCTACAACTCGTTCACCGGCGAGATCCCGGCGTCGCTCGCCGACCTCCCCAACCTCTCCTTCCTCGACCTCGGCCGCAACCACCTCACGGGCCGCATCCCGCCTCGACTTCTCAGCAAGGCCTCTAACGCGCCCTTCCTCTACCTGTGCCTCTCACACAACAACCTCTCCGGCAGCATCCCCGCCGAATTCGCCGCCGTGAACTTTTGGACCCTCGACCTGTCGCACAACGCCTTCGCCGGCGACGCGTCGCTCCTGTTCGGCGCGAACAAGTCGCTCGAGGACCTCGACCTCTCGCGCAACTCCTTCAGCTTCAATCTCTCCGCCGTGGAGCTGCCGGAGAAGCTCGTCACCTTTGATATCAGCCACAATGACATCTATGGCGTCCTAACGCCGCAGCTGGTCAATATACAGATATTAAACGTCAGCTACAACCGGCTCAGCGGCATGGTGCCCACCGGCGGCAACATGGACAGGCTTGATCAGTTCTGCTTCCAGCACAACAAGGGCCTGTGTGGAACTCCGCTTCCACCCTGCAAGTGATTATTTTCTGGATCAACAACGCCACCTCCGGCCGTATATTCCAAAGAATTAGTGTACTTATAAGAAATAAAAGCATCCCTGTCTATGACATCATGCTATATGTATGTGAAATCTCTACATGAAGTTCACAGCTAAAATATACAAGAATCGTACCTCCTCAAAGGGAACATACCTACCTGAGCTTATGCTTTGGCACATGTGCATCAATGTACCAAACACCGAAATAACAAAATGCTTAACATCAGCATTTATGATATGCTATTAAAGGAAAAAGAGCTCTCATATTATATGTCATAGAATCTACTGTAGCTTTTAATTTACTCAGTGCTGTAATCTGGGCTCCAAACATAAAAAACAATTTATATAAATGCAGAAAATAATGACATTTGTCAAGCTTTGATCCGTGATTACGAGAAACTATTTTTTATAATTATTGTGGTATCATTAAGGTGTCTTCAGGATATCCTGCGAGGAGGCTCCCGGGTGGTGGGGGCACGGCGGCCGACGGTGCGGCACAGTTTGTGCTAAGTGCCAAGCTCGCTGTGGAATGGGTTGAGCTGAAAGAACCTCGCATTTGTGTATAAGAAAATTAACATTGACCCAAACGAAATAGTTTGAGACTTTTTTTAGGGAAAATATTTGGGGGCTTAGTGATAAGGGTTTCTTTTTTTTTTTTGATCATATGATAAGGGTTTCTAACTAGCAGGTGGCGGGTTGATTCCCATCCATAACTTTATTTTTTCCTTTAGTTTTACTGAAACAGTAGCCTGTGAAGGCCCAACCCACTTGTGCTTTGCAGCCAGATCGCTAGGGTCACTCAAGAGTATATCAGAGGTTTGTTGAACAATATAAACCATAAGCAATGATTAATTACAGGCTAGAAAATGAATAAATCATATAACAATGAATGGGAACCATATGTAATGATTAATTACATGTAAAGCATATAACATTGCATCTGAATTATGACAAATGGTATATTGCTTCAAAGAGTGTATTACTTGAATCATGATCATTGCTGATTTTATACAATTGGCTGCAAATAATTTTAAAACAAACTCTTCACAAGATTCATCTTCAGAAAATAACCCAACTTAATTTTTATGCTCAATAAACTTCACAAATCGAAGGCAATACATACTGTGTTTGAACATTTTGTTTTTTTCTCGAATATGCAGGAGAGTTGTACACCTTTGTATTAAGACGAAGATGTCTACTGGCAAAGTACAACACATATGGTAATATGGTTACCTATGCCAGAAGTTCATGGCAGATATTCAGAAAAGGTTTGGATAACCAACCGACTGAAGCGTGTACGAAATGAATTGCCGGGAGAAGGAAGCCTTCCCCTGCCGCGCAGCAACCTTTGCATGTGGCAACCAAAAGGCACCAGATACCATAGGCCTTTTCAGGTAAACCAAATATCACATCGTCTTTAGTCAAGTCCCAAACATTCGAGCTCCCTGCCAAATATTCCTGATCAGGTCGCCAGATTCAGACGCGGGTTCGTCTGAACTGTAAAAGATGCCGAGTGAACTTCTTGCAAAGTTTCAATGAATTTCCAGCCTACCGGGCTGCCCACCAAACGGCAGCTTCAGGAATCAGGAGCCGTATCAAGCATGCCACTGCAATGAACATGAATAACATTTTCTCGGCTATACTCTATAGCAGCTGAGTCTTCTTTGTGAAATTAAGCATCTTTCTAGTACTACAGAGAATTGTCATGTGTCACACCTGCCTAACAGTGACACACGTCCCTTTGGATTGCTCTTCACCGGCTCGCCTTGTTCGTGAAAGCCCCCAGCGCCTGCTTGCGGCTTGCCGTTCTTTTATCCTGCTCACTGTAGCAAATGGAGTAAGTATTATCCCGGAACATGAGTTTCTCGTGTGCTTGCCAAGTGGGATACCTTCTGTCCGGACGCTTGATTTGGTGGCAGCTATATTCTTTATTTAGTCACATCCATCCACACCGTATAGTATAGGAGCACAGATCTGATTCTTTTTGAGAAATCAGTGTGTTATAACCGGGGGCTTGAGCTTTGGTGGTATATAATATGAAAAGTGCTCTATCTTCACTCATTATCTCGAGAATATCCTTAACATGGTTTCCTCGTCAGTGCTCCAGTCACCGGGCAGATCCAGTCAATTATCTAGTAGTTAAACAGCTAATCAGTTCAAACTCATGCTGAAAATCATGCTAATACAGAGAATTTGCGGTTGTTGGTGGCGCGTCCTTTGGTTCAGAAGGTTCCGTTTGATTCAGCTAACGGAAACTTTGGGGTAGATTGAGGCTTAAACTAAGAACTGCAATGACTGGTAATTTAAGTATGGGAACGTATCTGGTGGAAACCAACCTCTCCATGCAAACTATGAAAACTTTAATCTGAACCACACGATATTGATCTAAGGGGACGCTCAAGGGAGGTGGGAGGGGTGATTTGCAAAGGCGTTTTTGCAAATCACCCTTGCACCTCTCATGAGCTTGCAAATTATCCCTCCCACCTCCTCTGAGCGCTCCCTTTGGATCAACATCGTGTGGCTCAGATTGGAGTTTCCATAGTTTGCACGGAGAGGTTGGTTTCCACCTGATACGTTCCCTTTAGTATAGCTTTATGTCATTGTGAACGGCTGTTCTCACGGCCGTCAAAAAAAAAAAAAACGGCTGTTCTCACGAAAGCAACTTTGGAAACGCCCGAGGAGTCCTTTTCCTTCTCTAGTTGCGACGGCGCTTTCCCTAAGCTACCGCTCCTCCGTTGCATCGTCGTAATCGTCGTTCACATGAAGCTTGCTAACTTTCGCTATGAACACGGATTCGAGGAGTTTGTCAACAAGAAAATGCAAGAAAAACAGGGGCAAGTGAAATTCAGAACGAGACGATGTCGCACAAGGCGGTCTTTTTTATTCTGAATATAAGATCTTGTATGAACTCAAAAACAAAAGTTCAACAGAGCAACAAGCATAAGATTGGACATAATGATCCTCTTATCTTATGCGCACCAATGTTTGCAAATCTCATTTGCAAGATATATACACAAAACGCACGTCCCGTGTGGCCGTGTCACCTAGTATGTACAATTCCAAACAACGAATCCAATGGTGAGAGGAGAGGAGGAGAACAGAGAGCGGAGCAGAGCAGGGAGGCGGTCGTCATCATGTACTAGTATGCTTCATTCATTCAGGACGCGGCGTTGCCGCAGAAGACGCCGCCGCCGGCGGCCATCATGATCTTGAACTCCTCGAAGCAGACCTGCCCGTCGCCGTCGCGGTCAACGCCGCGGATCATGCGGCGGCACTGCGCGACGGTGGCTGCCTCCCCGAGCCCGCGCAGCACGCGGGCGAGCTCGGCGGGGTGATGACCCCGTTGCCGTCGGCGTCGAAGACGCGGAAGGCGTGGCGGAGGTCCTCCTCGACCGCCGCCGCGTCGGCGGCGGCGGCGCCCATGAGCGCCGCGAACTCGGGCAGGCTGATGTAGCCATCGCCGTCGGCGTCCGCCTCCTCCATCATCCGCGCCACCTCGTCGTCGGTGGCCGCGTGGCCCACCCCCGCGAACAGCGCCGCCAGCTCGGCCCGCGAGACGCGGCCGTCGCCGTTGGCGTCGAACTTGCGGAAGACACGCTCCAGCTCGTCCTCCGCCGGGGCCCCCTCCTCGAGGAGGGGCAGGGCGAGAGGCTGGGCGTTCTGGAGAGCGCGCGCGCCGAGGAGGAGCCGGAGCGGCGGCCGCTGCGGGAGAAGAAGGAGCGCACCTTGCCCATGGTCTGTCTCCTTGCGATTTGGTGTCTCTGCGGTTGTGGTGGATGAAGGAAGAAGGCGGTGATTTTTTTAGCTCGCTGCTGGTTGTGGTGATCTGATCGGTGGTGCCTTGGCTGCCGATTGCAGAAGATGTTGGAGGGAGGCGGAAGGAGGCGCGCCGGATTTATAGGCGCGGCGCGGGAAGCGGACGACGCGGTTACGGAGGCTCTGTTTTTTCCCTGGTCAAGGACACGAAGGCGCGGCGGTTGCGCGTGGCTGGGTGGGCGGTGAGGGATGATGTCTGGCTGGCAGGTGGGGCCAGCGCACCGCCAGGCTTGTTGGAGCCAGCCAGCCGCGCGAGCTGACGGTTTTGCGCGTCCCTCGCGACGAGGGATGGGGATGGGAAGTTGGGAACGAACGAGTCCCGTGCCGGATAGGGCTGCCACCCAGGTTTTGCTTTTGCGGCGCGTGTAGAGCGGCGGTTCCCAAATCCAACTCGATCGTCTCGGCGCACACGGATTGTATCTTGAAGGAGTATGGTCGGGCAACAGATCTTGGCTTCATGATGGGCTGAAACAAAAGTCGGCAAACGTGAGTGGGGAGGCAGGAGATTTTGTTCGGTTCCCTGTATCCGTGGAGCTGCCATAACACCCTGCTTGCACCCATGTGTCGTGCAGTTGGTTCGCTGCATGCGATCGTGTAGTAATGGCTGAACGTGATCTACTGCATTGAGCTTTCCGTGTTTTTTTTCACATGCGAGGCAGGGTTGTGTTGTTTGTTGCTGTACAAGTAAATTTCACATATTTTCTCATCAGCTTAGGTCTTTAAATGAGTGATTGGTGCATGCAAACTAAAACCAAATGTGTCGAGTTCGAATCATGACCAGCATGATTTATTAAATAAATTGATGTCACTTTAATATTCTATGTTTGTTGCCTGAGAAAGCCTGCATGTGACGGGAAGTGATAGAAAGTATAAGTGAATTTAACACTTTTTTCCATCACTTTAAGCTTTTAAGTAAGTTTGTGCATGTTACTCAATATGTATGTTTCAGTACTTCTTGTCCTCTAGAGATGTTTGACCGTATTTTTACTGCTTAAAAGAATCTCGGCAAGCCTAGTTTGTGGTACTCCCTCTATTTTTTTAATGATGACGTTTCGACATGAAACTTCTGATCATTCTTAGCTCATTTGTTTGTCCGAAGCGACAACAATTGCCGAACGGAAGTAGTAGTAAAAAAAGAGAACCAGACGTGTCCTCGCTTTTGGCCTGCTCGATCGGGGCCAGATCGAGCAGTGTCATCAAAGTGCGCGGTGAAAAAACCGGCCGCGCCGGCTCCGAAAGCGGCGGCCGACCCAACCGGCTCGCCGTAGACGAGAGCGCCCTACTACCCCCTGGGACCCGTCCGCGATCCATCAACGACGGCTGGGTTCGCCGCGCGCACGGCGCACGCTCTGCGCCTGCCCGCCCGCCCACCAGTTGACGTGCGCGCGCGTCATCTGTGGCGTCGCGCGGTGCGCCAGCCCGCACTCCGGGTTCCGCTCCGCACGAGCGCGCGTGCGTGGCCGTGGCGTGGGCGCGAGGGAGGAGTCGCGCGACTGACCGAGACGCCCTGGCCGCGCTGCTCGGCTCCCGTCGCCATCGCGTCAGCTGAGACCGCGGCCGCGACGCTGCGGCCAGTAGTATCGGCGTCCCGGGTTCGCTGTGCCTCGCGCGTGACGGGCGGGAAAGCGACGACCGGTCGGCCGGAAGGACAGGGACCCGCTCGCGAGCGCGCGCGATGACGACCGAATGCGCGCGGGTCAACGTCACAAGGCTCCGCTTGCTTGCTTAATAACCAGAGCAGAGACGAGCCCACAGTTTTTTAATATCTTTCCCCTTTCGCTCGGCAGGAGGCTGGCTGAAGTACCCGTTTCCGTTTGACGCTCGCTGTGTCGTCCCTCGTCTCCTCCGCTCAAAGCTCATTATTCTTGCTTAGTACACGTACGTAAACAAGGCTGTCGACCAGTGCCCAGGATAAGCATTCTGATTACTACTAGTAATATCATTCTCCCGCGCGCGTGGATTCATTGGCCTTGTCGGCAGGGTACGTACGTTAGCAGTCAAAGTCTCGTGTTGCTTCTTTGGATAATACGAGTATTTAATTAGCTTCCGTCGTTATAAAATCACTCGTGTCGTGACCTCCCCCATTTCCGACCACTCGTGGCACTAGAAAAATCCAGCCAAGTGGAGCACGCGAAGGAGAGCGCGCGCATATATAGCCTTGCCCTTGTCCCCGCAACATCCCCACTGCTCCTTCGCAGAAATTAACCTGCTAGTACGTGCTAGTACCTGATAGAGGCACGTTACGTATGAAGAAACAAAGCCCACAACTGGCTGCGTTTCAACGACAGCAGCATCGTTTGAAGAAAGCGCGTCGATCCACGGTATGCGTACGTGTCTCTCTGCACACAGCGTCGTCTCTCGTCTGTGCACTTCTTGCCGACTCCCGCTAATTTAAGGGTGCGCGCACGGATAATTCATATGCACGGCCGCGAATCTACGCTGATTACTGATCGTAATGTGTTGCTAGGTACAGATTTTGGACCAATTGATCTTTCCACGCTGCCCAGAGCGAGTGTAGCAGCTCCACGATCACTGGTTGTCGCCAGGCGCTGGCCAGGATCCGATCCGGCGACCGGTCAAAAGCACACGTGGAATCGCAACGTGTGGACACGCGTCCTTGGTGAGGATGTTTTTCCCCTTTCCCTTTCTCAATCTGTGTTCCCTGACGCTGAGTCGGCCTTTCATCGCTTTCACGAATCACGATCAGATGATTCTAGAACGTTCTGTACGGCTCGGTCATCAAGTCCTCAACAACACCGCCCTCGATGTGACGCGCGCTGCAGACGGCGGGTACTCCTACAAATCTTGCTCGAAGCAGCAGCGAAGCTTCGCTGAAGCGGAACAAACCTGCCGCTCGGGCCTCTGCGATCCTTCTACCTTGCACAGCAACGCATGGCCGCACTAGCTCCTATCGCCTCAGCGCAAGCATGGCGCTCGGCGTTGCTGTATGTGCAACCTTTTCCGCTTCGTAGGTACGAAGACATGTTTGGCATGATTGGAATCGCAGCTTAACAAGGTCGTCTGCTGTAAAGCATTCTGGTAGTAGTACTCGGGCCGCTTGGATTCATTTGCCCTTGTATCTCGTAGGCCCCTGTCTCGTCTTCGGATAAAGCATGTCCTCCTTCCCGCGCTACACCATGTACTATTTTAGCCTACACTTTCTATTGTTGGCAAAAGACATATGCCGGCATAAAAAATGTCAGCAAAGGTTTTCTCGCCGACACTTATTGCGTTAAATTATAGACAGACTGAAGTATGCTAAGTGGGATTTGGTGATTTCCTCAAATAGAACATTTTCGAGCTTGAGATCTCAATACACTAGTTTAGAGTGTGCCATCTTGAGTCAGGCGTCTCGGTTAAGGGGCATCCCGGGGTATGGTCTGCTGTATTCAGGCCATGAAGAAGATAGTGCAAGATGTCATTTCGCATGTAGAGAAACAACATCTTGTCTCCATTTGTGTAGAAGTGGACGACACGGTTACAGAGGCTCTGTTTTTTTTCCTGGTCAAGGACTCGAGGGCGCGTGCGGCGGTTGAGCATGGGTGGGTGGGCGGTGAAGGATGATGTCTCGCTGGCAGGTGGAGCCAGCGCACCGCCCTCGCGATGACGGTTTTGCGCGTCCCTCGCGCAAGGGGATGGGGATGGGAAGTTGGGAAAGAACGAGTCCCGTGCCGGATAGGGCTGGCAGGATTTTGCGGCGCGTGGAGGAAGAGCGGCGCGTTCCAAATCCAACTCGTCTCTCCTTCCCCAAAAAAAAATATCCATATCTTCGCGGCACACGGATATCTCGAAGGAGTGAGTAGTGGTCGGGCAACGGATCTTGGCTTCACCATGGGCTGGCGCCTATACTACTACTTCTTTTTTTCAAACTGACGCCTATACTACTACAATGCCGGAAGGCGGCAAACGAGAGTGGGGAGGCAGGAGATTTTTGTTCAGCTCCCTGTATCCTTGGAGCGGCCATAAGTGCTAGTGCTCTGGTATGGTGATTCATCACCCATGTGTCGTGCTTGCTGCCTGCGATCTTAGTACTCCCTCCGTCCCAATATATAAGGGACTCAGGGAGTTGCCAAGAAAAATAGCAGAAGAGTGAAATGATGAAAATGCCCTCTTCATTATTGCTCCCAATCCCCCACCACCCGTCGCAGGCCGCGCCATTGCCGCTCGCGCGAGCTCGCGCCCTGGCCGCCTCCACCGCGAGCTCACGACCCCGGCCGCTTCCTCGCATCGCCGGACCTCGCGCCCCTGCCGCCTTCCCGCGCCGCCGCGTTCTCGGCCCTCGCCCACCTACGCCGCGCCGCCACGAGCTCGGCCCGGCCGCATCACGCGTCCTCGGCCCCCGCCCGCCTTCGCCGCGCAGCCGCGAGCTCCGGCCCCGCCCGCCTCCTCCGCACGCTCCAGATCAGCAGAGCCTGGGCGAGCTCGGCGGCGGATCCTTGGACGGAGGCGCGGCGCCGGTGACGAGATTGGAGGGAAAGACGCGGCGGAGCCTAGGCGGCGGCGAGGGTTGCGCCAGAGGCCAGTGCGGATGGGGAAATGTGGATGGCGTCGCTCGGGTGGGTGAAAGATTCCAGACATGGGTCCCACTTTTCCCCTATAATCTCTTATATTCTAGGACAAATTTGAACTCCTCCCGTCCCTTATATATTGGGACGGAGGGAGTAATGGCTGTACGAGATCCGCATACAATTCTCCATGCCATTCACATGCTCTGTTTGTTCACTACTCCTTCTGGAGGTGTTTTTGCTCAAAAAGAAAACCTTCTGGAGATGTTGACGCGATCAACATGTTTGTTGTGAGTGTCTACGTAAAAATCTTGGCAGGCTGTGTGGTAGTAAGTAAAAAAACAGAACCAAACGTGTCCTGGCTTTTGGCCTGCTCGGCACCAGATCTCGTAGTGTTAGTGCGGGGTGAAAACCGGCCGCACCAGCTCCGGCCGGCCCGACCGACTCGCCATAGACGAGAGCGCCCACTCCCCGGAACCCGTTCGAGATACGTGGCCGCCACCCGCGACCCACCGTCGACGGCTAGGATCGGCGTGCGCACTGCGGCCGGCCAGCCTGCCCCGCCGCCAGCAGCGGTTCGTGTTGACGTGCGCGCGCGAGGGACGACGCGCGACCTGGCCGCTGCTCCCGTCGCCATCGCGTCAGCTGAGACCGCGGCCGCGACGCTGCGGCCAGTAGTAATATCGGTGTCCCGGGTTGGCTGGCTGTGTGCCGTACGTCACGGGTTACGGGAAAGCGACGACGACCGGTCGGCCGGGCCGGAGGGACCACACCGGACAGGGACCTCATGCGCGCGGGTCAACGTCACGAGGCTCCGCCCGCTTGGTTAACCAGAGCAGAGACGAGCCCACAGTTTTTTAGGGGTGTTCGTTTACCCCTCTCTAAACTTTAACACCCGTCACATCAAAGAGAATCTTACTATTTAAACATATTTTTATTAATTTAATGACAAAACCTATGTCACGACCCCCTCTAAATCACGAGACGAATCTAATGAGCCTAATTAATCTATGTCTTGCTACAATAATGCTACAGTAACCATCGTCTAATCACGTCTTAATTACCCTCATTAGATTCGTCTCGCGAATTCGAGCGGAGTCCTGAAATTAGTTTTGTAATTAAACTTTATTTATAATCATAATATTCGTTACAAAACTCTCTAAATTTTAGCGCTAAAGAAACGAACACCCTCTTTATCTTTCCCTTAGGCTGATGGCTGACGTCGCTCTGTGGCGTCCGGCCCTCGTCTACTCCGCTCAAAGCTCATTATTTTTTTTCTTTCGTACACGTACTACTTAAACAAGGTTGTCGACCAGTACCATTTCTCCCGCGTGGATTCTTCGGCCTTGTCGGCACGGTTTATTTAGCCGTCAAGCCTCGCGTCTTTGGATAGCTTTGTTAATTTGGATTCAGTCGTTGTATACTCACCCCGTGCGACATGTTTACTTAATCTCGACTGTCGTGACTCGTCGTGAGCTCCGGTCACCGCCGACCGTACTCGTGGCACTAGTAAATTCAAGCCAAGTGTAGCACGAGAAGGAGCGCACCAGTCCAGCCTCCTCAACATTCCCACTGCTCCTTCGCAGAAACTAACCACACATTCATAGGCGCGGTACGTGAACATGACGCTGCTGCATTTGCAACGCCGTACTAGTACTACGGAGAAAGCGCGTTCTAAGCTACGAGCCTCCGTACGTACGTACGTAGCTCTGTTCGCCGATTGCTCGTTGTTTAAGAACGGGAACGGATAATGCCTTGTTTATGACTGCTAATCTACGGTGATCAGATCACTTAGCCTAGTGCGTTTCACAGAGAGTATACACGTATGACGGTTTTCTGTAGCAGCTCTAGGTCCGGCGACTCGTCAAAGCACACGTGGAACCGCATCGTGTGGACACGCGTGTTGGTGCAGTCTTTGTCCCTTTCGTACTCTTTGTTCCCCGACGACTAAAATAAAGCCTTTCACTTCGGTCGCTTTCACAAATCAGATTCAGATGGTTCTAGAAATTTCCATGCGGCGCGCAGGTCAAGTCCTCACGCACCGTCCTCGATTTGACGTTGCAGACGACGGCAGATACCTATCGATCGACAGGCACGCTGTTGACACCGAAATTTGGCCTCGGGCCCGTTGTCAGTGGAAGACGGAGTCTGCGACGAGTAGAAAAGGATTGTGTGCAGAAGTGGTGGCCCGCAGATTATCATGAAGCCAAAGAAATCCCGAAGACGCGCACGCATATGTGAGATTGTGTCCTTTTTTAATTCTTTTTTCTAGATTAAGAAAGAATTGACCGAGTTGTGGTCAAGCAGGAGATGTGTTTGTCTCTAAGTCGGTTGCTCAGGGTGTATAAATATAAACCTAGGTGCTTTGTAGAAAAAACACACCCAATCAATACAATCAACTTTTCGGCGCATCTCCATAATTTCTCGACGAGGTCTCTGTCGACATCGGCGTCCATCGGGGCTCCAGTTTCGACCTGGATTTTGTCAGGTAAGCGCATCGATCTTGTTATGTCGACTTGTCCATGATTAAGATTGATGTGGCTGCTAGTTATCCGGTAATGTCGATCTTTCTAGGGTTTATATTATGCATCGACTGCATGGAATTGTTTAAGACCTGGTCCAATTCTTTGTTACGGTTAGTTGACTTGTCCTAGCCGCGACCTTGTTTGCCGATTGCTGATGTCGATTCCTGTTTGATCTAGTTACTCGAGTCACGGTTAAGGTATTTGGTCGATTAGATCTGTTCTTGGTGATTGGGTAGGCAGTTTGACTTGTCCTGTCTGCTTCGCTTAGTTGACGTGTCCTCGGTGAAACAGTTGCTAAGGGTTAGATCTAGTTTACTGAGTACCTGGGACTGGTAGTTGCCGATTATACTTGTACCTGCCGATCGTGTAGAGCAGTTTGACGTGTCCTGTTCTACTTCACTTAGTTGACGTGTCCTCGGTGAAGCGATTGTCAGATTATGAGTATAATTAGTGGTTACTGGTTTAATCGTTCTTTCGGGGTGTTAGCGATTGTTTACCACGTTCAGATCTATGCTTGCATGCCTTTAATATCATACTGTTTCTGTTCAAGTATAAGTCTGAACCTTCTTTTGTCGATATCGATTTACTCTATCATGATGCTTGCCGATAGATCTTGCCGATTGCATGCTTTGCCGATTGCCGATTCTGATGCATGCCTTTGCTTTATTTATCGTGCGAGTATTTACTAATGCGACATGTCGATTCGTTTCTAGCCGACAGCCGAGCACTTATTTTATTATCTTTCTATTCACTAACATCGGCTGCGGTTACGCATCGGCCTGTCCGGGGCCGATAGTCCGGGAATTTTACACGCTTTTCTTGTCTTTGTCGATTTGCAGGGAAAATCGACTGGCACGCTCCGGAATTCACCGCGTTCCAAGTTTTGGTCCTGAACAGAGTTAAGCAAATCTCTCAGGCCACGTGTGCGAGCGGTAGAACACACATTTTACCGTCAACACACTTTTTGGCACGCCCGGTGGGACAGATCAAGTTCTTAGAAGCAGATGGCGTTCGTCCAAGCTGTTGCTGATGATGGTACTTTGCTCGTTGATGCAAAGGGCCAGAAGATCATGATTCCTGCACCAGTTGTTCGAGATGATAAAGATTCTTCTGAAGTTACTACCAACAATGAGTTGAGTGCATGGGAGAAGATGTCTTTGGACCAGAAAAAGGCATATCAGAGTTATCTGTACGATTGTCAAGTGAAATACTTTGAAACCATCAAGATGACACGTGGCAAGATCACATCAGTGTTAGCTTCTCCAGTAGTGATGAGAGCAGAAGAGTTGGTTGCAATAAAAGCTGCGAAGATGCCAGATCGAGCTTTGTTGGATGAAGTTGTGAATACTGCGGTTCACAATGCTTTCATTAACCAGTCAGGGGTGCTTGTTAACACTTTGTACAACATGCTCAAGGCATTTGCTGATGGGACCTTGCAGTTTGAGTCTGGATTTATGGGACCATCATTTACTCTGCCAACTACTACACCAGCACGTCCTGCACATCCTGGTGGTCAACCTACAACTCAAGAAGAGACAAGTGCGGCTGGTCAACAAAGGCAACCATATGGCATGCCACCAGAGTTGTGGTCTCCAAGTGCTCAAGCTTTAGCTACAGGAGCAGCTCGGGTATCGGCGCCAAATCTTATTGATGCGCCGATGTCCACACAGAAGGAAGTTGGTGGTGCATCTAATGAACCAAGGGCAAGTCAAACCCCTCAGACAAGATATCATCTGGCTCCCAATGTCAATCCTGCACTGTTCAACCAAGAGATACCGCAAGGCTATCATAGGGTGGCAGATTACAGTGAGCACTACAACAGGGAGCAACCTGTTCAGATACAATCACAATCACAGCAACCTGCTCAAGTGCAAACACAGCAGCCAGCCCAAATGACTGGGGGGCAAGGACAGAATACATCAGAAGACATAGTCGCCAGGTTGGCTGAAGTCATGAAGGAGCAGTTCGATCTCAAGCCCAAGGAGCAGAGCTTTATGTATCGACGTCCATATCCAGAGTGGATGGAACAAGTTGCCTTGCCACATCGATACAAGTTGCCAGAGTTTTGCAAATTTTCTGGACAAGATAATGTATCCACAGTGGAGCATATTAGCCGATATTTGCACAGTTGGGAGAAGCATCGGCGCAAGATGCATTGAAGGTCCGTCTGTTTCCTTTGTCGTTATCTGGATCGGCATTCTCATGGTTCACCTCCCTCCCTGCGGGATCCGTGCGGAATTGGGCCGATTTGGAAAAGAAATTCCACTCTTATTTCTTCACTGATATGGCAGAGTTGAGCATATCAGATTTAACGGCTGTTCGTCAGAAGGCTGGGGAGTCAGTTGCCGATTTTGTCCAAAGATTCAGAGTCATCCGTGGCAGGTGCTATAACCTGAATCTGACGGATCGGCAAATGGCTGAGATTGCTTATCAGGGTTTACTGCCGCAGATAAGAGACAAGTTTGCACCTCAGGAAGTCGATGGCTTAGCACAGCTCTTTCAGAAGGCGTCGATTCATGAAGGGCGAATCCAGAATACACGTGGCAGACAGTTTCAGGCGGCTTATGCCGATTACTCTTCTGATTCTGATGATGAAGCTGAAGTTGCTCTTGCTGAGTGGACCAGGAATAAGAAGACTGTTCTTTGTCCGTGGGTCAAGCAGAAGGCAGAAGAAAAGAAGTATGACTTCGATATCAATAAAGCCGACAAGATATTTGATCTGCTGCTACAGGAGAAACTTATTCAACTCCCACCTAATCACACGTTGCCTCCGGCTGAGGAGTTGAAGAAGATCAAGTGGTGCAAGTGGCATAATACTCCCTCTCATCACACCAATGAGTGCAAGGTGTTTAGGCAACAGATCCAATCGGCAATTGAGAGTGATCGTATTAAATTCTCTGGTCAGAAGCCGATGAAGATTGACGGGCATCCTTTTCCAGTTAACATGATTGGGGGATCTGCTGCTTTGATCGGCAAGTACTCAAGGAAGAGAGAGAGGGAAGACAGGAGGACGAGCGATGATGACTTTGATCCACATTGGAACTGTCCGTTCTTCCAGTACTGTTGGGAGCAGGGTATGAAGCTGCCACCAATTGAAGGCTGCCCAGGTTGTAGCAGGCGATCTGGTGATTTGTACAGAGAAGTTGGTACTTCAAGCCGAGTTCCTATGAGGAGACAGCATGATCGCTTTGAAGGGAGATTGACTTCAAGGGTTTCTGTGCAAGAAAGACTTGGACCTGTTAATCAAGTTGAAGATGATGAGGAAGATTATCAGGGTGAGTTCACAGAAGAAGGCCAATGGTGTCCGAGTGGTATTTTTACCAAGACACAGAAGAGAAGAGTTCAGAGGACACGTTGCCGGGAGCTGAACAAGGAAGTGAATCAGAAGGATGACCATGACAAGGAGCCCAAGTCCAAGAAGGTATGGAGACCAAAAGTCAAATCTCAGGTACATGAAGTTGAAGCTCCTGTCAATATGGTATTTATGCTGCCACGAGAATTTAGTTCTTTGGACATTAATGAATCGGAAGAAGAAGCTTCTGCCGAGTTGTTATTGGGTCCACAGCAAGCAGTGTTCGAGAAGCCGTCTGGTGTTGATCATCTCCATCTGAGGGCCTTGTACCTTAATGGTTTCGTCAATGGCAAGCCAATGAGCAAGATGATAGTCGATGGTGGTGCTGCTGTTAATGTTTTGCAGATGGCAACATACAAGAAGATCGGCAAACTGCCTGAGGAGCTGACAAAGACCAACATGACATTGAGGGATTATGGAGGCAGAAGCTCTGAAGTCAAAGGAGTCACCAATGTCGAGGTCACTATCGGAAGCAAGACTTTGCCGACGACGTTTTTCGTAATTGAAGGCAAAGGATCGTACGCCGTACTGCTGGGTAGGGATTGGATTCATGCTAATTGCTGCATCCCTTCTACAATGCATCAGCTCCTTATCCAGTGGATCGGCGACGAGGTGGAAACTATTCAAGCTGACAGATCGGTGAGTGTGGCTACTACAGACTTTTTGCCGATAATGGTGGAAAACTTGCCGTGCATATCAGGGACTTACTGGGAAGGTGAAGCATTGGATGTTACCGATGAAGGTGTCTGCATCACGGAGGGATCGGCAACCCCGCGGTTGCTGTAACAATTGCCGGACCTGGACATCGATCGGCCGACGGAAGTTGAGAAGAAAGAAGCAATCGACAATCGGCTGATCGATGAAGAAGTTTACATTAGAGGTGGTGACCAAGCAAATTCATGAGGAAGATTTGGAGCTGGGTGAAGAATTTAGCCGAACGCTTATTGAAAAGCGTCTAAGTAAATACTACCCTAATTTTGGGTGAGTTTTTAAGTGTTCGGTTGAATTTCCAGCGGAGCCGACGTTAAGAGCGTCGCCTTTAAGATGGCCGATGCTAATGGTATCGCCCTTAGGGAAAATATATAGAAGAAAAACAGAGGAAGATGAGAAGCATATATATATTGCAGAGACTGAAAGATAGTGTTTGATGTTTACAAGTTACAATCATGCACGACGGGGATACAGATAATCACGGATTACATCCAGCGCATGAGTGCGGAGCTGATCGACTTCGGCAAGAATGTAGTTGTCATTGTCGTCCGATTCGATCTCTACGGGTACTGATGCCCAGGCACGTTCCGAAGCTTCAATGGAGGCATTGAGCGAATCTTTTTGCTGAAGTATGCTCTCGTTAATTTTGGTTATGGTATCTTCCGATGCTGATACTTCTTGCTCCTTGGCTTGCAATGCCGCTCTCAAGTCTTCGGCTTCTTTCTTCAGTTGAGTTAGCCGATTTTCTTCCTCTGTTAGCCGATTCTTCATGGAGTTATATTTCTCCAATTCTTGTTGTGAGAGCTCAAGAGCTTTTTCTGCTGCTGCAACAAGTTGGCGTTGATGGGATCGACGACTGATATTTTCTTGAGCTTGCTCGTAATCAATACGCCGGAACCCCATGTATGCCACTGGATGAAGGGCAACCCTCAGGTCCCTTGGAAGGCGAGCTTGGATGTCTTCAAATCTAGCGCGGACTGAACTTGCATTACGAGTGTGATCTTCTGTAGTTGCAAAGTCAAGTCTGGCTTCTAGCTTGATCAGCTCATTGCGGATCTCGATTGGCAGTGGCTGCCGATGATGCATTGCGACAATTGGCTCTACCACGCGTGCCTGCAGGAACGAAAGATGATTAGAAAACAAATTGATGAAGGAAACAAATCGATATTTTTACCTGAGATAGATCGACATCGGCACCAACGGGGACGGTTTGGGAAGAAGATGCTCCAGGATCTGATTGGCTGCCCCTTGGGATGTTCTGGGCAGATGTTTCAGGTTCATCGACAGAGAGGTTTGCCGATTCTTCTTCCCTTCGCTCTTGCATCTAATTAGAAGTGAAAATCAATGAAGATACAAATGCCGATGGATAAAATTCGAGGACAAACCTGTGGCTGAGTGTCGATGCCAAATCCCTCTGAAGCTATGCCAGCTGGTGCTTGCTGAGTTTCGATGCCGATTTCCTCTGAAACAGTAGCCACAGGTGCTTGTTGGGCAGTTTCAGCATCAGTATCGACACAGACTTCAGTTTCTTCAGGTTCGGTATCAGCATGGGCTTTAGGAGAATGGACTTCGGTTTCTTCAGAATCTTCTTCAGAAGGGCCCTGCAAATTGAAATAGAGGTTAGATATCGATATTCGTTCAATCATAAAGTGACTATAGATGAGAATGATTACCGGGCTACTGGGAGGAGTTGGCGCAGAGCTTGGTTGTTTCAAGAGAGCCTTGTGACGCTTGGCTGGGACTTTGAAACGGGGGCCTTGACGTTTTGTCCTAGAAGTTTGACCCTTGAGAACTTGGGCCGGTGTTGGTGCGTCAGAGCCAAGGACGGGGTCTGGATGTGCAGCCACGTACACAATGCCGATTCCGCTGTTGCTCTGTGTAGGTGCTTCTTCAACATCAGACTGCAAAAATAAGAAAAGAGTTATAGTTGAGAATTTGTCGATGAGGAAAAAATGATCGAAGTTGGAATTGGTTACCTCTCCTAACGGATCAGAAAGTTGAAGATTTGAGACAAAGGATGCTGTGTTGTTGCTTTGGAGGTGCTTCGCCCATTCTGCCCACCATTGTCTGAAGAGCCTTGTACAAGAAGGAGCCAATAAGATGTTGTCGATATGGCCGATGGGCAGGTTATCAGTCAAACCAAATAGCCAAGAATACTCCAGAGTTGATCCAATGATGGCACGAGCTTTGACCTTATCGGCATAGAAGAGGCTAGGAGGAAGCTGGCCGAGACCCATTTGTCTTGCAGCAAATGAAGGGTTATAGAACTCATATGATGGGTTCAATCGGCCTGATGCATTCAATCCCGTCGGCAAGATGCAAGGCTTGACACAGGTCACGAAGATGTTTGCCGATACTTCATTCTGGAGAGGATTGTCAGCTCGGAAGGTAAAGGGAATCTCAAAATGATCCATGATTTCAGGATTTCCATATGGGAACCAATCAAGATGATCATTGTTGATGCCTCTGTAGAAGGCTTTGAAGTATGAAGCCAAGAGATCGGCATTCATACCAACTCCATCTATCGACACTAAGGCTTCTCCTAGTGAAGTGCATCGGCGCCCGGCTTGGTTGGGGGTTGGAAAACTGTACAAATGCAAGTCTTGAAGTTGCATGGCCTTGTAGGAGTGCAGGGTGAGCCACATTTGAAGGAACCACCATGGACCACCAATGTTGCCGATTGGGGTGTCGTGCCAGAGCTTCTCGGCGACCTGATGGAGTGAAGAATAGAGAGCACCGAGCAGGTATTTGCCGATGGGCATTTCAGTACCACCTGCCAATCTTTCTGCTAAATTCTGCAGATTGGACGAGGGACTGAGTTGAGCTCCACAGAAAAAGAAGTGTTCCAGCCACATCATCAGGAAAGCTGTATGTTCTTTGTCTGATACCGGTCCTGTGCCTCGGAAGGTGGTAATATATTTCTTCCATCCGCCGATGCCTCTGACATCAAACTTGTGTGATGGCTTGACTTTCAAACTCTGGAGGCTTGCATTAGTGGATATGTCCAGATCAGTAAGCATCTTGACGTCCATAAGGGTTGGAGTCATTGGTCCATGGCCAAAAAGGAAGGCATTCAGTGCATCAGACCAGAAGTAGCAGGATGCCGATAGCATTGGCTCATTCTTCTTCATATCGGCAAGGGTGAGTTTGTAAGCTTCATGACCATTGGAGTTCGGAAACCCCAAAGGTATGAATGTTTTGGTGATTGGGTGACCATATTGATGTGACTAACATTTCCATGTAGGATATTCAAATGGTCATGTCAATGAAGCGTCGTCTCACAAACTCTATCTTATCGACGACTTGGTGATTGGTTGCCTCGACGATTCGGATCGAGAGCTTGATGAGTCAAGGTTGAAGATGGATCAAGGCTAAGGACATGATAGACCAAGCAAGTGTTGGCTTGGTAGATGTTAGCTTGAGTCCATAGGAAAAACCGGACTATCAAGAGGGATCGAATTGGTTCTCTTAGCGCACACTAGGTTAGAGATCATATGGATGCATAGTGAGTCTCTCGAGGGCTAGGGTGGCTGAAGAGAAGAAGAGGAACCAAGGATGAAGAAGTTGGAAGCAAGGATCAAGAGTGGATCAAGTTTTCAGCTTATCCGGTAAAGACCGGACAGTACGGTCCTAGGGACCGTATGGTACGGTCTTCATTGAAGATCCAGACAGAGAAGTGAAGTCTCGGGATGCTGAGAAGATGAAGACCGGACAATGGACCGTATGGTACGGTCATGAGGACCGGACAGTACGGTCATCAGAGGATTTCCAGACAGAGAAGATGGAGTTTCTGGAAGTGGAAGAAATGAAGACCGGACAATCGACCGGACGGTACGGTCCTAGGGACCGGACAGTACGGTCTTCATTGGAGATGAAGAAGAAGATGGAGATGCGCCTGGAAATAGAGACCGGACAATACGGTCTGGAAGAGACCGGACAGTACGGTCCTTTGTACGGTCTCTAGTTTCGCAGGGCACTTTTGGGCAACGGCTAGTTTTGGGTTGGTAGCCTATATATAGTTGGTTGCCCGCCCCTTGAGGGGTCTCTTGGCCATTGTTGGAGTGCAGGAAACTCAGAGGAAGCCAAGAGCAAGGGAGAGAAGCACTTGTGAAGGATTTGGAGTGATCCTAGTGCTTGAGAGAGTAGCAATTGCATCCACTTGATCTCTAGACTAGTGTGAGCTTGAGAGAGTCACTTCGGTTTGTTACTCTTGGTCTATGGCAAGGCCTAGACCGGTTAGGCGTCGGTGTTGAGCTGTCCAAGGAGATTGTGGAAGCTAACACAAGTTTGTACACGGTCTTGGAGCTTCCCGTGCGAAAGAAGCATCACTAGTGGAGCGCCCTTTGGCACGCATCACGTGCGGAGCCTTACCTCCGGAAGAGTACCCGGGATCGAGCCCGGCGGGACGTGCCCGCGACTTCACTCGGAGGGTGAAGTGTGCTCTAGGAGGGATCGCCTTCGAGCGGAGGGACGGGGTCGAGACTCCGGCGGGAGTGACCCAACGTGGAGTAGGGGAAGGCGCCATCCTTCCGAGACCACGGGAAAAATCATGAGCATTCCTATCTCTATCTCCTTTACATACTAGCATTTACGCTTCCGCATTTACTTTTATGTGCTAGTAGAATTGCATGATAGGTTGTCTCTTTACTACTTGGTAGAATTGCTTGCTAGGGTATTGCTTGTTGCATAGACTAGATTGTGTGCGCGCATCGCTTGCTTTTGTTATCACCATATCTAGTCTTGCTAGCTTCACGCCTAAAGTATGTTTGGGAGAAATTGTTGACACACACCGATTCACCCCCCCCTCTCGGTGCCCTTGATCCTTTCAAGTGGTATCAGAGCCTCGTTGCTCAAATAGGGCTTAACCGCCTTGAGTAAGGATGCCGAGAGATGGGAGGTGACAAGTTCCGAGACAGCAGCAGTGGCACAGACAGAGTCTCCCAGGCTGAAGCTTCACAGGCAGAGGTCGTGACTACTACAGCTGAGACAGCAGCAGTGGCACAGACAGAGTCTCCCAGGACACCTACTCCGCCTCGAGTTGTTGAGCCCTCAGCAGATCTCACTGACTTTGGCTATACTCGTGAGGAGTTACGTGAGGCTCTTGCCACAGGCACCTCTCCAGAGCAGCAGACAGCACTCCCCAGGACTCCTTCACCACCTCCAGAGTTTGAGTACACTGGCACTTCTTCTGAGCAGCAGCAGCCGCAGCAGGGCACCTCTTCAGCTCCAGAGCTTTCAGTGACTACCACCACTGCACCTCCTCCAGCCTCCGACGCGTAGGACAGCAGTTTTTCTCTTTCCTTCTTTCTCTTTTTGGTCATTGGTGCCAAAGGGGGAGAGAGATAGAGAGATCTTGTATAGGTCTAGGGGGAGTAGTGGAGTGATCTTGTGTTCAGGGGGAGTGTGAGACAGTTTTTGTCCAGGGGGAGATCTTTTGGTACTTCATTGTATATTCTTTTGGTTCTTCGTGGTTCTTGTTGAGCTTGATTTGCTTTTGCTTGTGTTTAGCTCATCAAGAATGCACTTGGTTTCTTTTACATACACTTGCTCGTTATCTATATATCTTGCATATTGCTCTGTCTATTGCTCTGATATATTGTTCTGAGTTTGTGTGTGTTCACCTGGATGCGCTTATTTATATCTATCTTGCCAGGTTTCCTCTTTCTGTGATGATATGTGCACTCACTTGCTTTTGCAGGAATATTTTATAATCTTATCACCACAGAGTTGTGGTCATAGCTCATGTTTTTACTCCATATATATCACCCATGTGCTCTAACTCTATTTTGCAGGTGATACCTTTTGAGCTATGACTACCTTGTTCTCCGTTTTACTTGTTCTTCATTTCATATCCAATCTTCTAGATCACTCTTACGCATTTCATTATATATCTTTTGATATCTTTTGATATGTGTTGTCACCAATCACCAAAAAGGGGGAGATTGTAAGCTTCATGACCATTGGAGTTCGGAAACCCCAAAGGTATGAATGTTTTGGTGATTGGGTGACCATATTGATGTGACTAACATTTCCATGTAGGATATTCAAATGGTCATGTCAATGAAGCGTCGTCTCACAAACTCTATCTTATCGACGACTTGGTGATTGGTTGCCTCGACGATTCGGATCGAGAGCTTGATGAGTCAAGGTTGAAGATGGATCAAGGCTAAGGACATGATAGACCAAGCAAGTGTTGGCTTGGTAGATGTTAGCTTGAGTCCATAGGAAAAACCGGACTATCAAGAGGGATCGAATTGGTTCTCTTAGCGCACACTAGGTTAGAGATCATATGGATGCATAGTGAGTCTCTCGAGGGCTAGGGTGGCTGAAGAGAAGAAGAGGAACCAAGGATGAAGAAGTTGGAAGCAAGGATCAAGAGTGGATCAAGTTTTCAGCTTATCCGGTAGAGACCGGACAGTACGGTCCTAGGGACCGTATGGTACGGTCTTCATTGAAGATCCAGACAGAGAAGTGAAGTCTCGGGATGCTGAGAAGATGAAGACCGGACAATGGACCGTATGGTACGGTCATGAGGACCGGACAGTACGGTCATCAGAGGATTTCCAGACAGAGAAGATGGAGTTTCTGGAAGTGGAAGAAATGAAGACCGGACAATCGACCGGACGGTACGGTCCTAGGGACCGGACAGTACGGTCTTCATTGGAGATGAAGAAGAAGATGGAGATGCGCCTGGAAATAGAGACCGGACATACGGTCTGGAAGAGACCGGACAGTACGGTCCTTTGTACGGTCTCTAGTTTCGCAGGGCACTTTTGGGCAACGGCTAGTTTTGGGTTGGTAGCCTATATATAGTTGGTTGCCCGCCCCTTGAGGGGTCTCTTGGCCATTGTTGGAGTGCAGGAAACTCAGAGGAAGCCAAGAGCAAGGGAGAGAAGCACTTGTGAAGGATTTGGAGTGATCCTAGTGCTTGAGAGAGTAGCAATTGCATCCACTTGATCTCTAGACTAGTGTGAGCTTGAGAGAGTCACTTCGGTTTGTTACTCTTGGTCTATGGCAAGGCCTAGACCGGTTAGGCGTCGGTGTTGAGCTGTCCAAGGAGATTGTGGAAGCTAACACAAGTTTGTACACGGTCTTGGAGCTTCCCGTGCGAAAGAAGCATCACTAGTGGAGCGCCCTTTGGCACGCATCACGTGCGGAGCCTTACCTCCGGAGAGTACCCGGGATCGAGCCCGGCGGGACGTGCCCGCGACTTCACTCGGAGGGTGAAGTGTGCTCTAGGAGGGATCGCCTTCGAGCGGAGGGACGGGGTCGAGACTCCGGCGGGAGTGACCCAACGTGGAGTAGGGGAAGGCGCCATCCTTCCGAGACCACGGGAAAAATCATGAGCATTCCTATCTCTATCTCCTTTACATACTAGCATTTACGCTTCCGCATTTACTTTTATGTGCTAGTAGAATTGCATGATAGGTTGTCTCTTTACTACTTGGTAGAATTGCTTGCTAGGGTATTGCTTGTTGCATAGACTAGATTGTGTGCGCGCATCGGTTGCTTTTGTTATCACCATATCTAGTCTTGCTAGCTTCACGCCTAAAGTACGTTTGGGAGAAATTGTTGACACACCGATTCACCCCTCCCTCTCGGTGCCCTTGATCCTCTCAGAGTTCTAAACAGTGATCTATGCCGACGGTTGCCCATGTTGCCGATTTCGCAGCCTTCACTCTAAGAAACCATTCACGCCAGCCTTGGATCTCAGTGGGCCATGATCTGAAGCTACCTACCCATGTCCCTAGTGCTACTGGTGATCTCTTGAAGGGCATTCTAAGAGTTTCGCTGCATATGAAGGTTATTGGGTCCGGATCGCCCATAGGTCCCAAGAAACGGTGTGTAGCAAGATCTGTGGGGATCAAGATCTGATTTTGAAGCTCCTAGAAACAATGAAAATAAATCTAATCAGGTAATGCAGTAAAGAGATCTAGAGGAGATGGCTTATGAACGAAGGGATCTACAGTACCGCAAAAACAAGCAACCCTATCCGAGTTCAAGAACAAGAATGGAGCGGGAGATTGATACCTGGGGAACGGCGGTAGAGGAAGCAGTAGGCTGCGCCATTGCGATGGAGAAGTGAATGAGCCGGAGATCCCGTGGATGCTTTTCCTTCTTGACCCTCCAAAGGGATTGATCGCCGGAGTATATGAGTTGTTGAAGAAAGAGAATAGGAAGATGAGGAGATGCACCGGCGAGAGGAGGAAGAAAGATAAGTGTGGTAGATGGCATCTATTTATAAGATGGGACGTGCTGCAGGCGACGCGATATACGAAGAGGCACTGCAGGTGTGTTGAGTACGGCGCGAGAAACGAGGAGGCGCGAAATGGGGAAACAATCCGGCGCATGGAGATTCCATACCCCGGCTTGGGGGGGCATGTGTTGACACCGAAATTTGGCCTCGGGCCCGTTGTCAGTGGAAGACGGAGTCTGCGACGAGTAGAAAAGGATTGTGTGCAGAAGTGGTGGCCCGCAGATTATCATGAAGCCAAAGAAATCCCGAAGACGCGCACGCACATGTGGGATTGTGTCCTTTTTTAATTCTTTTTTCTAGATTAAGAAAGAATTGACCGAGTTGTGGTCAAGCAGGAGACGTGTTTGTCTCTAAGTCGGTTGCCCAGGGTGTATAAATATAAACCCAGGTGCTTGTAGAAAAAAACACAACCAATCAATACAATCAACTTTTCGGCGCATCGCCACAATTTCTCGACGAGATCTCCGTCGACATCGGCGTCCATCGGGGCTCCGGTTTCGACCTGGATTTTGTCAGGTAAGCGCATTGATCTTGTTATGTCGACTTGTCCATGATTAAGATTGATGTGGCTGCTAGTTATCCGGTAATGTCGATCTTTCTAGGGTTTACATTATGCATCGACTGCATGGAATTGTTTAAGACCTGGTCCAATTCTTTGTTACGGTTAGTTGACTTGTCCTAGCCGCGACCTTGTTTGCCGATTGCTGATGTCGATTCCTGTTTGATCTAGTTACTCGAGTCACGGTTAAGGTATTTGGTCGATTAGATCTGTTCTTGGTGATTGGGTAGGCAGTTTGACTTGTCCTGTCTGCTTCGCTTAGTTGACGTGTCCTCGGCGAAACAGTTGCTAAGGGTTAGATCTAGTTTACTGAGTACCTGGGACTGGTAGTTGCCGATTATACTTGTACCTGCCGATCGTGTAGAGCAGTTTGACGTGTCCTGTTCTACTTCACTTAGTTGACGTGTCCTCGGTGAAGCGATTGTCAGATTATGAGTATAATTAGTGGTTACTGGTTTAATCGTTCTTTCGGGGTGTTTAGCCGATTGTTTACCACGTTCAGATCTATGCTTGCATGCCTTTAATATCTTACTGTTCCTGTTCAAGTATAAGTCTGAACCTTCTTTTGTCGATGTCGATTTACTCTATCATGATGCTTGCCGATAGATCTTGCCGATTGCATGCTTTGCCGATTGCCGATTCTGATGCATGCCTTTGCTTTATTTATCGTGCGAGTATTTACTAATGCGACATGTCGATTCGTTTCTAGCCGACAGCCGAGCACTTATTTTATTATCTTTTATTCACTAACATCGGCTGCGGTTACGCATCGGCCTGTCCGGGGCCGATAGTCCGGGAATTTTACACGTTTTTCTTGTCTTTGTCGATTTGCAGGGAAAATCGACTGGCACGCTCCGGAATTCACCGCGTTCCAAGTTTTGGTCCTGAACAGAGTTAAGCAAATCTCCCAGGCCACGTGTGCGAGCGGTAGAACACACATTTTACCGTCAACACACGCCTGCTCTATCGGAGCAGCGGCGAAGTTTCGCTGCAGTGTCGCGCGGTTAGGTTTCCCGTGGACGTGGAATGCTTGCGCAGAAGCTAGTTCGGCCATGCGTTGCTGTGCAAGGTAAAGGATCGCACAGACCGGGCGCGGCAGCTTGTCCGGCGTCGTCGTGAACGTACGAAGATAACGTTTGGTGTCCTTTTGCCGAGACGGCATGATCTCCGGTCCGGTGACGAGAAAGTTGCACGACTCATTATCAAGGCATCAACCATCATCATTCGAACGGAGATCATGTGGGATATAATTTTGTCGATTATGTCATGTTTGGATTGTGCCCTGACAGGCACGTCGGCCGTCAGGCAGCGATCACAGCCTCGCGCCCAAAATCGGACGCCTGAGCGTAATGCCTGACGCAGACAGATTTTTCAGGGCATCAACCATACAGGTCCTTAATTTGTGCTCTCTGGGAGAGCATTTACGGATTCTTGCTCCATGTGGTTTATATGATCGTATATCGACGTGCAGCCAGGAAACGTCAAGCGAGCACTCCACATTTTTCTAATATATTGATTAAAAAAATCTAAAAGCATTAGTCCAACAATTTTCTTTTTATAAAAACAGGAAGGTAACTATTTTTAGGCAAATTTATCTGTAACACACTGAGAAAACGTGGCTTCGCCTCCAACACATCAATAAAGTTGAATTTATCTGCAACACACTAGGATTCTGGGAACTCTTGTCGACACGCTATGACCGTGTAACAATTGTTTTAAACCTTTTTATCCCAATATTGAGAATATGTTAGAACTTGAAAACATGGCACATATATATGTACATTGTTGCATTCTCTATCAATGAAAAATAAAACTAGATTTTTTTATTTGCATGGTTTGCTCGACAAATTAAATATTAAAACGATGGGATAACAATACAACCAATCAGAAAAAAATCTAGTTTTATTTTTTAACGATAGAGAATGCAACAATGTATATTTGTACCAAGTTTCAAGTCCTATGTATTATAAGTATTAAAATAAAAAAGTTAAAAGTAATTGACAAATGGTCATAGTGTGTCATAGACGAGAGCCTCCAGAATCGTAGTATGTTGCTGATAAATTTGAGTTTGTTTATGTGTTGAAAGCGGAACCACGTTTTTCTCAGTGTGTTACAGGCAATTTTGCCTTATTTTTATTGAAACGGTCAAACTGCTACGTGGTTATATGATAAAATTCTGATTTATTTATTACCACATCATTGATTTTACTCTCCGTAACACAAAACATTAATTAATCAATAAATGCTTCAATTTGAAATATATCCTAAAGAACACTACCTAGCATTGTGTCTATAATAATAATAGCTAGAGGCAAATTCTTCTCTTTGAAGCTTGCGCGTCGGAACCAACATCCTTGGTTTACCTGTAACTTCCTTAATTATCTATCCAATCCCATGGAGTTAGAGCTCATCATCTCACTGAGCATCCTTATTGGGAGTATCCTATTAAACAATTTTGTCTTGCTAACCCACCAGGACTAGGGCTGAGGGCATTTGCCCCCCCCCCCCCCCCCCCCCCCTCGTACACCAGGTTATATAGAGAGAATAATGGTATCTTGGTAGCTAGTATTGGAACTTGTTGTCGTAGAGAATCAAAGTTTTGGAGGCTGTTTCCATACCACATTCCAGAAGGGATTTCCCCATTAGAATTGTTGTTCACATCAACATGGATGGGTACGTCTTCTGCTCGACCTTCTGTGGTAGGTGACCACAAGCCGGGCGTGGATCCTTTGCTGTATAGGTCTTACTGTACCGTTATAGTACAGCAATAGCTATAATCCACCGTCCAAACCCCATCTCTTGGCTCTAATTTTTATCAACTAATCATCGTCAATAATTACGTTGTCTTATTTATTAAGGATCCTGATTACTACTAGTATCATTTCTCCTGTGTGGATTCATTGGCCTTGTCGGCAGAGTTAGCAGTCAAAGGTTTCGTCTTTCTTCTTCGTTAGTCCCGGGTGTTTGCTTCCCGGCCACTAGTCGCCACACCTAACATTCGGCAGCCACGAAGAGCGCGACATCGTTTGATTGCTGAGCGCGACATCGTTTGATTGCTCGCCACAGTCGCCACAGCATAAACAAGACAGAAAGTGTGGCGAGCGTGTCGGCAAAATCCTGCGCAGTGTGGCGAGGGCGCAGGTGGCGTGGCCGGTTTTGGCCAGAATCCAAGCAGCGGGATTCACCCGAGCCGTGAGCTCCCATCACCGATCACTCCTTGCACTAGCAAATCCGGCCAAGTGGAGCACGCCAAGGAGCGCACAGGCACAGCCCCCGCATCCGAAGAATTCCCACTGCTCCTTCGCAGAAATTAACCTGCTGCCAGATATGCACCGTTACGTCTTACTCCTACGGAACATGTTGCTGCCCTGAAACCGAGTCCTCGATGTTAAAAAAAAAAAAACCGAGTTCTGTGTGCACACCGTTTGTGCACTTCTTGCCGACTCCCGCCGCCAAATGTACGGGGTAGAAGAATGGATAGAAATTCATGGATGGCCACTAATCTTCGCCGATTACTGATCGCAGTGTTCTTGTTGCTCCACGCTACCCAGAGAGTATCGCAGCTGCCCCAATCACACCAGAGAGTATCGCAGCTGCCCCAATCACACACTGCTTGGCTTCCTCGCAAAAACACACACACACACACTATGCGCTGGCCAGCAGGAGCCAAAGGTTCCGGGGACCCGTGAAACGCATTCGTGGAATCGCATAGTGTGGACACGCGTTCTTAGTGAGTGGCTTTCCCTTTCTGAATCTCTGTTCCCTGACGATGACTCGCCCTTTCATTGCTTCCCGATCAGCTAAGGTTTCCCTGTGCGTGAGGATGCTTGCGCTGAGAGGATAGGATCCCCCAGACCGGCGACAACTTGTTCCTCGTATATGTTCGGCATGATTGGATTGGGAGCTTAACAAAATTTTTACAGTAGTAGCGGACACAAAGCGATGCGTCACTGCTAGCTTCTCGCAGCTACTGTAGCAAATAGCACTGGCGGACGCGCTGACGTCATCGCGGCTACAAGAACAGGATAGCTTATCAGTGGCGGACATGATGACGTTAGCGTCGTTCGCCACTGGAAAGAAAACAACGATGACGGTCACTCTTACATCATTTATTCAGTAGTGGCGGACAGGCTCATTTTCAGCCCACTTCAGCCCGAATCACATATTCCCTATATAAATAGTCTTGACTTCACAACCCTAGCGCGCAACACTTCGCCGCACTGCCTCCTCGCTCCCCTTCTCCAGCGCGCCGCCTCCTCCCACTTCTCCACCACGCGCAGCCGCCTCCCCTCCTCTTCTCTACCATGCACCGCTGCCTCCCCACCACTTCACCGGGCGCGCCCCTCCCCTCCCCTTCTTCCCCCGCAGATCTAGATGTGGCGGCGGGCTGCTGCGTGCGCCGCCTCCCCTCCCCTTCTCCCCCCGCAGATCTGGATGTGGCGGCGGGAGGCTGCATGCCCGCCTCCCCTCCCCTTCTCGGCCGCACACGGCGACCACGAGCCCGGGCGGATCTGGAGTGGCTGGCCAAGGCAGCGGCGGAGCCGAGGCGGCTTGTCGGGGAGCCAAGGTGGTGGTGTCGAGGCGGCGCCGCAACCCTAGCGGCCCTCTTCCGTCCCCGCGCGACGACGGCGTGGCTGGCGAGGCGCGAGGCGGCGCGGCGACGGCGGGCGGCGGCGGCTCCGGCTCCGGCTACATCCCTGCGCGCGGATCCGGCGCGGCAGCATCCCTGCACGGCGGCCATGGCGGCATCCCTCACGACGCATGGAGGCACGACGACCAGGCGATGGGGCGCGCTGCTGGCACCACGTACGGCGACCAGGTTCGTGCACTTCACTTTCTCGCACTTCGATCACTGAAGTTGTAGCTCTGTTCTCGTACAAATTGTAGCACCTGCTAGTGTTTTCTTTCAGTTCAGTGCTGCAGTTCACCAAGACATAACCAAGATGTGCTGTTGTTCTTTTTCGTAGGCCTGATAGGGTTCTTGTCTACGAGTTCATCACGAGAAGCGGCTTGGAGAAGCATCTCTGTGAAGTATTGGGCTGGAAATCTAATTGACTTGTACTGGACCTCTAATTTGTCAATCATAGCAATGTAAAACTGTAAAGAAATTGTGATCTTGTGTTTGAGTGTATTGAGTACAACTTTCTGCTTGTTACTTCCTCCTGTGAAGTCTGTTTGTCATTTACTGCTGTTAAGTTTGTTGCTTCTACTCTGCTATGATCTTCTCTTTGATTTTGCTTTAGAGCAATATTGATTTTTTTTTATTTTGGAAAAACCTTTGCAGTGGCGGGCACACATGACCTCACATTGTCCGTCATTGCTGATACTGTCTACAGTGGCGAGCAGATGACGTCATTCGTCCGCCATTGGAGATGATTAGTAGTGGCGGACTGTTGGCGGTCGTTAAACCATGTTTTGACCGCCACCCTACCGGTAAATAAATACATAACACCAAGATTTTGTGCATAGTAGATAGGAATAATGCTACTCCACAAGTTTTGGTGGATATTTGGATGCAGGAGTGAATAATGGAGAAAAGTGGGCCCAGTCAGGGAAATTCCTAGGCCGGCCGGCCCCACCTGGTGGCCACAGGCCCCAGGCTTTCTCCAGTGGGCTGGAAAATAATCCTCAACGTGCAATTCAAGCCCAGCTCGGCAGGATTCCACCGACATTCTAGAAGGTGGGCTATTTGGGCCTTTACTTAGCCCTCAATCCAATTCTGCCGACCCCACGAAGTAGCCGACCTTCGGACCGCCATCAGGAGAGGATCTGGAGCGTTCAGGCAAAAGACGGTGGCCAACCGACCGAAGGACGGCCGGCCGGCCACCCCCCTAGGCCGGCCGCCGACTTTGGCGCCACCGCCTCTCCAAAGTCGGCCAGGGTGCTTCCACCGCCTTCACAAGCTATAAAAGGGACTCCTCGGCCTCCGAATCAATTCGCACCATCACACTTCATCCAAGTGTTCATTAGTTTAGTTGAGTAGTAGCTTTGGGAGTTAGAGTAGAGTAGAGTAGAGTGAGAGCTCTCTCGGGCTTCCGGAGTATTCTCAGAGTTCGGTATAGTTCTTTGTATCTTATTCTTGAGATATTATTTTATTTATTATATATTAGTTTTATTTTTATTTGTTTCTTTTAGTATTCTTTTCTATTTAGTTTATTTATTCGTTAAGTAAGTGCTCGTAGAAGTCTTGTTGTGGGATTCGTGATTGTTGGAATAGCGAGTACGAGAGAGTGCCGTCGTCGGAGATGACGTCGTGTGAAATCTGTGCTTGTTCATTCTTAGATAGGACTACTCCGTTGATCAAGAGTAGCTCGTCTAGGCGGGTTGTAAGCGTGGCGCTTAGATCTTGGCCTATGCACGTTTGGCACCCAACCCCACGGAGGATGGTAGCCGCGAGTGTATGTGACAGCTGCACCGGTCTCTGTAACCCACCACGTCCGGGTTGGACTCAGCAGGGTCTTAATTATAGCGGATGGATCCCCAGGGTGAACTAGCAGCATCGGTTGCCCTGGCACTTCCGTGCCCCGAAACGACATGACTTGTATGTGTATGAGCTTAGCTAGAGTAAATAACCTTTGTAGAATTGACTGCTAGAAAAGTAAATAATAGATAAACATACAGGTAGCCTAACTCTATCTCGTTGCTCTCCCAAATGTATACTACGATTTATTTTATTACCTTGGATTTGAGGATGTGTGTGCCACCCATATATCATGCCTATCTTACCCCCGTCTCAAGTATACTTGATACATTATTTCTTTCTCCAAATTATCCAATGCATAGCTATTATTCAGCTTCCTTTTGCTCTACTTCCCTGCGGAAATATAAATACGATAACCCTGGAATACTCCAAGGTGAAATGCTACAATGGTGATCCGTGCGCTTGCGGAATTAATGAATTTAATTTTATCGCATAAGAACCGCCAACAAGCATTTCTGGCGCCGTTGCCGGGGAAGTAGCAGCTAGGAACTGAATAAATGCATTGAAGTTTGTGAGAAGAATAATTATCACTTACTTTTGCGGGCTTACCCTTGTCCTGGTTTTTTCTTCTTGTAAAAATTTGAAACAGGACTGTGCATGACTGGTTTCGACCTACCAGAAAACTTCCACTCAGATCCCGAACAGTTCTTGAGAAGGGTGAGGGCCAGGCTTACCCCTCCTCCCACCCACGCTCGATCGAAAGTTCTGGCTCTTGAAGG
The DNA here is from genome assembly GCA_012490785.1 of Eragrostis nindensis. Classification (NCBI taxonomy): domain Eukaryota; kingdom Viridiplantae; phylum Streptophyta; class Magnoliopsida; order Poales; family Poaceae; genus Eragrostis; species Eragrostis nindensis. The sequence continues at coordinate 369,258 of JAAXCT010000581.1, forward strand.
ATCCCTTCCGACGATTGTCGATCACCCTCTACCTTCATCAACGAACAACAACATGGGTGATCCAGTCGAGAAGACGATCAATGACTTCTCCGCGCCAACTACGGAGAACATCCGCGTGGGACCCAACCCGCGCGTCACCAACAAGGACTACGAGCTCAAGCCAGCCTTGATCAACATGATCTTGGCCAGTCCTTTCTGTGGGAAGCCGTCGGAGGATGCAAATGCTCACCTCCAAAGGTTCCTGATGACGTGCAACACTTTCGTCATAAAGGATGCACCTCAGGACGCTATCCGACTACAGCTATTCCCTTTCTCTCTGTTGGGGAAGGCTCTCCAGTGGTTCTACGCGAACCAAGAGTCCCTCGACATGGACGGCATGCTCCAATGCCTTCCTCGCCAAGTTCTTCCCGCCGGGCAAGACGACTGCCCTGCGGAACAAGATATCGGGCTTCCAACAGCTCGCAGATGAGTCGACCGCGGAAGCCTGGGACAGGATGCAGGAGTACGTTCTCTCATGCCCACATCATGGCATGGAGGAATGGCTCCTCATACAGGGTTTCTACCACGGTTTGAGGCCGTCCGCTCGAGAGCACCTCGACGCCGCAGCAGGCGGCTCCTTCTTCTCCCTTAGCGTGAAGAACGCTAAGAAGTTGATTGAGAAGGTGGCGGCCAACCAGACTCATGGTGAACGCCAAGCGGCGAGCACCAAGACCCGTGGAGTGCACCATGGAGACGATGGACATGCTCGCCATCAAGCTCGATCAGCTACTCCGCAAGGTGGAGTCTCCGCAGGACCTGCAAGTTGCGGATTCCCGCATGACATGTGAGGAATGCGGCAGCGTTGGGCATATGGGCATCAATTGCCCGAATACGAGAGAGGAATGCAATTTCCTCAACAATGGCAATGGGTTCCGCTCCCAGAACAACTACGGCTGGAACTCCAGGCCCGACCTCTCCTTCAACAAGAATCAGGGAGGTAACAATGGTAATCTTTCCCGTTATGAGCCCTTATCAAGGATCTAGTTCTCGGCCAGGTCAAGATCAATGACAGCATTAGTAAGAAATTTCTTACTACCGACAAGGCTTTAGAGAGCATAGATGCCAAGCTAGAGTCGTTCAGCACTGCTCTGCAGAATCAGCTAAGCCATAACAAGATGCTAGAAACGCAAATTGCGCAAATAGCTTCAGCTGTGCAGTCTCCTCGTGCGGGTAAACTTCCTGAGCAACCGGAAGTTAATCCCAAGGAGAGTGTGAATGCAATAACCATCAGGTGTGAAGAGAGCGACTTGGATGCCGCACTCCCAAGGATGTGATCAGAAAAGATCCCGGATGGCCAACCATTCCGTGTTTGGTCAACGACCGTTGTTTCGCTCGGGCACTATGTGACTTAGGGGCGAGCGTGAGCATCATGCCGAAGGCGATGTACGATGGGTTAAACCATCCATTATCCCCAACGACCATGAAGCTCCAGCTTGCAGACGGGTCACTGCGCCTGCCCTTGGGGATTGTCGAAGAAGTTCCCGTGCAGATCAGAAATCTCTTCGTCCCCGTTGACTTTGTTGTGCTGGATATGGAGTGGATGACAAGGCTCCTCTCATCCTTGGGAGGCCGTTCTTGAGCACCACCAACGCCAACATCGACGTGGGGGCAGGAGAGATCCACTTGGACTTCAACGGCAAGGAAGAAACGTTCAGCTTCAAGCCTAAGGTTGAGCAATGCAAGCAAGTACGGGTCATATATGGAAAGGACCCAAGGAGAGTGGAGAAGATTGAGATTACTCCACCCATGCCACAGCCAGACAACTCATTGCATATATGAGAGACTATCTGGAAAGAGAGAATGCAAGAAGGCTAGCAAAATATTGGAGGACTCCAAGGAGGATGCCTCAGCCGCCTAACACATCTCAAGCCCCTCTTACTCCTCCGCAAGAAGGAGTAGGCGAGTCACAATCGCCCAAGAAGAGGAGAGCGAGGCGCTCAAGAAAGAAGAAGGCAGCTACGGCATCAACCGACGAGAGTACAACAAAGGCGCCTATTGAAGAAAAGGTCGCCGCCACAAACACAAAGAAGACAACAAAGGTGTGGCGGAAGAAAGAAGGACCTCTACCTCGCAAGATTCTCCAGCGAGCGAGGTCCAAACAAGTTGAAAAGACATGGAGAACGTCTAGCTCAAAGACGTAAAAATGAGAGCCCTCCGATTGGGGAGGCCATCCCAATCGTTATCCTAGCTAGGACTAGCACTTGTTTTTCTTTTCATAAATCATAAAAACAAAATAAAATTTGAAAAATTTAAAAACAACAAAAATAGGATTCCCGGTGATGCCCATTAGGGGCTAGCCACTTGTATCATCCTCACTCTTTTTTGCAGATCAAGAAGGAGGAGGAAGAGCCTGAATCAAGCTTAAGTCTTACAAAGACTCAAGCTTGGGGAGGGCACCCCCAGGTAAGAAGGAGTTCAATACAAGCTCGAGTCTTGCAAAGACTCAAGCTTGGGGAGGACCCCCAGGTAAGTATTCCTAACTTTCTTAATAAATAAATGAACTCCCTGTTTCGAATAAATGCTAGAATCTTGGTGTTATGCTACGCTTAATGATGATCGAGTTACAAATTAGCTTCCCATGTGTCGCATAGATGCAACCTCTACTCCTGACATATGTGTTATTTTTACTTGAGCATGATCACATCATGAGTCTTGCTTATTTCCGTGGGTTGCATTTGTTACACCAAGTCTGAGCATTGTGGATTGTGATATGGCATGATTAGGACTTGTTGCAATTTCTTAGTATGGTTTCATCCAGAGATGTTTTTCTTGAATTGCTGCAAGTACCTAAAACCCTTCTGTTTTGGCACACTTCTCTTAGTGTGAGGATTTATTTACCTACCAGAGCCATATCATAATATTCGAAACAGCCCACTCATAGCCATTTGTTTATGCATTGAGTTTTGTTAAGGTTTGATGTACTCTTGAAACTAAGCACTCCTAATTTTGGTCATAATTCCTTCGCGTGTGTTTTCGAAAATTTTCTCTCCACCAAATAAAAGGGGAATGTTTGGATAAATCAACCAAACATTTTTCAGAGTTTGCAAAACTTTTGGTCCATCCAAAATGCTCAAGAATATTTCAAAATGTTTCATTGAACCATTCAAAATTTATGGCCCCTTGCACCATGGAGTAGTTAAAAAAAAAAAACTCCATGGTTGCATGACAAAAGTCAATGGCTATATGGTTCTTATCATAAACATCTTGAGCAAAATAAAGGACCAATGTTTTCAAAACCCCCTTCCATAAGCGTGAGTTCATTTTCTCCCCCTCCATCACATCATTTCCTATGACCAAAATAAATGGAGTTGCTATGTTGATTGAGACTCATTCTTTAGCTTTACAATATATGCATGACATTTGTGCACTCCTTACCAAGCTTCACATACAAAGCCCTCATTTGTAGAAGGTAGGATGAGTGAAGCTTGTAGGAATAGAACTCACATAGGTGTGGTAAGAGAAGTGCCACCCAAAACGAAGGAGAATTTTTGCACCTTGCAGCACATAAAAACTCTGAATGCATACCTGCTAGAATTGTGTACTTGTCCGAAAATGCCGCTCTAGTCTTCAATGCTGCATGACAAGGTGTGACATATAAGCCCCACGATTTTTGCAACACTCATGAATATTTTGTGCTCTCGTAAACTTACCACTGTTTAGGGAGTATGTTGTTGCATCTTTATTACCCATGGGGCGCTTCCTTGTAACTCCTGATCCGCCGGTACCCTGAGTTGAGTTTGCTCGGGACGAGCAAAGTTTAAAGCTTGGGGAGGTTGTTGGCGGTCGTTAAACCATGTTTTGACCGCCACCCTACTGGTAAATAAATACATAACACCAAGATTTTGTGCATAGTAGATAGGAATAATGCTACTCCACAAGTTTTGGTGGATATTTGGATGCAGGAGTGAATAATGGAGAAAAGTGGGCCCGGTCAGGGAATTCCCTGGCCGACCGGCCCCCCTGGTGGCCACAGGCCCCAGGCTTTCTCTAGCGGGCTGGAAAATAATCCTTAACGTGCAATTCAAGCCCAGCTCGGCAGGATTCCACCGACATTCTAGAAGGTGGGCTATTTGGGCCTTTACTTGGCCTCAATCCAATTCTGTTCTGCCGACCCCACGAAGTAGCCGACCTTCGGACCGCCATCAGGAAGAGATCTGGAGCGTTCAGGCAAAAGACGGTGGCCAACCGACCGAAGGGACGGCCGGCCGGCCACCCCCCTAGGCCGGCCGGCCGACTTTGCCGCCACCGCCGCCTCTCCAAAGTCGGCCAGGGTGCTTCCACCGCCTTCACAAGCTAAAAGGGACCCCTCGGCCTCCGAATCAATTCGCACCATCACACTTCATCCAAGTGTTCATTAGTTTAGTTGAGTAGTAGCTTTGGGAGTTAGAGTAGAGTAGAGTAGAGTGAGAGCTCTCTCGGGCTTCCGGAGTATTCTCGGAGTTCGGTATAGTTCTTTGTATCTTATTCTTGAGATATTATTTTATTTATTATATAATTAGTTTTATCTTTATTTATTTCTTTTAGTAATTCTTTTCTATTTAGTTTATTTATCGTTAAGTAAGTGCTCGTAAAGTCTTGTTGTGGGATTCGTGATTGTTGGAATAGCGAGTACGAGAGAGTGCCGTCGTCGGAGATGACGTCGTGTGAAATCTGTGCTTGTTCATTCTTAGATAGGACTGCTCGTTGATCAAGAGTAGCTCCTCTAGGCGGGTTGTAAGCGTGGCGCTTAGATCTTGGCCTATGCACGTTTGGCACCCACCCCCACGGAGGATGGTAGCCGCGAGTGTATGTGACAGCTGCACCGGTCTCTGTAATCCACCACGTCCGGGTTGGACTCAGCAGGTCTTAATTATAGCGGATGGATCCCCAGGGTGAACTAGCAGCATCGGTTGCCCTGGCACTTCCGTGCCCCGAAACGACATTACTTGTATGTGTATGAGCTTAGCTAGAGTAATAACCTTTGTAGAATTGACTGCTAGAAAAGTAAATAATAGATAAACATACAGGTAGCCTTAACTCTATCTCGTTGCTCTCCCCAAATGTATACTACGATTTATTTTATTACCTTGGATTTGAGGATGTGTGTGCCACCCTATATATCATGCCTATCTTAACCCCCCGTCTCAAGTATACTTGATACATTCTTTCTTTCTCAAATTATCCAATGCATAGCTATTATTCAGCTTCCTTTTGCTCTACTTCCCTGCGGAAATATAAATACGATAACCCTGGAATACTCCAAGGTGAAATGCTACAATGGTGATCCGTGCGCTTGCGGAATTAATGAATTTAATTTTATCGCATAAGAACCGCCAACCACGGACGCATGTGCCCGTCACTGTTCTAAGCCTCTAGCAGTGACGGAAATGTAGTGGCAGACGCTTTGTCCGCCACTACAGGCCCAAAAAGCCCGCCACTAAAGTCCTTTTTTGTACTAGTGTGTTAAGCATTCTGGTGTAGTACTTTTGCCGCTTGGATTCATCAGGCCTCGTCTCTAATAGGGTAAAGCTAAAATATGCCCGAGCATTATAGAGGCTACTCAATGCTTGCCAGAGCTGACCAATGCGATTCCTTCTTTGCTCCTCTTCTCCAACTCCGGTGAGCTCTTTCCCTAACTCCGGCAAGCTCTTCAACAGGTTAGTGTTCGGGATTAAGATTCGAGTTCAGGGTTTCGAGGCTCACCGGTGTCCGCCAGACTTAGAAGGAGGGGGAGGGGGTCTCAAGGCAGGAAGCTAGGACAAGCGGTGGCGGCAGTTCGTGAGCAAGCGGCGCCCGCCCGGCCCCGAGATGGCGGAAGACGGCGGTCGGGTCAAGGATGGGCAAGGGCGAGATGTGACATCCGGCCCATTTAACATTATGCCTAAGTGGCTCATGTGCACTACTGTGCATGAAAAGGTGGGAGTTTAGTCCCACCTTGCTTGTCTAGTAGGAGAAAGTCCAACGTATAAGTCTAAGTTGACTATCACCCACAACCTTAGGTTAACCTTTTTACACGAAGCGATGCAAAAAACATAAACGGTTGGTGGGGCGAGTGGGTTCCACATAGCATGTGTGCGTACCTAGCCAGGTTTGGAACTTAGAATGTTACAAATGATATCAAAGCCGACCCTCACGGTTGCACAGGGCGTGTGAGCCAGGGGTACAGACATATGGTGCATGGGCGCATGTGGGCTCCGTGAGTGGGACCCAGCATTGACATATGGGCTGACACTGGACACGGACGTACGCCAAAAGAGGTCCTTTGAGGGGGTGTGTTTATGACATCCGGACCATTTGAGATTAGTCCTAAGTGACCCATTTGCACTAATGTGCACGAGAAGGTGGGAGTTTGATCTCACCGTGCTAGTCTAGTGGGATGAAGGCCAACATATAAGCCAGGTTGTCCAACACCCATCACCTTCGGTTAACCTTTTTACGCGAAGCGCGGCCGAAAGCGTAAAAGGTTGGTAGGGCGAGTGGGATCCACACAACGTGTGTGTAGGCCCAGCGAACCTAGTATGTTACATAAGGTGAAGATGGCGATGACAGCGGCAGCGGGAGGTGAGAGCAGTTGGCTGCCTCGGGGGCTAGGGTCTCGTCGGAAGGCGCTCTGGCGGACTCCCACGTCCATTTTTCCGATGCCTCTGGCGCTGATGCTTACTCCCAACAGCACCTCACCCTCAACAGAACCGCACAACAAGGGAGAAGGCAGAAGGCGCATCTAGACATGCGGCGGGCCGAAGACATATTTGTAGAATGTAGAGGATGTTATTCTGGTCTAATGTAAAAAACTATTCATCTGCACTTTAGTTTAAAAAAAAGGCCAGAGAAAAGTTAATGTATTGTATATGATAAAAGGGCTCGGTACAATAAAACATTACTACACGATGATATCTCTTATTATTACTTTGGTATTTTCTCAAACACAACAATAACAAAGAGTTGCTGACATGTTGATTTAGATGTGCTCTGACTAGACCATCTCATTAATTTAGCCTTTAGTGTCATGAAGGTTTTAAAAACTTATTAGGGGAATAGTTTTGTTTGCTCGCAGTGTAGACAACACTATCCAAATTTCTATCTTAATTTTAATATATTATAACAAAAAAGAGATGCCATGAGTCTTAAAAGAGAGGTATATATGTTTAAGGGTGAACTTTCCATCAAAATAGAGGAAGCATGCATGGGATACAAAATTCATCTCGTCATGTCAAGAACCAATAAAATAATCTAAACTCATGAGACAGGGTTCAACTAAATGAGGTTGCTTCAAACCGTAATATTGTCCATTTGGTCCACGCCAAACCATTGAGGTTCGCTTTGGTTATAGTATACAAATTTATTAAAGTAAAATTACACTTACCAAATATTAGAAAAATATGTATCACGATATATATTAATAATGTGATTATTTGAATATATAATTATATATTTTATTTATTGTTTGTTTTTTACCTTGGTGTCACGACCACCTCAAATAATATAATTATATATTTTATTTTATTGTTTTTTTCTATGGTGCCACAACCACCTCAAACTATGTTGTGTTGATAAATATTCACATGTGCGTGTCGCACATGCAACAATAACTAGTGAAAGGTAATGGAAACAACAGTTAACATACCGAACGTGTTCCTAAATCCTGAAATACATGTACTAAGAAATTTAATCCATGATGAGATAATATATATATAAGACTAACTAGGTACCCAGAGGTCTCATATCTCGATGCTCACAAAACAAAACTTCATCTCAAACAGTCAAATCAAAACAAAAGAAACAATCACAATGTCAATCAGATATACTAGAAAACAATTCGCCACTGATATCACATAAACATGTTAATCGTGAGATCCAAAGGCTAAAAGCTACATCCATCAAAAGTCACATTAGAAGTATCTAAGACTGACTCCAACAGTGGAGGAGACCTAAACCCAAACTAAGTGTCAATTTCCTTCAACATACCAGACCAAAAAACATACATCTCCAACAGAAGGACGATCCCCAAACCCAAATCTCTCTCCGCCGCCGCCGGACGTCGTCGGTCGCGTCCCCTCCCGTGCCGCCGTCGCCGCCCCCCCCCCCCCCCCCCCCGCGCTGCCTCCCCCCCGCCGCCGCGTCGCCCCCCCACCCGCGCCGCACCTCACCGCGCTCGCCGAGCTCGGGGAGGCGTCGCCGGGAGGTTGCCGCGGGAGGAGGGGGGCGGGGGAGGCGGCGGCGCGCGACGGGATGGGGGTGCGCCCGGTGGAGCTCCGGTCGCCTGCGCGAGTGGGGGGGGGGGGGGGGGGGGGGGGGGGGTTGCCGACGCAACGCCACGCGAGGCGCCCCATCTCTGGGTCGCGGGGGGGGGGGCGGGTGACGAAAATGGGTTAGATGAATAGGTCATCTGTTGGAGGGTTGATTTTCAGATTTTGTGACCCATTTTGAGTACGGGGTGCCCAATGGGGCACCTCTTGGAGTCAGTCTAAGATCACGATAAGTCTTATTTGATTGTAACACAAGTTTAGCAAAAGCATCTTTGCCTAGTGGATTAACTTAGGGGATTACATGTTACCCGTGCAGAACCCTAACCCCTCCCAAAACACGTGGATGAAAAGGAAACTAAAATCCTACCACGATATATATAGAATAGAGCATTATTGACAAATCCGAACTAGTACCATGCCGGATGCTTCCCCGAATCCCTCGATGTCGGCGTGGTCGTCTTCGTGTGGCGCGCGTCGGCCTCGGCATCGTCCAGGGCAGCTGGATCTGCGCGAGCATCAAGTAGTTGGGCTCGTTGTCGGAGGTGTGTGTTTCGAGCACCATCGTCTTGATGGACTAGTCCTTGCCGGATGGCTCGACGCGGTTGGGGAGCCATTGCACGGTGAGGGAGGACCACTCGAGCGCGTGAGTGATGATGAGGTCATAGAGGAAGGGTGTGTTCTTCTTCCAGATCTTGTACTCCTCGTTGATGAGGTGCTCCTCCATCTCAGCGCGAAACTCCTCGCCCGTCGCGTGACCGCCGCCGGCCTTCGGCATCTCGTCGGTTGGTCGGCTAGGGTTAGGATTTTGGCAAGGGGGAGGTCTGGGTGCAAGGGGTGAAATGGTGGGAGGGGGCCGTGAATGTGAGAGAGTGGAGTGCTAGAGTAGGAGAGAATTTTTCAAAAGAAGTTGGAGCAGTATAGCCTTGTAGGGAAGAGGGCGCGGTTGGGCCGAACTCCAAACCGGAGGCACGTTTGAGCCCATGACCAGGCTTTGGTAACAAGTTTGTTTGTTACTGCTACATTCGGCCGAAGTGTTGGCCTGGTGGTAACGGGCGAAAGAGCAGTGATGAGGTCATCATTTTATTTCTTCCTTTTCTTCTAATCCGTGGAAGCTATCACTTGTGAGTTGTGACGAAACAACTGCAAAAACAAAAACCCAGTAGCACCAAATCATTGGTCAAAACTTTACCAAAATTGAAAGGACATTCCGACATTGCACCGACTTTTAATTATCGCCGGCCTACTATTCAGCTTCGTGTGTTTGCTCACGTCAGCAGAGCTGCAAAAACCATTACCAGCAGTGTACGGTACATACAGTAGCTGCACAAAAAATTGTCGGAAGATTACTAGGAGAAGGAAACCTCACACCGCTCGCGCCCCGTCCGAGCGCCGCCGCCGTCCGCGCCGCGATCAACGCACCCCGCCACAATCCGCGCCGAGCCTCGTCCGCCTCAGGCCACGCGCCCGCCGCAGCGTGCCGCGCCCTATCCGTGCGAAGTCCGTGCGTGAGCCGTCCACCGCCGAGCCACGCCCGTCCGCCAGCCAGCAGCCGCGCCTCGTCTGCTCCAGTTCTTCCAACTCTAAGATCGAGTTCGTCCTTCCCTATCTCTCATGTCGGTTTTCTGACAAACCGACCGATTTACCGATAAACCGTTTGGTATACCATTTTTGGAATTCAATAATTTGGAATTTGAATATAGGTCGGTTTTTGAGTGGTTTTTCCGATTATCACGGTAACCGAGGAAGTGGCTGGTTTCCGCGGTTTGATCGGTATTGTAAACCCTACTTGTGACAGGAGTTGGGGCACCGCCGGACGCATTTTTTGACTCAACAGGAGGAAGTGGTGGCTCCTCGACGCTTGATGTGTTCAGTGTCGGCATAGAGTAAAGGCTCTTGCCTTGCTTTATAAAGCACCACAGTGTTCAGGTTTGCAGGGGTTAACAGCTTACAATAAGCGCATTTCATATCACGCAGCAAAAGCGAAAGGCAGAGGGGCTTTGACATTTCAGTTACCCACAGCTAGTTTGGTGGCTAAAAGAAAAACGAAAAATTAGCCTACACCAGTATGATCTTCCACTGGTCCTGAATCTCCTTCAAGTTCATGCATCCTCTCCTCGATCTTGGTCATCAACTAGCCCAGGATACCCTGTTTGCAGCTGGTAGGTTTACTAAAACCTACCAGCTACAAAGTATCCTGGGCGATGAACATGCCCGTCATGGCTGAAGATTCTTTTTTGTGTGTGTGTGTGTGCGTGTGTTTCTGTGTATGTGTGTGTGAAAGCCATGGTTCTAGATTCTAGAAGGACCAAAGCCAACATCCTTCGTCAGTTAGAACATTTTCAAGCTTTGGGGTCTCCATGCACCTATCACGGCTTGTGTATATAACTTCAGAGCACATCGATGACGCAGTGGCGGAGCTAGGATATTCTGGAGCTCATTTCCCTCCTTTATCCATCTCCCCCTTCTTCATCGGCCATTTTTATAGAGCCCTAGTAGGTTTGTGTGTGTGTGTGTGTGTGAAAGTCATATGGTGGCAGCCTGCAGCGAGTTCGATCACGTGCTTGCACCTGACGCCAAGGCTATATGAAGCTTTGGCGTCCTCCGGACGAGGGTCCGGGCACTTGCTTCTGTAATCGGAGCAAGTCATCCCGTCGTGCCACGGCACTTGCACCCGACGCAGAACGCGCCTCGGCACCTCACGCACTTCCCTCCGCATCGCCGTCTCGCAGAGAGCGTACATCGCAAAAGAAGAAGAACCGTGTATCTTCTTCAGACACTGGAAGTACAGCTCTCCCGGCCTCTCCACCAGCACGACGTCGTCGTCGCCAAGCCGTCGACCGTTTCTTCAGATTCTTGTGTCGTCGAGAATATCGCCGGGAGCTCTCGATCTCGTGGACATCAAGGCTGCCATGACAGAAGGCGTTTACATGTGTGTCCAAAGGGAATACCGGTTCGACTGTGAGAGCAAAAGGTCCTGTAGCAGTGAAAAAAATGGCACTCAGATTATGGCACAAACTACTTGAGCTGCAGGTTGGCTCGTGCAAATCTTAAGGTACAAAAAAATCTGAGCACGCACCATCGATGCGATAGGCAAAATCCTCGTGCAAATCAGCTTACGTATGCAACCCCTAAGCTTACGCGCACCTGGTATAATATAAGACAAGTCGGATCTCAGCGTTACATGTCAGAAAGCAAGTTATGATCTACCCAAGGGAAACTGCTCAAGCACAAGCTCACGAAAAATCTTTCAACATGGCAAAACGTTCTTCGATGTATATTATATGTTTCATAAGGCTGAACGAAGTAGATAGGTTGCAAATCCTGACTGACTATCTAGGTACTGTAAGCCAAATCCTCGCTTTCACTCGTTCATGTATATGGAGTATTTATGCAGCTGGTATGGTTCTTCATAGCTTTCCCCACATCTGTAGCAGAACTCATGGCCACACCTACAACACAAGGGGCACGGTATGAAAGCACATTAGTATCAAGAAAGAAGCCTGGTCAATACCACAAGTGCCGGAATTAGAAAATGAGAGGACATACAATCTCTATTACATAAAAGGAGACTAAGCACACACACAAAAAAAACACTAATACGAATGGCGAGTGTAGGGGTGGGCAAAAAAAACCGGTACCCAAACACCGAAATCGAAAAAAACCGAGACCGTGACCGTAAAAACCGAAATTCTGGTCTTCGGGTAATTGTTTGGGTACTAGACTTAGATAACCGAATTTTATTGTTCCAATTTGGGTACTACCCTTGGGTACCCGAACTACCCAAAATACCCAAATCATTATTGATAGGTGTAAAATGTAGCACATACACTCATGTCATGATCACGTAGCATCCTTTGTTACTCATTCACCATATTTATTTTTCCTCTATCATATAATTGCAACTCATAATCAAGTTGAATGCATAGCGTATTTTGGGTATAATCAAATATATTTTACTTTTTCTGAAAATTAGTGTTAATATTGGGTAGTTTGGGTATAACCGAAGACCGAACCGAAATTATATACCCAAAGTTATCGGATATCTAAATTTTTATTGTCATTTCGGGTAGCAATTTTAGATAACCGAAATTGAAAAGACCGAAAAAACCGGACCGAAACTTCGGGTATGACCGAACGCCCACCCCTAGGCGAATGATGAGAAAAGTTGGAGCATAAGTGGGTCATGCCCACCCTCTCCCTTCAGTTCTGCCATTAACTACGACACAACAGGAATATCAGGAACACAAGAAACAGAATAATGTGAAGAACATTAAGCGCACATGAATGCCCACCACCTGATTTGAAATCGATATATGTGCGCGCGCGCGTGTGTGAAGCACCACGCCACCCATTTTGTTCTTTGCCACTGCAACATCGACCACGGAGCCAATATGTCCATGTCATGCTCCCGATCCTTGTACCGTATGGACTGTCTACCTTCTGTCTCAGCCTCGCCATCACACAGTCCCCCAAAAAGACCGGCAGCCATTAGGGCTCCCAAAAATCCTGAAATCATACAGTCCCCCATATGTCTAACCTCGCCATCACACATGTCGGACTAAAAAAACTCACGATTTCAATCCTTTGACGTAGGGAGCGTGTAAGCTATAGTGAACATGATAACAAGCAAGAGGATAGACGATGTCGACAAAATCAAGGTGAAGGACTTTGTGACTTACAAGCAGGTCATTAGGTCGCAACCCGACGTCCGCTCGATCATGCGCTTGCACTTGGCACATTGGCGCCACAACCGCTGTTGCGCAAGTCTCTGAAACGTCCCATCTTGTAGACGACTTGTAGCAAGCTGATACTTGCTACAAGTAGTCAGTTTTGCCATGCCATGGGACGTTGCATCTGACGCAGAACAGGCCTCCGCATCTCACGCACTTTCTCAGTGTCACCTCATCTCCGAGAACCCAAGATCGTGTAAGTTTCTTCAGAAAATTAGCGAACAACAATTGCCTTGGTCTCGCCTTGAGTTCTGTCAGGGACATCAAGACTGAGCACTTGGGGTACGGGCAGTAGATCCTTTCCCTCGGAGGGATCTGCTCTTCCCTGACACGTTCCTCCATGATCTTTAGCAGTTCCGGCGGCAGCAGCTCCTGCGAGCCCTTGACGGTGAGCTTGGTGGTGCAAGTACCCAGTGGGCAGCCTGGGACAGCTCCGCCTCCATTGAGGAGCTTAAACTTCAGATGCTGCTTCATGCAGGAGATGCAGAAGCGATGCTCGCAGCCTTCGATCTTGTGGATGTTGGAGACGCCAGTGTCTTCGAAGCAGATGACGCAGGTCTCCATTCCCTCATCGCTAGTTTGGGCGATCTGGGCGTCCATGCCATCGAGTGCCATTTTTGGCGAGATCTGTAACTGCTCGAGGTTCGTCTGCAGCCGATCCATCATATTCGCAATCTTCTAACCATCCTTAATATTCGCAATCTTCTAACCACGGCACGCAGATGAAAGTTCCGATAAATCTGCAACCACTTGAGCATATATATCTCTTCTCTTAGACAATGGCACAAAAGAAAGAAGGAGAGGTCGGCCGAGGGCGCCATGTCAGGCCGAGCCCGGCCGGCGTTATACAGAAACCGACCACAGGTCCATCGACGATCGTACATACTAATATCAACCTATCTACAGGGTCAGTTAATAAACAAGAGAAGATCTAAACTTCTCCGTATCTAAACTGATGTGTCCAACAATATCACGCATTGCAGGAACACCTGCTGACTGCTGAGACAGGGAACAATATCATGCACCGTCCTCGATTCGACTTGTCTATTTTTTCCTCCTACAACCAAACAAGGTTGGCCGCTAAGCATCTGGTAGTAGTACTTGGGCCGCTTGGATTCATTTGGCCTTTACCTTTGTCTTTAATAAGCATATTATATTCCCTCGCAAAAAAAAAGCATATTATATTCATCCGTCCGCTGTTAAACATTCTGATTACTAGTACTCCTACTAAACAGGGGCTAGAAATCATGTCGTCTTTGGATAAACATGTATCCGTTATTAACCCGCCATGCGACGTGCTAACTGCTAATTGCACCTAGCACCACTAAAAAAAATGATTAATTAGTCACTAAGATACTTGTCGCTATATATGTATTATTGATCATAATAGATATCTTGTCACCAACAAGCTTAGTCAAATTTTGGTGGCTAAAATTCTGTCACTATATGTATATAATGATCAATAATTGTATATGTTGGTCACTAAAACTATATAACAACCAACACAATTATCTTCGGTAACTACGTATAACATTGGTCACTAAAAACGTACATCCACCATAAATCTTAAACCGGTCACTATTGATCAACTTTTAGTAGCCAACATAAGAAAAAAATTCTTAGTCATTAAAACTTGATGACTAAAACTATATTTTCTTGTAGTGACACTCCGATCAACGTAACGACCAACCCTCCCACTACCATTTTGAAAGTAACTGCGCATCAAGATAAGCACTGCTACGTTATCATGATGCAGCATTGCATGGCACGAGTCTTCACACGGAGTGTTTGTGCGCTTGCCGCCGAACTCCTCCTCATCCATTTTCTTCTTCTTTTTTTCCAGGAAGAGGGGGGAGGGGGGGGGGGGGGGGGGGGGGGGGGTGGGGGGGGGGAGGGGGGGTGGGGAATTTAATTTAAAGACGGGTCACTACAAGAATTTGAATATTTACGACAGTTTTATTAGGTGGCCAACGGTCCCATCGCTGTTCATTATTTGTAAGAAATGACCAATAGTTTTTCTAGTATAATTAGTATGATTCCCAATTGTTTTACTAATTTACCAACAATACACTACGAACTGTTGGCCACTTGCCACCAAACTGTTGGGAAAGTTTATAGTGGACAGTGAATAAATCATGACTGCTAATCGATGTTGCTCACTCATTCTGGAGCAGCCCTTTTTCTCGATACCCAGAGACAAGAATTCGTGTGACAAGTAGTACTTTGTGATGAATCTTTATCGACAATTATTCATCACCGAATTATAACTTGCGCTAGCACTTCTTCTCGCTCCACTCACTAGCGCAGTGGAGAGCACGAGGGGTGGACCCAGGTCCCCCCGTCCCTCCCTTTGCCTTGTGTAAAAGAACAGGCTATGAAATGGAGAAGAATATTATCAGTAAATCACCATGGAAATCTCCTTGATTCTTCAAACCCCCCACCCCCCAAGGCAGAGAGCCACCATTTGGGCACTCGAAATATCATAGGTATTTCACATATAAGCGAATGGATGTAGATACAAATACTTCTGTCCCAGTTAGCACTAAGATATCGTGAATGCGCTTATTTGAAATGAAAGCAACAAAACAACATGTGGGGCGTGTCTTACCTGTTGTCACAAGAGAGTAACAACGGTCCGAAAAATTTACTAGCACTTACTAGGTGCGAAGTATCTCCAAGTGTCGAACACATGCTTTGTCATGTTTCATTGTTTTTCAAAGACCAAAGTTTGCAAGGTGAGGTTCCATGCTTCCGTCAGTTAGAACGTCGGGCTTGAGATGCCTTGATGCCAAGCGGGCTTCCATGCTTCCGTCAATTAGAACTTTTCCAGTCACGTAGATTAGCAGGAGGGGGCAACACCCCACCCCCCCCCCCCCCCCCCCCCCCCCCCCCCCCATGGATTAGTAGAGGACAAAATGGTTGAAGGATCACCTGAATGCCACCAATTCGTGAGGAAATTTTGCCCAACTCTGGAATGTAAATCTTTGAGCAACCTGCATCTTCAAATACAGTGATCTGCCCACTTAGTTTGTAGATGGTCGCTACAAATTTCACAACATGGGTGCAAGCCAAACATTGTCCCAAAGGGCACCACAATAAGGTATGATAAGTCTGAAATTCATGCCAACTGAAAATTTGTAGTTCTATTGCAGATCAACTCGAAAAAGAGTTGGCTTAAAAAAATCTTGAAAAAGAGTTGAGAAAACTAATACTAGCTCACATTAGAGATAATTACCACTATATGAAAACGATTTGTAGTGTGGAGCATCTAAGACCCTGTTTGATTTTTCACTAATTAATGAAAACTAGTTTTTGGGGACTAAAATTTTTTTTTATTGAGATGAATGGAAGGTTAGTCCCAGACATGATGAAAAGAGAGATCTAAAGATATATTGTGATGAACATGTGAGAAACTCATGGAGTTGAAGAACAGTACATTTCAATGGCTAGCTGGCAAGGCAAGGTACAAGAATAGGCTTTTGGGTTTTAGCCTTTTTGGGGTCAAGGTGATTAGAGGATAAAATAAACAGATTGATAAGTAGACGTTGTACTGTTAAGAGAGGATGATATCCATATGCGCGTCTAAAGGGCCACGATGCTCATCTAAGGTACCTCCTGTCATGATGGTCTTTCCATAAGGCACGTACTCCATCCGGTTTTAAATTGTTGACATTTGACTATTTTTTAGTTACGTTTGACCATTCGTCTTATTCAAAATATTTTAAAAATTATCATAGATTTTGTTATGATTAGTTTTTTAACTAAAAGAAATTGAAATATAACTTATAATTTTGCATATTTAAACTAATATTTTGAATAAGACGAATTGTCAAATGTAACTAAAAAAAGTCAAACGTCAACAATTTGAAACGGAGGGAGTAGGTCACACCGCCATGCATAACGGTCATACCTTAGTGACAGAAACTCCCTAAAAATTACGGTTACATCTTGCATGGGGCCTAGCGGTAGTACCGTGAGGCTCTGGTCAAACCATTGTGTTCTTGCACTGAGACCTATAAGAAAGGCCCATTTATTATTAAGTTAGGAAAGTAAGACCTCAAATATGTATTTTATCAACAACATATAGCTCTATATTATCACAAAGAAAATTGGTGCCAGCTTAGATTCCTTTTTTACCTATTATTATTACAGTGTTTTTAAAGCCCAACCGTTAAAAAATTCAAAAAAGACGAGCGACCACAAAAATTTGGCGCCACGGCCCAGCACAGGCGGTCCACGCTGCTGCAGCTCTACCCACTCCCGGCGCCGCGCATAGCAGATACTCCTCCGCCGGTTTGTCGCCTTCCGTTTCTGCGGCCAACGGTCTCTTATCCACCGCCGGCCGTCGGGACCGCACAAAAATGTCCGCGGCGGCGGCGGCGGCGGGCGCGGCCTCGTCCCTCCTCGCCTCCCCGTCCACGCGCCGCCTCCCCTTCCCTCCCTCCCGCAAACCTCTCGTCGCCGCCCCCAAGACCCTCACGCTATCGGCGCCGCGCCGCCCCCCGTGCCCGCTCGCGTCGTCCGCTCCCGGTCCGCCGCCTCCACCCGAGGATATCGAGAAGCCGGACCCCATCAAGCTCGCGTTCGCCCGCGCCGCCGCCTACAAGAAGGAGCGCGACAGCCCGGCGCCGGCCCCGCCGCCCACGCCTCCGCCTCCACCGTCGCCGCTGACGACGTCACAGTCGCGGGCTTCGGCAGAGGGGTCCGCAAGCAAGGAGGCTTTCGCGCGGGCGCTGGAGTATAAGAATGGAAATGGGGGCCGACCGGGCGCGGCTAGTGGTGGCTCCGGGCTGCTCGGGGGATCACCGGATTTTGGTGAGTTGTGGTAAAATTCCCTCCCGAGATGAGATAAAAATTCGTTGTAGAGATCTGATCAATTGTTTGACTAGTGTATAGCTGGGTATAGCTGGAAGTTTTAGTCAGATGATGGCACTACAATGTATTAGTGTCTGTCTGCATGGTCTGAGAAATTGAGAGTACGGTTTATGGACATTTGATTATTGACACATCATTTAAGGTTGGGGAATCTATTGTAGGTGTTTCTGTTGAAAATATAGAGTAATACATGCTTGAATGTTAGGGATTGCTATCATATTTTGTGTTTCTAATGAACATATACAATCTTCTGTAAACCTGACAAAACTATTTGATTTTCTTCAGCATTGTCATCTATTTATTTGTATTGTCCTTGATGCTTATTTAAATTTAGGCCAGAATGCCTTACTTGGTCAAGACGATACATTCAGCAAAGTTTTGAATAAGGGAGAGTATGAGTACGACGAGACAGATTTTTTGGGCCTCGATTTCTTCGAGAAAAAACGTTATAGCGGTCCACCACCTGGTCTGGCTCCAGTTTTTGAGCCTTCATCAAATGAAGATATTCCCGAGGTGGAGATAATAATTGGAGACCCTAGCAAATTTGAGAAGTCTCGTCGCTCAACAGAAACTCAACCAGTAGATGACAGTGAGTCAGAGAAATCTTCACGTCCAACAACCAGTGAACCAAATGAAGATGACAAGGTTGAACAAGCACCTCATTCAACTGTTGCTGAATCTGAAGAAGATGGAGATGAGGAAGTTTATAAACCCACAGTCAGATCGTGGGGAATGTTCCCCAGGCCACAAAATATTTCAAAGGCGGTAAGATTTAGTTATGTTATGTCACAAGCTGTTTGTGTATTCTTTATTCTCCCTGGCATAGAAGTTCCTTATATGCATGATTCCTTTGATGTTTGCTGAATAGTTATCGTATAACGACATCTAGGAAAAAAAACCTAAATTTCTTTCAAGGTTTGTGTATGTCAATTATCACCACAATATACTTGGAATTCTATCTGGAGGAAGTTATGAACCATTTGATAAAGATAGGGTGGTTTTTCTCACTTGTCAACTATGCCATGAATACTTTTGGTTTCTCTATGTACAAGACGACAAAGGTGATGGTTGTCATATTTTGATTCACTTTTTGCTGAAATGATAACTAACCTTAATGCATAAAAAGTTTTCTTATACCCATCGGAGGTATTTGTCTCTGTTATATGAGTTTGATCATCTCTAGAGTATCATTAAGATACTTTTGCAACTTCCTATAATCTACGCTGTTGCAAATTTCTCCTTTATTGTGTTGAGTTTCTCTTTGAATCTTCTTAATAAGTGTAATTCTTAAGCCCATAACTAGACAATGTTGTAGCACCAGGCTACCCAAACAAAATTCAGACCACATGCTTCTTTATGTGTGAAGTTATCCATTGCAAGAAACCAAGATACTTGCCATGTCCTTTTGTGTTCTTAATGTTTCATTTTGCTTGGTGTTCACTACTCGTTTCACCATCCACTGTTCATGAATATAACATATGTGCTAGTCTGCTAGATTGGTGTGACATAATGACATTGACAGTCAGTCTGTCAGCGATTACTGAGCAGTAATATACCAATTACCAAACCATTTCCCTATTTGTTTCCCCTTTCTATGGACCTTTGGTCTTGTTTTTTTTTATGCTTTAAGAATAGACATTTGAGATGCAAATTTAAAATGGCTTCACAAATATCTTTCCTTTGTTTTTTAAGTTTTCTTTCGATTTAGTAGGCTAGTATATGTTTATAAATTGCTGCCATTCTATCTGGGGCAGCCCGCTGCCATTATTTCCTGATGAAACTGGATTACTGTGTAATATGCTTATCTTATTGTTATGCTTGTCAGATCTGATTATTTTTTCCCATTACCTTTAATTTTAGTATGGTGGTGGAAGGAATATACGCCTTGGTGGAGAGACTCTAAATGCTGAAGAAAAGGCTGCCAAAGATAAGCGCACCAGAGAACTGATAGCTGCATATAGGAATAGACAAAACATGGTAGTTGATGCAAAGACAAAGGCAGAGTGTAACGAGGTACTGATTAAAACACCCCATTGAAGCTAACCACTCCACTGCTTTAACATTAACTTGCCCAGTTCCGACATAACCTCTCTTAGTACCCCCACTATCTGTTTTCTGTTGGTCATTATGCTGGTGATCAATATAACCTGTTGAGGACAGACTACTGGGCTGCATGTGTCACATCTGACACCCGCGCTCCCTAGCGCAGATTCCTATTTTTGTTTTAAGATTTCTAAATCCAAAACATGTTTTTTGTGCTTGCACTTTTACGAACTTGTACATCTCGCTGGAGGTAGTAATGTTTATTTTTCTTCTATTCTCTATATATACTTTATAAGTGTATTCACATGATATCTTGAAAATTTGATCCTACTCGACTTCAATTTACATATTTGACCTTTTTTACCTACAAGAAACAATTTATATTGGCTATTGAAATGTGAGGTGAATGACATAGTTTGAATTTTTTTATTGTTCTGTTATTCGAGAACATTGTGCATGAGAATGCATGCTTAGATATAGTTTGGTATGATCAGAATCAACATGGAGTGGGGCATTAGTTTACGAGGAAATCTAATAACTCCAAGTGAAGATCAACATATATTTGGCACCAAATAACGCTCTTCTATCACCAAAGTGCTACATTTTGAATTACTAAATTCTCGTATGACGTCAGAATGTATGAAAGCATTTTATAATTGGATAATTCCGTATGACTTTACATTTGCACAGCTTTTCAGATGTTTCTTGTATTTATTACATGCATCGCTCATGAACTTGACCACATTGAAAAGCAAATTCTTGTTAGTACTAGAATGTTTTGTAAGCAGTGCCAGAGCTCACTAGAGAACAGAGAGGGAGCTAGTGCTTAGATAAGAGAGCTTTGCCGGTTTATATACATCTAACAAACAGAGGATGAGCTCATGGTCCATCTTCACCTATAAAAGCTAAACCACCGTTTCCAAGGATCATGTGCTTTTCCTGTATCACATTCGGGCCCCATCCGAACACAGCAATGTCTCCAGATTCTGCTTCGAAAGTTCTAGCATCCAAAATAGATTGTCAGGTTTTGAAGTTGTTTGCCAGAATCTCATCATGATCTATATTAAGTAAATTTTCTCTAACGCGTACATTCTTTTCGTTTGAATCTGTTAAGTTTACATGTTCATAGGCCTTGAGGGAAGGTGATGAGCTGATGAACACTGGAAGGCTTAAACAAGCATTGCCTTATTATGAAAAAGTGATGAATGCTGTGGATTTCAAGGTATGGCTGATATTATGTTGGGAAAAAGTAATTAAGTAAAATGGTTGGATTTATGTCTGTGACTACCATTGGTGAACTGTTGGTTTTTGGTGAGAAAGTCTTACTTTTCAACTGAACCATTTTCTTGGTGAGTCTATTACTTTACTGCTGTAAGTTTTAATAAACACACTTCCATGCAGCGATATTCTTTTACCAAGTCAGTCTATATGAGTTTGCTTAAACTTCTTTTGTCTTGATTTATCAAGACCACCTTTGGCCACTTCTTAAACTCTGAAAGCCCTGATCTGTGCCGCTCATGAACCCTCATACTAACACAAATCTGTTAAACCTCCTTTTGTTCTGAGGTTTAACTTCAAATTTATTTTGTATTCTAAGATATTTGGAATAGCTTTTGATATCGAGCTCCTAATTTTCTAGTATAGCCAAATTATGAAAGACGACTTGTTTTGCTATGCCAAGGTGCTGAAGGAGCAACTGAGTTATCCTTTTGGTTTATATTTATGGTTCACCGTGGTGAAACATAAAGATCTATAATATAATGTTGTCCTGCTGGTTGTCCTCCTGTTTTCATTTCTTGCTGTATGCAACTTTTAATTTGCGTGCTGTCCTGCTTTGCCATTGTTCATTACTTCATTTGATGTGCCCTTCTCAATTTCCTGTTACATATCCTTTTACTAATTACTAAGTGCAATGCAGACTGAACTTCATGGAAGGGCTGCGTTGCAGTGGGCCATCTGTCTAGATTCACTCTGCAGGTAGTTCCTTCTGTCCCGCACTTTCTTGCGCCCTTACCATGCATACGATGTTCTTCAAGTTTAGATTCTTCCTGAACAAAAAGTTCCTAAATCATTGATGAAAGCTACATGTTCTGCATATGACTGGGATTTTCCTTTTGGATTTAAATTCAACCACTTGTATGATTTGTGCATGCATCCATGTTGATTCTTTCAGTGTACATATTCCAATAATGCATGTGTTGTATCTTTCAGTTTCGGAGTTGTGTCGAGAATAAAGTTGGTAGTGTTAGTCTGTCAAACTAGCCGGTTCGGTTTGCTATTAAAGATTTCCTCCATGAGCACCTTTTTTTTTCAGATCCAGGGAAGCAATGAGCATGTACAGCAAACTCAAAAATCATCCAAATTCTGAGATCAGCAAGAAAGCAAACATGTTCGTTTTCAGCTTTCAGGTTTGTTCCAGAGTTCTGATCAATTCCTTGCTCGCTCCTCTAAAGTAATTGTCAGTGATGTCTTTTTTACCTCTTTTGATCAGTGAATGTTAACGAAATGTTCCCCTTTTTCCTGGTCTATGTGAAGGCGATGGATTTCATGAAGGTGAGCAGCACCCCTTTGCACAGACCACAGGCTTCGAGACGTACTTCACCAAATTCACCGGCCAGAAGAATTACTACGCTAGCCTTGACGAGCCCGACCTGGGACTCGACCAGATCATCCCGTATATGCTGTTTCTGGTTTCCCCGATATTCCTTGTCGCTTTCGTGGCCCTGAGAAAGTCCTTTCAGCTGTGAATAGAATCGTGAATATTTATACATATACTCCTCTGAAAGTCTTACGACCTGACATAACCGAACTGACTTTGGTGAGTACTATTTGTCTGTGCTCACCGCCGCTCGTTGTGCGGCCCAAAGTTTCTGCTTCAGCGATTGTTGTCTCTGAACTTCTTTGGCGTGTGGGGGGGTCTGTTGCTAACTGCTAAGTTTAACAATCACCACTACCACGTAGTATAGGTGTAACTTTCTCTTCCTTCGAGATGCAAGTTGGAAAATTTGTGGAACGTCCCTCGAATCTCGCTTCGAACTTTCGGCGGACTTGTTCCTATAAGTTGTAGTATCAGGTTCCCGAACCGCACGGCAGCACCTAGTAAGATTTTTTCGTTGTTTTGCCCGCAGAAGCTCACAGCAGGAAGGCTCTACCATTGGGGACGTTCTTACTATATCTGACCCTAACCTAACGGACTTTTGTTGTCGAGTGGTAGAAAATTTTCATTTCAGAGAAACTTCCACGACTTGAATTCATCATTCATTCATCATCGCACGAGGCGTCCGGCTCACGCAAACCTTTTCTGGTCGCCTCGCCCACGGCGGCCCACCCACGGCCGACGAATCCTGCAGGTCAGCAACCGCATTCCACGTTTTGCTGGCTCCTGCACCGCGTCCCTTTCCGGTGCGGAATGGCAAATTTTAGCATAATAATAAACGAAAAACAATCCATAAAAGCTGGTGCTGGTCCATCATAAAGTTGCTTCTTCTACTGTTGATTGATTGCTCGCCGCGCGCCGTCTCGGCTGCCTTTGCTCTCGCGTCCTTCCAGAAACACGGAGGCGCAGTGTGTGTGGAGGACCACCACCACCGACCAGACCAAACTGGGGAGATGTGGAGCACACGCAGCTCACTCGCCCGTCCTTCCTTGCCGATGGCGATGATGCTGGCTGGACGGATTTGATGGGGAGAAGAAGGAAATGCGTGTTGGTATGGGCCGGACCACACGTACCTTTCGACCCGATCCGCGCGCCGCTTTCCAGCCGACCACAGCCGCAGCGGCGTCTTCTCCTTTCCCATATAATTCCAATTCTTTCGCCCCACTTCGGTTGTGCTGATGCCGTGATGCGAAGGCCGGCGGCCGCGAGGATTTGCCGTCCCGGCAATCCGCCTTCCTACCTCCTTCCGTTTCCCCTTCTCTGCTACAGATTCTTCTCTTCCAAGAATGCGGTAGTGCGTTTCCAGAAAAATGAGGTAGTGCCATGCCGGTGTAAAGCGTCTTTGCCCGGGGCCCGGGTGGGTCAAAGCTGTTGCGAGCCTTGAACGCGAAGCGAAGGGCGGGCAGCCAGGTGCACGTGTCCGGCGTGCACCATGCACGGGGGGTGTGTACGCGACGGAACAATGGGTGCGAGCGGGCTCCAAAGTCACAGGATTTTGCAAGCACCGTTGACAAAGGGGTCTGCTGGTACGTCAGTACGGGCTCCGCAACATCAAATTACAGCATCAGCATGTGATCACCGTATTTAAGCTAGCCGTCGGTTTATTCTCTGGTGCGCTAAGAAGCACGGAGTATATATATTAACTTCCTAAACACGGAGTATCGAAGCATAATAAAAGGGCTCCATTTTTATTTTTTGCAACTTTTGGCTCAACGAGTGGATGCTAATAAGCGTTTCCGTTTGCATTCGGCGCTCCGGTCCGGGGCAGCTCATAGGACGCGCGCTGTTGTGGTCCAAAGTTGTATTTGCAATTGCGCGTCTCCGAAAAGTGGTGAACCGTCGCCTGCCAGAAATGTGAGGCGCGCGCGCATCGTCCCCCAGAACGTCGGATTCTGTCGAGTTGTGTGTGAGAAGTACATAAGAAATCTGTACGTCCAGAGCAACCCTTTCTTTAAAGAAAGGATATTTCAAGATGACAGACAGCTACAGGCAGTAATGCTTTGGTTAGTAGTACTAATACCAGGATCATAGGCCGATGGTGGTCAGAGAAAACACAGCAAGCGAGTAGGAGGAGTATATATTCGATCGTGAGTGGTGACAGAGTACGAGTAGCCGTTGGAGTTGGACTGGGGAAAGACTGTCATACTCAGACAGCACCTGCAGACAGCAGCATCACCCAAATCAGCACCAGGTGAGTCAGCGGGTAACGACAACCAGCGCAGGTCAGTGGCGCACCACACGGCGTCATTCCACCAAATTCCCTGCAGGAGGAGGGAGGTCCCAACCCAAATGCACTCGACCCTCCGGGGTCCGCCGCTCTGCTACGCCTGCCTGCCGGTGATGCCAGCGACGAAACCAGAGCCGAGCGGGCGCGCTTGTCCCCATGGACTGGGGCGTCGGTATTGGCTGGTTGGTTGGGGCCGGGTGGTTTCAAACGACTAGCCGTTGCGACCACAGCGCCCCGGCCGGAGCCAGGGCCCTTTTTTACGTGCGCGCACTCGTTGCCGCCGCGCCCGTGCTGCCTCGGGTCTCGCCGCTCCCCGATCCGGGCGCACAATTAATAAAAGCCGCGCCGCGCCGGGCAGTCGGGCACCCCCAAGCTTGTCCCCGACGACGCCAACGGCCGTCCTCCGTTCAACGCGCCGCTCGGCCCAACTGCGTCGAGTTGGTGGGACTCCGCTCCGGCACGTACGCGCGTTGCGGGGTTATACTTATAACGTGAGCCGTGGCCTCCGGCACGGACGCTCTTCCTGATGGCCCCGACGCGGCCATGCTTGCACGGATTATGGTCGCCGGTTGGGAGCACGAAAAGGGGTCCTGTGCCTGCCGTGCTCTCCCGGACCAGCCGTCGGACATTTCGAACATCCGTGTGTGGTTTGGTTTACCCAAGACCAAGCCACTACACACCTACCGTCCGGGCTTGCCTCCTTCACAACCGCAACCTTTTTGTCTGGACCGGATTATGGAAGACGCAAACAAGAGCAGCGTTTCGTTGTCGTGCACAAAATACACACCGGTCCGTACGTGGTCGATGCTGCATAACATCAACATCCGAGCTGCAGCGCTGGTTTTGTACTCATGCGGAACGCAAGCAAATCGGCAGTTTGTGACTCTGTCCTAATCTGTTCGGATATCAGTTTGTCAGTTAGGGGCTCGTGAAAATGACGTTGCGCCACCTATCTAAGAGCAAGGGCTGACGAGAGAACCGTACCTAATATTCCTTCTAAAAAATATTATTCATATATGCATGCCAGGTTGAGTCCACCCACGCCCACAAGATTTGCTCGTTTAAAAACTGCTCAACTGATGAGAGTATTTTATCTTGGCTAGCAGACGCCATGCAGGAGATCCCGCAATGCCTGCACGAGGCGGCACACGTACGCGCTGCGCACGCAGCTCGATCAGCATCGTCTCCGTTCCACGAGACCGTCATGCGCCTGCAGATCAGGATGTCACGAGGGATTAGGCAATTAGGGGGTAGGCTGCCTCTTGTCATGGGCTAATGATTGATTCGTTTCGGGCCATCGGATTAGGAAAACCAAGCAGGAAGAACACTCGAGAAACACGGCGGCACTTTTGCTTTTGCTTTTCGTTCCTTGATTGAAAATCGTACTGCTTGATCGGACTGTGGCTGGTTATTACAAAGATCAATTACCACTTACCAGTACCCCATCGTGGATGTCGTTCGTGATTTTTCTCTGCAGAAAATGCACAACTTAAATCTGGTGCTGTGCAGCGTCAGCATCTACAGAAACCTGGGCCCGCGTGTGCGGGGCACTGTAATTAAAGACCAATAATCACAAGAAAGCTTTATTCCAAATCACCATCAGTAATGCGGAAATCAAAGTCAGCATCTTTTATCTTGACGTCCCACTTCAGCTCTCCGGATCCCGTGAGGCAACACTACAAGAGCAACCATGGATACTATTTTTTGGCCAACAAGGGCAGCAGTAATTTGATAGACGCCTTTCATGTTACCTCAAAATATGTTGTCTCTCGACCACATGTATGATGCGCGATTTGGGTCAACAAACTTATTCATATAGCCACAATAACTTTAAAATGGATGGAGTATACAATCTGCGTATCTCAACCTTTATAAGTGTATATCTTAATCTATTCCCACCACAATACTTGTTTTTGCAATGCATTCAATAAATTATTCACAAACAAAATTGACATATGAATAAATGAATCTTGATATTTAGGTAGGATTATATCAATACTATGTATTTAATGTGCATGATCGCTGCAGATTGTTGTGGCTACTGCTTCTGCTGCTGCAACCACATCTCTCTGCCGCTGTTTTGAGTTGCAATGGATTGGCTGGATTGCATCCTTGCAGCCCAAAATGCCAAAGCAATGTGAAGTTCACAAGAATTTTATAGATAGCATTGAAGCAATGTGAAGCTCACAAGCAATTTTTTAGATAGCATTAAAGATGCACTTACAAGTACAACTAAAGAAGGGCACTTCATTGCTCTACCAGCGGAAAATCCCTACTACCAACAAAACATACGGTCAGTTACCAAGTACTGAATACTGATACCAAATATCCTTCGAATCCATTTGCTTTCAACTATCAATGCCAACTAATCTGAACACAAAGTCTCACAAAATCGGCCAGCACAGAAGATACACCCCTGTTCTCCAAATTCTCAAAGTTGACGGCCCCTTTGAGCCGCCCACCCACTCTCCCCTGCCGTGGCCCATCCTAAACCCATCGCCTTCGCACACAAAACACCTATATGTTTCCTTCTCGACTTCCACCTTTTTCTTGTGCTCTCCTCTCCATCAAGTCTTATCCCTCCACTAATTCTTCCTTCCCCTTCCTTCTCCCAGCTCCCAACCTCCAGTTCACATCACTTTGCTTTGCCTTTGCTTTCTTGCCGTCCTTCCTTCAACTCGAGAAGAAGACGAGAACTCCACGCAAGCCTTCCGTTACAACAAGCCAAGAACTTTGTGGAAGAAGCCTTTGATCTGAAGACGCCTAGGAGAAATCCAAGCGAAGGAATCCAAGCAGCCGCCGCCGCTGCCGTCGCCGGGGAAGCAGTGGTCATGGTGCGGAGCAAAGATGTGCCCAAGAAGCCCAAGGACCCGCTCCTGACGCCGCCGTCCAAGCTCAGGGGCGCCGGCTTCCTGGACGAGGGCCGGCCGGGGAACCGCGGCGGCGCGGCCATGTCCCCGGCGCCGGCGTCGGTGCCCAACTACATGCGCGGCACCAGCAGCTCCGACGCCAAGGGCGGGCGCCGCCGCCCGCGGCTGGCGGCGACGGCGGCGCCGGCGTCCGCGTCTCCCGCGCGGAGGAGGACGGCGGCGGTGCGGGTGGTGACCAGGGCCAAGGTGCTGTTCCCGGAGGCGCCGAGCCCCATCTCCATCTCCGGCCCCGGCCTGAACCGCGCCACCTGCTCGTCGACACTCAAGGAGTCCAAATTCCCCGTCGCGCTCGACCTCGCGCCGGGCGCCACCGACGCCGAGGGCCCCGCTGCGATGCGGGTGTGCCCGTACACCTACTGCTCCCTCAACGGCCACGCGCACGCGCCCGCGGTGCCGCTCCGGAGCTTCCTCGCGTCGCGCAGGCGGCTCATCAAGACGCAGCAGAGCATGAAGCTCAAGGGCGTCTCGGCCTTCCGCAAGAAGCCAGTGGAGAAGAACGGCGGCGGCGGCGGCGGCGCAGCCGTCGCGAAGATCGCGCCTTTGATCGACGAGGAGGCGGTCGGCGACTTCTTCGTCGAGGTGTACGCCGGCCCGAGGGTGAGCTCGGACATGAGCTGCAGCGACATGTCCCTGGACGAGATGGACGCGACCGTGAGGAAGATGGAGTTCGTCGTGTTCGATCGGTGCGGCGCGGACGAGGACAGCGAGAAGGGGAAGGATCCTCCTGTTTGCGCCGATGGTGAGCGTGACGGGAGGTTGGAGGAGAAGCATGGTGGCTACATGGACAGTTCATCCATGTGCAGTGATGCAGTGATTTCCGGCGATTTCATCGAGGAGTTGCCCTGGATGAGGTACCACGGGTACGAATATGATAGCTTGGATGATGGGATCTCAGAAGAACACAAGATGAGAGACGATGAGATTGATGGATCTCAGATTTCTAAGGAGCAAGAAGGTAATGATGGTGAAGGAATATCTGGTCGAGTAGGTGATGAGTCTGAACAGAAGGCTGCTCAAGAACATGAAGTAAATGATGAAGAAAACATCTCGAGTTTGGTTCGTGGATCAGAGATCGATGCGGATCAAGGTGTTCTGTGCAGGGTGGATGCCTGCCAGCAGCTGGATGTAAGAGATGGGGACAACATCCTGGATACTGTTTGTCATGAGGAGCCTTCTGCAGGAAAAGCAACAGCAGAAGAGAAGTTCTCTGATTGTGTCCACAACTTGGAGATTCCTGATCAAGAAGTAGCTGGAAGGGCGGATAGTATTCTTGAAGAGAGCTGCATGGAGGAGACTACGGCGGATCAAGGAGCGAAAGATGATGGGTTTATTATGGAGTCTGACGGCGAATCAGAGGTCACTGAGGAACAAGATATGAAGGAGGAAGAGTGCACGCCAGATGATGACTCTGAAATGGAGATCTCAGAGGATACTATCTCCGGTGACGAATGCGGAGAGGATTTCTCAGAGGAAGTAACCTCCAGAGCTGTCTTATCAGGTGAAATTTTTTGAACTCGATTGATTTTCCTGATGTTGATATTCAGAAACTATCATTTTTTTTAGATAAAGGAAATGAATCCGGCTTTTTGCATCTTGATGCATACGGCCTAGAAACTATCAATTGCTTACTTTCAACAAATTGATTGTTTGCAGAGAATGTGTTTAAACAATATGACCACATCACAGATGACAACACTGTGGGTGATGTATCTGAACAAAATGATGGCCCTGCAAATACCCAAGTTGATGCTCAGAAGGAATTGGGTGTCACAAGAAGCAAATTTGGCGATGCTTCTGAAGAATCTGATACTGTGCAACAAACCAATCTATTCAGCACCCTGAATGGCATGCAAGATGATCAAAAGGAACTGGAGATTACCAAATGCAAATTGGAAGATGCTTGTGAAGAATCTGATACTGCTCAAGAAATCCACCTAGATGGTATCTCCACATTTTTTGATGATAGTGCTCAAATGGATCCAATGATCGAGATATTCAAATCAAATGATGCATCTGAAGAATATGTGGTCAGTCTAGATGGCGGCCTAAACGATAATGAAGAAAATGTTGCAGGTGGTACTGAAATGGAACAAGAAATTGCCGGATGCAAGTTAGAAGATGTTTCTGAAGGAAGTGGTGTTGATCAAGAAACTGTAGAAAACGATGATTCTGCATGTGTCAGTAATGAAGCTGAAAATGATTTAGATATCACGAAAGAATCGGCTACTACTCAAGAAGCTGATCAGAGTGATAGCTCTGCAAATGTCACCTTTGATGCTCCAGAAACTGTAGAAGATGATGATTCTGCATGTGCCATTGATGGTGCTCAAAGCATTTTGGAGATAACAAAATGCAAATCGGAAGATGCTTCCAACGAACCTGTTGCCATTCAAGAAGCTGGTGAGAGTGATAGCCCTTCAAATGTCAGTTTTGGTGCTCAAAATGAATCTGAGATTGCCGCAAGTGAGTTTGAAGTTAGTGCCATCTGTGGGGACACTGAAAATGAATCTAAGCTTACCACTTGCACAACAGAATATGTTGGTAAAGAATCTTCTATTGGTCAAGAAGTTGACCAAGATGTTAGCCCAGCATATGCAACTGATGATGGTACTCCAGATGACTCTGAGGTTACCACTTCTGAATCCGAAGGCGCTCAAGAAGAATCAGATGTTAAAGATCACGAGAATGAGGCTAACACTGCAGATGCTCAAAAGGAAGCGGAAATTAAAGCATGCGAATCCGGAGGTGCATCTGAAAACTCTGCTATGCCTCAAGAGACTGATGGACATGTGAACAGCCTGGATGCAAGTGTATGTACACAAGAGGATATTACAATGCCGAGATTGGAGGTTTGTGAAGATATTCTTGTTTCCGAAGAAACAAACCAATCAATCGATGAATGCGCTGCTGAAGGCCATGCAGAGGTCCAGCACACACTAGCAGAATTTACTGATGCAAAAGAAGTTTCCATCGATGACATATGCGACGCGTTCAGCGGGATGAACCTCAAAGGGGTTGTGTACTGTGATCCTACTGAGTCAGCCACATGTCCGAGGAACAAATTGGTCATTTCCAGGAGGAGGAGAACACCTGAAGAGGAGGAGTACCTGCGAGGTTTTAATCCACGGGCACCGAATTTTCTTCCTCTGGAATTGGATCCAGATGCAGAAAAGGTTGACCTCAGGCACCAAATGGTGGACGAACGAAAGAATGCTGAAGAATGGATGATCGATTATGCACTTAGGAGAGCTGTGACGAACTTAGCTCCTGCTCGAAAGAAGAAGGTGGAGCTTCTCGTCCAGGCCTTTGAGACTGTCCTACCGCATGATGAGGAAGACAAGAAAAGCATCACGCCGACAAGGCATGTCCAAGCCTGCAACTGATAATTTTAGAGGTTAGAACATTTTGTTTGGAATGTTATTGCTAGCAGCTGTTTTCGGTGAAAACAATTCTTTATATTAACTTTAATTTTTTTTCGTGTTCCTATCTTTAGCAGTTAGTGGCAACACTAATGGAGGTCTTTGACTCGCAAGCTACTAACTCGGAGGTCGCTGCAAATATTAGTGCCAGGGACCTGCTCCAAGTTTGGAGAGAAAGAGAACTACTTTTCTTAGATATCACTAGAGATCTCTGGTTGAGTTGTTAAATAGGAGCTCACTCCTCCACAAGGAAGGATAACTACTTATTGCTGATCATATCCAGTTCCTGAGCTGCAAAGGGGATAGCTCAGCAGCCGAGTTATGTAATTTGGGTGTATACCTGCGTCTGTGTGCTAATATCTGATATTGTACAAATGGCTCTGTGAGACTTGAAAAATGTCAAAGGTGATGAGGTGCATGCTTTTGACCAATAAAGCTCGTATAGAGTGCACATATATTGTTACTAAGAATGATTTGAGTATATATGAAGCTGCATATAGCATATGTACATGAGTGTCATGACAGCCTCTATGAGTGCTTCCTGTGACCAGTATAACATATTTTCTGCGTTCTGTAAAACATTCAATATCCAGTGCTGTTTGCAAGAATGAAGGTCCTGTTCCTGTGGTAGTGAAATCAAAGACGACCAATTTCTTGCGAGCTTTGTGATATGAGGCGGTGGTAGAAACTCCTCCACTCGACCAAACAGGGAAACAAATTTAACTTCAAAAACTGAAATGTTTTCCTAGTTAATCTTGTGACAGTTTGGAGGTAAGTGGTCATTACTGTTTTCAAAAGTTTCGGAGGTAAGTGATCATTACTGAACCTTGTGACAGTTTGGTGGTCGTTGACAGTAAAGCAGCAACTGCCAGCTACTGAAAGCCGTAGTTTCTGAAGAGGTTATATTCCAATCTGGCAGTTGCAGCTTAACAGTTTAAATTCCGGAACACTCTATTTTGGTGGCCATCCATTTAAGCAGTCCCCATCTAAGTTGACGCAGGAACAGATGCGCCCATTTCATGGGTCCCAACGAACAAAGTTCGACACGCAGACGGCAGCCGACCATGGATTTTCAGATGTGATCCGAACCGAACAATCGCCGTCTACTGTGCCCTGATCTGTCGACTGTGACGTGAATACATATGGGGGGCGTTCGTCGCTAGAGGTCTAAACTTTAGAAGGTTTTTCCAACGAATATTGTGATTACAAATAAAGTTTAATTACGAAACTAATTTCAGGACTCCGCTCGAATTCGCGAGACGAATCTAATAAGGGTAATTAAGGCGTGATTAGACGATGGTTACTGTAGTATCACTGTAGCAAAACATAGATTAATTAGGCTTATTAGATTCGTCTCGCGATTTAGAGGGGAGGTCGTGACATAGGTTTATCATTAAATTAATAAAAATATGTTTAAATAGTAAGATTCTTTTTGATGTGACGGGTGTTAAAGTTTAAATAATAAAAATATGTTTAAATAATAAAAATATGCTTTCAAATTTCAGTGTGGTCGAACTAATTTTGTGTCTTTTCGAAAAGCTTTGTAACTGAATTTTGTGTCTTTTCGAAAAGCTTTGTAACTGAAGTTCTCCCTGAAGGCCACCCTCTCCCTAAGCTTTGTAATTTTGTGCTGATGTCTCAGCTGCAAAAGTTTTCACTGAAGGTTTTTCTGGTAGGAGCACCGCTGAAGTTTCTGGTTGGCGACAACAACAGTTATTTTTCAGGTGCGTTTCTACAACATGCTCAGATACAGTCAAGTAGTTTTCCTCCAAAATTTCGTTTGAAACATTAAACTTTCAACGAAGATCAAGATATATATTAATTGGCTTCTGTTGACGAATAGCGTTCTAACCAAGGACAATCTATCAATTTTTCTTGGCTGTTGGCTCGTTTTGTGTGGACTGGGCTGCAATGTGCTTTTGGTTTCAGCAGAATACCATCTGATCTCTCTCGTCGCCCTCATGCTTCCCCTGCTCTAAGCGTCGGCGCGCCTATCCCTCGACACCGGTGTGCATGCCCGGGATCCCGGTGGCAAAACATGGCAAGGGCGTTTCAGCTTGGTGCCGACTTTGCACTTGCCACCGTGCAGCAGATGCGCGACGTGACGGGGCCGGCGGCTTTCTTTCCATTGGCAAGTAGGCTCGATTCAGAGACAATGCGGCAGCAACGCACGCGAAGGGGCAGTGCGGTTAAAGAACATTGAACAACTTGTATCACGGCAGGCAGGAGCACCCATTGGCACGACACAGGTGAGTGAGTTTCGTGACTTTCGTCATGGAAGCCAGGGAAAACAAAACCGGTAAAAACCGGCCTGATCCGGTTCCATTGGCTCGCCGGTTTTCGGGCTTGAATTCCAAACGCAATTCAAAAATTTGATGAATTTTGATCGGTTTCCGGTCGAAAACCGGTGAAACTGGTCAGGTCGGACCAGCTTTGGTTTTTGAAACCCTGATGGAAGCAGAAAGGTAATCATCGCACTGGTAAATCCTCTCATTTGCAATTGAAGTGCTTGGTTGCATTCTAGGTGCAAGAGCACATTATTTCCCTTTTTTTTAGAAGAATCCATTATTTCCAGCTCGAACAAACAGCTCAAACAAACAAGTTGATATTGGGCCAATAGTCACGGAGATTATTTGGTTCAGTTATTGGATATCATTTTGTAGAATTAATTCTAACGAATACATAGGTTCAAACGGATTCGAAAACGGACTTACGGTTTGAGAGAAAATCATGTTTTAGTATATAAATCGAACTCAATTTTCTCCAACCCAACCGGCACCAATAGGCAGCGCGCCACGTGTCCAAGTCTGGAGCAGCCCACAACACCCGCGCCGTTGGATTCCTTTTTGCACGAATCTTAAAGTGATCTACACATTGCCTTTTGTAGAACGATCTACATATAAGATTTCCCGGCAAACGGACGGAGAAGGCGCGCACCCCCCTCCCGCACGCTTTTCCCCGAAGTAGCTCCCCCATTGAGAACCGCTTCCATGTCCACCCCCCGGGCACCCCCCCCCCCCCCCCCCCCCCCCCCAAAAAAAAAAACGATCAATGATAAACGGCGATTTTGGTGGAGCAGCGATCTCTTCGTGGTACTGTGGATGTGGTTATATATCTTACGCGGAAAAGGTATTAGTGGCAAGATCATTTGATCAAGAAGTAGAATTTGGTCAGAAAAACACCAAGCACTCGTTAGAAGCAACCAGTTACAAACACTATTTCATTTAGAGAGACGAGAACTTGCAAACATGAAGCAAGCATTCAGTCCAAGATTTTATGGGCTGTGGACCTACAGAGTACCTGTGATTATTTTGTGCTCAGAAATTTTAGGCATTATTCCAATGAATACAAGCACCTCCGCCAGTGGATGCAGGGTGCATCCATAAGGTTTGGTTGCTAGGCATCATCTTTGCTTTATCAAATAGTATACTTGGGTTGTGCTAGCTACTTTTTACTCGTTGCAACGTTGTCATATATATTGATCTCCTCTGAATTTCCACTTAATCCACGAAGTGAATGAACACAATTACACTGTATATGTAACTTGTTGTGCTTGCTTGTAGACTGTATAAACGTGTGATATTTTAGGTGAGGTGCTGCTGGCTTTTTCATAAGGATCATAGTACAGAATTTTGTAGACATAATCAGAATTAGTTTTCATAGCCATGAAAATGTATATCGCCTTTTGTTGTTTTTGATTTGCATGTTAATCAACATAGCGACAGCACGGGCAATATACTAGTAACCAGGAAAAAGACTAATATATAACCTAGGAAACCTACACCGTGAAAAGGCAAAACAAAAGAAGCTATTACCACACAGCATCCTTATGTCAAGTCCTATACATATAATAACCAAGTGTAGTTTGTGAATAAAAACTGAAGCGATCAATTTAAAATGCTCCTTTGATTTCAATTCCTATGTGGTCCAATTCATCTTTCTAATAGAAGAAATAACACATGCAGAAAAATAAGATCCTCTCTGCTACCCAGAAAAGAAAGCCATTGACTTTGCATCCCCTCCCCTTCTAGAAGTGTCAGTCCAGTACACCTCCACATTTATGTATAGATCAAATAAGATCCTGTATTCAGTTCAAGGACTATTATCTTTTGAACAGACTTAACCAATTAGACGAGATTTTGCATGACAGGCTTTAGAACATCTGTATCACCAAATTCAGTCTGGAAACAACCTGCATAAGTCCATATATACCCACCAGCAGGCCAACTGATCACAAGCAGTGGCGCATCAACTTAGAAATACAATATTATTGGGCTTAGTTATGCTAACCTGCAGTATTAGTTAGTTACTAAGGATTTGACCAGGGATGTCTGGCTTTTCTGATCATATTCGTACTGTAGGAAAAATCTGTGCCTAGAATTAAAATGGATCTGAAAACATAGGAGTCTTGGTACTAAAGCTTCATTGCTGAGAAACTTGATTACAATGAGATGACAAATATGTACATAAACTTTAAAATTAATCAAAAAATCAAGTAGGGGGCTCCCCTGCTGTTCATTTAAAAAGAAAAGAAAAGATGGCAAATATGCTACAGAAAAGGAGAAGGGCTAATTCATCTTCGTTTATAGGTTAAGGTATCATATAGTTTTGTGCGTAAGGTATCAAAAGATGCTATAACTGTTTAGTGTACCCTTCATATACAGTACCTTATTTACAGGGGAAAAAAAACTAATTATGAAAATATGTGAGCAATTCTGTAAAAATGATTAGGTTATACTGACACTTATTAGGGGCATTTGCAAAATTAAGACTAGAGAGCGTCTGTAACAAATCAATAATGTTGCGCCAATGGAAATGGTCCTAACTAAATCTCAGCTCTTGGTTAATTTGTAATCTGTGCGTAGGCAACAAATTTGGACCATATATATAGAAGGCCTATTGCATGATCTGAAGGCTCGGATTTGATTACGGCTTTGAGAAACATACTTCAATATCTACTTTGAAACTGGGTAGCATCTTAATTGAACAAGCTTGGAGGTAAAGTACAATAACATTTGTGGTAGTTGTTGCCGGAGTAAACCAAGCATTGAATTAGGAAACACATAAATATGCAGTTTTTTTTTTGCATGAAAAGGCAGCAGTGGCCTCACTTGTTCCAATCGATCAACACAAAATCTGGAGTTAGTGTAAAAAAAGAAGTTTTACCTTTTGCTTGAGTATTTTGCATGTTTAAACGAGTAGTGTTAGCAAGGAAACGCAGGCATTAGCCCAGCCACCATCGATCTGACAACCGCTTCTTCCCCCACTTCCCAACTCCGTCCGCTCCCCCACTCCCCAGGTTCCCCCGATAACCGCGTCTCCCCACGAACGCTGAGCCTTCGCTGGCTCCTCACCACAACCATAGCCGAGCAGCGCATCCCAGTCCCAGACCCAGTCCACGAGAACTCAATAAGTGAGCAGCTTCCTCTCGTGTCGCAACCCGCAGTCGCCGGCGCCATGGCCACGCTCCAGCCACCACTACCGAAGCAAAAACGCGGCAACTGGAGCGACAAGGAGACGATGCTCCTCCTTGACGCGTGGATGCCAATCCACAAGTCGTCCAGCCGCCTCGCCACCAGGGACTGGTACGTCGTGGCGGACGCCGTCAACGCGGGCAGCACCGACGGCTACCTCCGCACGTACCTGCAGTGCAAGGGCCGGATCGGCACCCTCCGTAAGATCTACAAGGAGAAGGGGACGTTGCCGTGGGAGGTCTTCTCCAAGCTGCACGACGCCTGGCAGCAGGGAGAGCCGGCCGAGGTTGAGGTTGTACTTCTAATTTCTATATAAGTTGTAATGCATACGATCGAGTAATTTGCTTCATTAATTAATCCAAGTTTCTGCATGATGTCGCCGTGGTGCAGCCGCAGCAGCAGCAGGAGGAGGAGGAGGGCGTGACGCGGGAACGCACCCTCGACCAGATCGACGAGGAGTGGTGCGCCGCTCGTGACGGCCATGGAGCGGCGGCGGTTGGCGCGGGCGGCGTCGACGGGCATTGCGGGGGTGTGTCTGAGCTGTACGCGCAGCAGCAGCAGCCAGGGCACGAGGACGGCCAGTGGAGCAACGAGGAGACTGGGGTCCTTCTGAATGCGTGGACGCGGATCCTCGGGAAGCGCAGAGAGGGCGAAACCGCTCCGTGGTTGACGGAGAGCGAGCGCGCCGAGGTGCGCAAACACCGTCGCCTCGTCGCCGGGGACTGGCGCGCCCTGGCGACCAACGTCAACGCGCACTGCGCAAGCAAAGGCCTCGGCAACAACCGCTCCCAGAAGCAGTGCGAGAATCGGATGGGCACCCTCCGCCGGCTATACGAGGAGGTGCTCTCCGGCGCCGCCGAATGGCCGTTGCCGGGGGCCTTCTTCTCCGTGCTACACGAGGCATGGGCGCCTCCTGCGGGGCAGATACAGACCGAGGTGCGTGGTGGCAGTACCGAGTCAAGCGTTTTAATTTGTACTTGTAAATTGTAATGCATACGAGCTTTAATCTAAGTTCTGATATATGTCACCGTGGTGCTGCAGCAGCAGGAGGAGGAGGAGGAGGACATGATGCGGCGCCGGGAACGCACCATCAGGGAGATCCACGAGGAGCACGTTGGACACGGCCACGGAGAGGCGACGGTTGGTGCATGCCGGCGGACAAGTGACCCCGGAGGAGCCGTGCGTGCAAGACGACGGTGCCGGGGAAGAGGAGGACCGTCTTACTGCCCCGGTCCCCATGCGGCCGAGGACCGGGTGCCGCACTGTTTCGTCGGCCGGCGACCACGGTGCCGAGGAAGAGGAGGACCGTCTTACTGCCCCGGTCCCCAAGAGGCGGAGGACCGGATGCTCCACAGTTTCGTCTGCCGCCGGCCGCTCACCGTTCGGCCAGGAGGAGCGGGTGCGGCATGCCACCAAGAACCTGTTTGATGACGCGGTGCTTCATCGATCCATGGCCGCAGGGTCCGTCGACGCGGCAGTGGCTCTAGCCTACTTTAAAACCCGCAACAAGGAACTTGAGATTGCGGCGGCCAAGGGCGCCGCTACGGCCGGACCCTCTAGCTCCTCCACTAATAATTAGCCAGAGTGTTTTTCCAGACACGTCTTGTGCTGGTGGAACTGAATAATGTTTAGTCGATCTCTTCATCCGTCTTATCGTGTAATATGTCAAATGTTTGTATTTCTAGTGCACGCCACTATGCTTTTAATTGTGATGTCACTTCGGTGTCTGTTGATGCAGAATGAAGAGCAATATATCCTAAAGGGATTTTGTTAGCTATTTTTTCTTTTCTATTTCCAGTATTGTTGACACCAGATTTTGGAAGTCCTTTGACACGAGGCGAGGAGATAAGGCAAGGGGAGATTGTATCTAGAGAAGACGCCGCGTTGACCGGAACAAAAAGGAAGATTCTGATCGTTACGGTCAGAGAATTAGTTAAGATAGGAATAAAATATTTTCTTGTAACGAAAGTTAGGGGGAGTCGTGTTTGTTTCCAAGTCGGTTGCCTCGGGTGTATAAATATAAACCCAGGTGCTTGTAATCAGAATAATACACAATTCAATACAACTCTCGGCGCATCGCCAACCTGTTTTTCTTGACGGGTTTTCTTGTTCGAGCGGGCTGCATCGGCACGATCTCCGCTAGGGCAAGGAATTCGTCACCCCACGGTAATTATCTCGACTATCTAGTAACCTTCTCGTCTCATGCTTTGATCGAATTATCTCACTGCATTGGGTTGATCGAATCTGCTAGTGATGTTGGTTTAATTATCAGTTATCCGGTATATGAGATCTATCTAGAACTGTTAAGCAAGATCGGCGTCGTTATTGCTGTCTCGGTTAGGTCCGATCCTACGCGACGTTTGTCTGATGAACATAGTACAGATATGTTAAATATATTCGAGTCATCTTAGATCGATTTATCAGTTGGTCTTCCACCTAATTATTTCCGATAGAACCTTATTGCTGTCTCGGTTAAGTCCGATCCTACCGGTTTTATTGGAATAGTTCTGTGACGTGTCTGGCCGATAAATTGATCTAGGGTTCGATCGGGACGTTTAGCCGATTAGTTACCCCAATCACTTTGGATTTGCTTATTAGTTGATCTTCCACTTAATTGCTTTAGCAAAACCTTACTGCTGTCTTGGTTAGGTCCGATCCTACGGGTTTTGCTGGAGTGGTTCCGTGACGTGGTTAGCCGACAGGCCGATCCGGAGTTTGATCGGAGTGTTTAGCCGATTAGTTATCACACAGATCTTTCCTTTTAAGAAACTTTTATACTCTTTATTGCACTGTTTGGCTGGTTACGAAGTATTCATTTAATTATCTAGATCTAGCCGATAGTTCACTGTGAGTTGTTAGATCCGTTCCTTTACTGATCAACAGCCGATGATAGGTAGCCGATAGGGTTTAGCCGATAGTAACAGCTGATTGTTCTGTTTGTCTTTATTCATATTCGTCGACTGTTTCCGCGACATTCAATTGTCGGCTATATATCGGCCTGTTTCTCGGGCCGGTGACCAAGTGAATTTGACCTTTTTATCTTTTTGTTAGTTTTCAGGAAAA
This sequence comes from Eragrostis nindensis, assembly GCA_012490785.1. Taxonomy (NCBI): domain Eukaryota; kingdom Viridiplantae; phylum Streptophyta; class Magnoliopsida; order Poales; family Poaceae; genus Eragrostis; species Eragrostis nindensis. Next base: position 408,939 of record JAAXCT010000581.1, read on the forward strand.
ACTGACTGGCACGCTTCGGGATTCTCACGGCGTACGAGGTTTGGTCCTGCACTGGAGTTAAGCAGATCTCCCAGGCCGTTTGTGTGTGATTTTCGGATCAACACACTTTTTGGCACGCTCGGTGGGACACGTTCATTGAAGTCATGTCGCAAGACGGGACACCAATCGACAGGACCAAGATTGGAGCGCACAATGTCATTCAGGTGACAGAAGATCAGCTGAGTGATGAACAAAAGCAACTTCTCATGAAAAACATGGAGGATTACAAAGAGCTGTGCCTGCAATCATTCAAGAAAACAAGAGCAGGCGTGGTTCAGTCCAATCCTTTTCCCATGCCGGTTGTCGTGGACACTTCCAAGAAACCGGCGGGGTCATCAGATGAGAAGGCAGCAGCTGAAGAGATTCAGAAGGTGGTCAATATTGCTGTTGAGAAAGCATTGGCAGAAAAGTCTACCCCCTTGGTGAACTCTATCAAGAATATGTTTGAACATGCACTCAAGGTTGCTAAAGAAGTCAGACCAACAGAAGAAGTACCAGTGCAACCACCACCACCAACGTCGACTGCCGGGTCATCGCAAGTCCCATCTGGAAATCTGAGTGATATGATTTATACTGCCATGCATCAAGCGTTGATCAATCAGTCTCCAGTGTTGGTTAATACCCTGAAGGACCTCATCATCAAGACAGCTGATGGTACGATATACAATGTGTTAGGAGGTGGGCCGGTGTACTCTACTCCTCAGAGGAGTTATCGGCTGCCTCTTGGTACCCCTACAAGAGATGTGGGAGGTCGTACTTTTCAGATTTCAGAACAGTATGTGCCAACTGGTTCCGGAGGTAATCAAGCATGGCCAGATCAGCAAGATCCATCGTCAGCAGCAAGGAGCTCGGGGGCAGATGACTGGGCCGTTAAGATTGCTGACATAATGAGAGATCAGTTTGGCTTGAAGCGAAGGATCAGACTTCTGTGTACCGCCGCCCATATCCAGAGTGGTACGACAGGACTCCTTTCCCTCCACGGTACAAGGTGCCAGATTTCTCCAAGTTTTCTGGACAGGATAACACATCGACCATGGAAACATCGGCCGTTTCCTCGCGCAGTGTGGTGAGGCTTCGGCTGATGACATATGGAAGATCAGATTGTTCCCTCTGTCGCTGTCAGGCCCAGCTTTACATGGTTCGCATCATTGCCGGCTGATTCCATCAAGGAGTGGCGTGATCTGGAGCAGAAGTTCCACAAGTACTTTTATGGCGGCACTACTGAGATGAAGCTCACAGATCTGACTGCTGTTCGTCAGAAGACCGGAGAGTCGGTGCTGGATTACATCCAGAGATTCCGGGATGTTCGCAGCAGGTGCTACAGTTTGGCTTTGACAGACCAGCAGTTAGCCGAGTTAGCCTTTCAAGGGCTCATCGGCCCTATTCGGGAGAGGTTTGCGTCTCAGGAGTTTGAGAGTATCTCCCAGCTGGCTCAGAAGATCTCAGCTCACGAGAGCCGATTCCAGAGTGCTACGAAGGGCAGGTATGCTGCATATGCTGATTATGCATTTGAGTCTGATTCTGATGAAGATGGAGAAGAAGTGGGACTGGCTGAATGGACCAGAGGCAAGAAACCAGTAGCGTGTCCATTCATCAAGCAAGCTGCGGCCCAAGAAAGATATGATTTTGACGTGAACAAGCTGGACAAGATCTTTGATTGGTTGAGAAGCAGATTCAGTTGCCGCCGAATCATGTTTTGCCTTCACCTGAAGAACTAAGAAGAGGAGATGGTGCAAGTGGCATAATGCTCCATCACATACTACAAATGAGTGCAGAGTCTTCAGGCAGAGTGTTCAGGCTGCAATTGAACAGGGTCGCATCAAGTTTGATGAACAAAAGAAGTCCATGAAGATTGATGGGAATCCTTTTCCTGTGAATATGGTGGAATTTGGTAGCTCATCCATGATCAACAAGTACCAGAGGAAGAGGGAGAGGGATGATTATGAAGAGCACAGATTTCGTGACGACTCGCATTGGGATTGTCCCTTCTTCAGGTACTGTTGGGAAGAAGGCATGAAGTTGCCACCAATCGAAGGGTGCCCAGGCTGCAGCAATCAGTCAAGAAGGCTGTACAGAGAGGTGCCATCTCATGTTTATGCTAGACAGGAGAGAGTTCCGGCTTTTGATCGGCTGCAGGAGAGTGGGGCATCATATCGGCCGATGAGAGAGGCGCCGCGTCGACCGAACAGAGAGTTCAAGCCTTCTGTTCATGATCGGCTAGGGCCTAAGCAAGATGATGAGGCTGAGTTCCAGGAGCTGATCGATGAAGAGCAGCAAGAATATAGGCCTAAACGCCAGCCACAGTGGTGTCCTACTGGTATCTTCTCCAAGAGCCAAAAGAGAAGGGTACAGAGACAGCGTTGCAGGGAGATGGAAGCCGAGCTCTATAAACGTGATGATGATGATGATCGGCGTCCACGTACTAGGAAGGAATGGAGGCCTAAGGTGGCGTCTGAGGTACAGAAGTTGGAAGCGGCAGTCAATGTTTGCATTATGCCGTATGAATTCAGAGCTGTTGATGATGGAGAATCTGATGATGATGCTGCAGAGGCTATGGCACAGTTGGTCCTTGATCCGCAACAGGCTGTGTTTGACAAGCCAGAAGAATCTAAGCGCCGGCACATGAAGGCTTTATATGTCAAAGGGTATGTGAATGGTAAGCCGATGAGCAAGATGCTGGTCGATGGAGGTGCTGCGGTCAACATCATGCCGATGACTACCTTCAGGAAGTTGGGCAGGACCGATGATGATCTGATTAAGACCAACATGATACTCAGGGACTATGGGGGCAAGACGTCAGAAGCAAAAGGGGTGCTCAATGTGGAGTTGACCATTGGAAGTAAGACGTTGCCTACTACGTTCTTTGTCATTGATGGTAAGGGATCTTATACCATGTTACTTGGGAGAGATTGGATTCATGCCAACTGTTGCATCCCGTCCACTTTACATCAGTTCCTTATTCAATGGGTGGATGATGTGATCGAGGTGGTTCCGGCCGATACCGCGGTGTACGTCGCTTCGGCCGATTTGGGTCCCATGCGTTTGGAGTGCATGGATTGTTTCTCTGGCAAGGTTTGGGATGGAGAGTTCTTGGAGTTCACCGATGACAGCGTTGAATTGGTGGATGACTTGAATCCTAAAAAGTTACTCTGACAGGCGCCACAGAGGACGCCAAGGAGGAGGGCAAGTTGGGGCAAGGATTTACTTCGGCCGATGAGCTAGAGGAGGTAGATATAGGTGATGGTAGTAAGCCTAGGCCGACTTTCGTCAGTAAAGGATTATGTAGGGAATTTAAAGATAAATTAATAGAGTTGTTAAAGGATTACCGAGATTGTTTTGCATGGGAATATCATGAGATGCCGGGTCTTAGCCGATCGATTGTTGAACATCGGCTACCTATCAAGCCTGGGTTTCGGGCACACAAGCAAGCTCCAAGGAAATTTGAGGCTAAGGTTGATGAAGCGATTAAACAGGAGATTGCTAGATTGTATGAGGCCAAATTCATACGTCCGTGCCGATATGCTGATTGGATATCAAATATTGTCCCGTGGAGAAGAAGAATGGCAAGTTACGGGTGTGCATTGACTTTAGGGATCTGAACAGAGCAACGCCCAAAGACAGCTATCCGATGCCGGTGGCTGACACATTGATCGATGCTGCGGCAGGACACAAGATTGTCAGCTTCATGGATGGCAATGCCGGTTATAATCAGATTTTCATGGCCGAAGAAGATATTCCAAAGACCGCCTTCAGGTGCCCAGGTGCGATTGTTTATATGAATGGTTTGTGATGACTTTCGGCTTGAAAATGCTGGTGCTACTTATCAAAGGGCTATGAATTATATATATCATGATTTGATTGGCCGATTGGTAGAGATATACATTGATGATGTCATTGTTAAGTCAAGGGCCATCGATGATCACATAGCTGACTTGAAGGAAGTGCTGGAGAGAACCAGAAATATGGTGTCAGGATGAATCCCAATAAATGTGCCTTTGGGGTATCGGCTGGGCAGTTCTTGGGGTTCATTGTGCATGAACGAGGTATAGAGATTGGCCCAAGGAGTTTTGAAGCCATCAGCAAGTTGAAGCCTCCGACAAATAAGACAGAGTTGCAATCTCTTGTTGGGAAGATAAATTTTGTGAGGAGGTTTATTTCTAATCTGTCAGGACGAATTGAGCCGTTGCACCATTGCTACGGTTGAAGGATGATCAAGAATTCAAGTGGGGACCTGAACACCAGAAAGTGTTAGATGAGGTTAAAGAATATTTAAAATCTCCTCCAGTGTTGGTTCCTCCTAAGACGGGTGTTCCGTTCAAGTGTATTTGTCAGCCGACAAGAAGTCCATCGGCTCTACATTGGTGCAAGAACAAGAAGGAAAAGAAAGGGTGGTATTTTATTTAAGCAGAAAATTGATTGACGCTGAAACCAGGTATTCTGATTTGGAAAGATTATGTCTTTGCCTTTATTTCTCTTGTACCAAATTGAGGCATTATCTTCTTTCGAGTGAATGTACTGTGGTGTGCGGAGCCGATGTAGTCAAACATGTCCTATCGGCTCCTATTTTGAAAGGAAGGCTCGGAAAGTGGATGCTTGCTCTAGCTGAATTTGATTTGAGGTATGAGCCTCTTAAAGCTATTAAAGGTCAGATTCTGGCGGATTTAATAGTTGAGCATAATCATGTCGAACCCTTGCCATGGATCTTATTCTTTGATGGATCTGTTTGCAAAACAGGATGTGGTATAGGCTTGGTTCTCATTTCGCCTCGGGGGGCATCATTCGAGTTTTCTTATTCTGTTGACTGTTGGTACTAACAATCAAGTTGAGTATCAAGCTGTGTTAAGGGGTCTACAATTGCTTGGTGAGGCTGAGCCGCTCATGTTGAAGTAATTGGGATTCATTATTGGTGCTTGGGCAACTCTCTGGGGAATTTGAATGCAGGGACGAAAATCTACGGTTTTATTATGAAGAATGCGTATTGCAGCTGCAGAGATTCGGGGATGTGAAACTCAAGCATGTTCCCAGAGAACAGATATGGAAGCTAATAGACTGGCACAAAATGCGTCAGGGTATCGACCTGATTATAGATGCATTGTGATGGATGTTCCTGATGTTGAGTTTGAAGATTGGAGGGCGGAAATCATTTCATATTTGAAGAATCCATCTCAATCTGTATCCAAAAAGGTTAGGTATCAAGCTCTTAAATATGTATTGTTGGATGGAGAGTTATATTACCGAACCTTGGAAGGTGTGTGCTGTTAAGTGCTTGGATCGGGAAGAAGCAAAATTAGCAATGCAGAGGTGCATGAAGGAATTTGTGGGACCCATCAGTCAGCTTACAAGATGAAGTGGTTGCTGAGGAGGACTGGTTATTTCTGGCCGACCATGTTGGAGGATTGTTTTGAATACTATAAAGGTTGCCAGGATTGTCAGAAATTTGGTCCAATTCAGAGGGCTCCTGCTTCGGCCATGAACCCTATCATTAAGCCGTGGCCCGTTTCGGGGGTGGGGTATGGATATGATTGGTCAAATTAATCCTCATCAAGCAAAGGGCATAAATACATTTTAGCTGTGACTGATTATTTCACAAAGTGGGTGGAAGCTGTGCCATTCAAGAATGTGACCCTCGAAAGATGTGATCAATTTGTGAAGGAGCACATTATTTATCGGTTTGGAATCCCTCAGACGATTACCACTGACCAAGGTTCCATTTTCATATCTGAAGAATTTTTGAGTTTGCTGCAGGTTTGGGGATTAAGGTATTAAATTCTTCTCGTATTATGCTCAGCAAATGGTCAGGCTGAGACGTCCAACAAGAGTTTAATCAAGTTGATTAAACGCAAGATCGATGAACAACCAAGGAAGTGGCATACGACATTAGCCGATTCACTTTGGGCCTATCGGATGTCGTGTCATGTGGCTACACAAGTCACGCCTTATCAGTTGGTATAATGGGCACGAAACAGTTCTTCCTTGGGAGTAAATATTGGATCTCGTCGATTTCATTGCAAGATGAGCTTACAGCCGATGAGTACAGAAACTTAATGAATGATGAATCTGAGGACATAGTAACAGCTTCGGTTGCGAGCTATGGAGAAGGCTCAGACAAGCTCGAGTGCGAAGCACTATATAAGAAGGTTGTTTCCAAGCAATTTTCTGAAGGAGATTTAGTGGGAAGCTATCTTGCCGATAGGTTCCAAGAGTAACCGCTTCGGTAAATGGTCCCCAAATTGGAAGGTCCGTTCAAGATTAGCCAATGTTTAGTTGGTGCTTACAAGTTACAGAGTTTAGATGGAAAAGAATTGAGCGAGCCCTTAATGGAAAGTATTTGAATAATATCATCCAAGCGTCTGGGTTAATTCTTGAAGAAATAGTATACAAGAGCCGACAGCACGTCGCCTACAGAACCGCATGACTGCTAAGTCCGATGCAACGGCTAGGCACATCGCCTCTAGAAGAAAAAAATACAAAGAAGCCCAAATTAAAGTACAAGTTCTTACACCAAGAATACACAACTGCGGCTGCTGTCAAGTGTCAACCAAGTGCTGACACAGGGTAGGATGGGTCGTTGCTCTAGCGTACGAGGAGAGGAGCAACTTCATGGACCCATCACATCGAAGAAGATGTTATCCCTGAGAAGGAACCTTGTCTGACGAAGAATATGAGTTCTTCCTCGAAGTCTGAAGAGGAGCCGCTGTCTTCA